>SRHC01003042.1:21017-54449 GCA_004794325.1 Pomacea maculata
GAATGAACGCCATTCGGCTCAACTCGGCTCATCTCGGACGTTCGGATGTTCGAGTTCCAAATATTTGTTCGGATTCCAAGACAAAATTTTCTCGAATTTCCTGGTCGAATACCGATTTGGTCGAAAACCAAGGCGTTCGAGAACCGAGGTATCACTGTACTTTTATATCAAAATAAAACTTACGTATTGCCGTGAAGGAGTCGGCAGATAACACTAGCAGCAACGGGACCAAAGATTTCATCACTGTATGCCACTGTTCCCCACACGCCATTGCGAAACACTTCCACGCGTCCTTCTAACGACGAGCTTCCTCCAACCAGGCGAAGGTTTGGGGATGCGCTTGTGCCTTTAAGTTAAAAATATTTGTTTCAAATCATGATCATAGAGTGATTGTTTTTCGAACAGCATTGGACAATGGACAAACATCATAAGCCAGTTATCTGCTTGGTGTCTTTGTAAAATATTATATAACACTAGGTTTTTCAAACTGAACGAACTGTGTTGTGAGGTAGTGACGATTCAACGCTCAATTTTGTTACTGTTTAATTAATAAATAAAGGGAAAATACTATTTGTGTTTTCTGTAAAATAGTGTTTATGGTAAGATTCAAAATAAATAGCGAAAATAGGTTGAGAACTACATTACTCATGAACTTTTCCTTGAGAATTCTTCATAACAAAAGCCAACAAAATGCCACTCCTTTTTAAACCCTCCTCCCTTTTCCGTTTATTGCTATTTTTCTCCTCGTCTTCCTCTGGTAAATCACGACACTCTTAGTCCTTTTTACCTAAATCCTCTTTGTATTTTCTATATTTGTCTTTTATTAGACATCAGTACTGTTGTTATTGTTCCGTTTCTTCGTATGTTATCAATGTCTCGTTCTTGTCTTAAGCGTTAAGAGAACGCTCTTTGCGACAGTGAGTATGCGCTATACAAATTCATTACATGTATTACTATTTTTATTTTCACCCCGCATCGTCAAACGTTGGTCATAGCCGTAGTCAGGCACTAATGACTAGATCAAATTCAAGGTAATATTCCATTTAAGATTCCATTTGAAAAAATGCATTTAAGACGCCTTTTCGGTTCGCATGCTACATGCCTACAAACATTATCATGCACAGAAAGAGATCAAACTTGTAGGTTACGTTTGTGTACAGATACATCTAGTTAACATACGACTTCAGCTCACTCCTTATCAAAGAGCAATCCTAGTTCCATTAGTTTTAATTTTGTTGACTTTTGTACCATAAGCGATTGTTCGACATTTTTCATTTCATTGATGCTATCTCTGCCTGTGAAACTATTGGTACGTGATACAAACTTGTGTTGCAGCTGATTCCCAGGGCGTCTTGTGGGTCACAGCTTGTAGTTTCTGCTCCAAACACGCAGTTGGACAAGTTTAAGAAGCCATAACCGCAGTATACACTTCCTCTGTACGTTTCTCCAGGTGCTGGTCCGTATGAATATCCGTAGTACATCTGGGCTCCGTCTCTGCACACGATGCACGAAAGTAGACACAAGCACACAAATGAGTGCACAATATATACATATTCAGTCAGCTAGATATATCTAGATGCACTAAGGTGACCAGACGTCCCGCATTAGGCGGGACAGTCCCGCTTTTGACCTCTTGTCCCGCCTGTTCATCGGGCGGGACACCCAATGTCCTGCTTTCTGGCTTTCTGGCAAGTCCATCAAATGTACCGGTTGTCTTTAAAAATCACTTTTTTCGGCGTTCTTTGACGGTGATGACACCATCATCGGCACGTGTCCCGCTTTCGCCCCCGAAACGTCTGGTCACCTTAAGATGCACACATAATTGCATACAGGGATGCATGTAAAGCTTTGTTCTGTTAATGCAGAATTTCCACTGTCTCACACAGGCAGGCATACGAATTCTAGACTTTATTACTTCTTACTCATTAATATTAGATTATATTATTTTTTATTATATGTATAAATTAATATGATGTGCTTGCATGCCTCTATGTAAAGCGCCTAGAGTCTGGCTGGTGCTGGAAAAAAGGCGCCATACAAATGTGCTATTTATTTATTAAAACATATTTTGGCGAGCAAGGACAGTCACATTGTCTTTTGATATAAGGTACCGTTACTTTTGTCTACATAAATATTTATGAGGGTATTGGCAATATATATTTAGTAAGCACCTACAAAAATCGAAATTCATAAAGTTATTTCCTGAATAAAATATTGATAACAGTTATATTCTTTATCTTTTTTTTTTAATTTTTTTTTTTTACATATTTAGAACGTAACTGATGTATATTTTGTCTCTAAATTACATTAAGCCATTTCACTTTGAATGCTCGAAAAATCTTTTTACCACCATCTGAAATCAACATTTTTAAATTAAACAAAGACATTCTTGCCTGGAAAAGCCCAGCTGTCCGCAAATTGCCTCCGCTACATTTCCTGAGACCAATGGACGACAAAGACTAACCCAGACTCCACTCTTCAAGATTTCCACTCGTCCTTCATTAGCTCCTTCACCATCACGGAGCCGGACAGTAGTTTCTTCTGCTTCTGTGTAAAAAAAATATTTTGAGAGACTTAACTCGTCAGCTTTCATCAAAGTCTGCCACTCATAATGACCATGACAAGCTGCAACAGTTTATTCTTCCATTTTTCTCAAGAACGTTTTATTTACATAACTGCTAAAATAATTCATAATCATTCTATATTAGCAAAGGCTTGTATTTTGTGACTACAGTGCAATGAAAGTTGTAAATTATCATAAAATGTTGCGTGTCTCAACCTTCTCTGTCATGGTCTATAGCTTAAAAGGGCTTAATGGGGAGAGGGTAGTGTTGCGTATCATAACCTTACTAGGTTTAATTTCTAGACAGAAAATACTGATTTTGATGTTGAAATAATGAACTAGACGAAATTAGTGGCTGTGAGACGGGGATGTTGAAGCTGAATGATCTATTTCGAATAAGCAGCGCAATACTTTTGTTGTCCACGAAGCCGATAAAAGTCTGGGTACAGTTATGTCAGTTATGAATGTAAAACCTAGGTGGCGCGCTGTGGTCGCCTCCGAAATTTTTTTCCTTTTGTTTGGAACAGGCGCAGAGCACGATGTACTCGTTTTGGGGAATTAGTTTTGCAGGTTCTTGTTTTGCGACAATTGCTGTTGAAGACTAACCTAAATGGCTTGCGATTTTTGACAATATTGGTAGATATAGGTGATATAAACCTAACCTGTAAATTCCAGCTTCTTAAACCCATCCGTTAATAAATTATCCGCTAGCAAAGAACTCGATTCGTACCTGCGATCAACGAGCGCCGCCAACTGTGTATTACGTCACGCTAATAGTGTACTACGTCACGTTGGTACACCATTCGCTAAAGTAACAGTTGTTCAGAACCACGAGAAAAGCAGACTGTCAGCGTCCAAATAATCAGAACTGTCGCTCATTCTCTCTCTCTCTCTCTCTGATTTTGTCGACTGTAAGCAATGGTGTGAATGGTGTACTAGCGTGACATAGTACACTGTGTGGTGTTGACTTCAGGCAAATGTAAGGAATGGTGTACCAGCGCGACGTACCAACGTAGTACACTGTTATTAGCGCTCGTTGATCACAGGTGGGAATCGTAGCGGATAATTAACGGATGGGCATTGGAGGCTGAATTTTACAGGTTATGTTTGTATAGACTACCGATATTTGAAAAGAACTGAAAAGTTCAGGTTGGTCTTTAAGTTCCATGGTGCAATTGTCGGGTAGAAAGAAGCGTCCCTCTCGTTACAGTCAGGGAGACCACAAAACCCTTAGTCGTTGTTTTCGCAGTGTGTACGAGAGGCTGACAGAAGGTTATGTCAGTAGCTGTTGTTGCCAGTTCTGTAAAAGTCTGGACGAGGACACAAGATAGCTGTTCTCAACAGTTTTCACGAGTAAGTGATGCTTTTGTTGATTCCCTTTTGCTCGATGTTTTAAGGAAGATATTGGTTTAAAAAAATGTTTTGCACGTTCATTGGTGTTTTCGGGGTGCGGCTGGAAATTGTGTCGTTTAAAATAAGTGTAAACTGATTGGTTAACTGTTGTTAAGGGGAACAAGAATAGAAAGTAAGTTCCACGGCAGTAGTGATTTTAGCAAGATATGTGAGAAAAGATCTGGAGAGGTGAGAAAGGGGAAGCTAAGTTTCAAAACGACGGGATTCTTTGTCCATTAGATGCTCATTACTTTTTTGTTTTTGTGACAGACGCCGGGCTCTCGCACGAACAACTCACAAACGACGTCCGTACGTGTTCTTTCAACACACAATACAACGATTGCCTGAGGCTGTCCACGCGATGTTAATAAGTTGCTCAGGATTTTATGAGATAGAATACAGATCTATTTATAACGACAATGTCTCAACACTCAGTTCTTTGGAGAAGATGGTCAAAACCATATGACAAGTAAACATCTAGTAATGCAATAGTCTCTACTTTTAATTATATAGGAATATCAATCTCTCAGTTCATATAACTTAAAAACAGTTTCCAATGTTTTAGTCCGCGGTGTATCAGTTCCAAACTATACTCACAGTTCGTAGGGTGGTCGCCCTTTGCATCTACAGTCAGAATACGAGTAACACAAATCACACTGGTAATGTAGTAGAGGCGGATTTTCCTTTCCTGAGAGGGTAGAAAATTCCGTGTAGCTCAGCGGCAGATGACACTCCAAGGCCGTACACGGTGGCCGTGTCAGGGAGGGGATTCACACAGTCAAAGTAGCGGTACTACAAGATGGCGACACGAAGCCAACAGTGCACCGAGCCCACACACTGCTGTGTGTTTCACCGAAGGCGATCGAGGATTCGTCTAGATCTAATCCTCCTTCAAAACATAATTTACCGTACACGGAGAAAAAAAACTTTGGCTAGGAAACGAATTACTTCTGGAATCCACGCTTCTCCTCTTAATGCGCACACGGCGTCCCTCTACTCTTATGTCCGTCAATGCCGTCTGCTTCTTCGATATTTTTGCTCGAGTGATCTCCCTTTTCCCGCTGACATTCTCACTCGTTCTCCATTACGTATTATTTTCTTTCAAATCAAATCAAACTTTATTGTCTGTCGAGGAAACCCAAGACAGAAATTTTTATTTTGCTCAGAAACATAATATGACGGGCAGGCATGCATACTCATACAGACATTTAACACACCCGCACCACACATTCTCACACACAAACAGGTAACTTCGCAGGATGCCAGTAGACCCACGAGTCCTTGTGTCTTTTATTTAGGATGGTGATCGCTGCTGGCACGAAGGACCATCGGTAGGCAGTTTTTTGTACATGTGGTATTTTATAGTGCCTGCCTGAGGGCAACAGCTGGAAGTTGGGATGGAGAGGGTGCTTAAGGTGGAGAGGGAAAATTTCCACTTTAAATTTATCGCCTTTGGTGAAACACCCAGCAGTGTGTGGGCTCGGTGTACTGTTGGCTTCGTGTCGCCATCTTGGGGTACTGCTACTGTGACTGTGTGAACCCCCTCCTCGACAGGGCCATTGTGTATGGCCTTGGAGTGTCATCTGTCGCTAGGTATACGGAGTTTTCTAACCGCTCGGGAAAGGAAAATCCGCCTCTAGTAGATTACCAGTGTGATTTGTGTTATTCGTACTCTGACTGTAGATGCAAAGGGCGACCACCCTATGCATTGCATGGTTTGGAAATTTTAATTTTTAAAATCAAATTTAAATTAAAAAAGTAAACATGTCAGCTTACAAAGCGTTAATGATCTTTAATCTAACTTCCTTGTTTTTTATCCTTGCAGTTCACAAACAGCGAAGGGGTTAAACTAACCTAAAAAACATGGAGACAGGGATTGGTCTGTGACATTATTTGAAGGATTTGATTGTTTTGCATTTATGTAGTCTCTTTATCGCGTTTTTTCATCTTTGTCCTGCACGTTTACTGGGCTTTCCCTTTGGTCAACAAAACTGCTATTTGTCTATCGCCTGTCATCAAACGTCAAAGGGCCGATGTTGCTCTTGCTGAAATGAGATAAACTTTATCTCTCGTCATGCACCCACTCGTCATACTCTTTTTGAATAAGCCGAACACAAGGAAATGTGTGGAGTGCACATAATGATGTCTCTAAGATGTGGCATTCTTTCTTTTATTTATTTAATCCCTTTTTACTATTTTGAGTTTCTGTTGAACGTTTATGTTGATAATCATTTCTCTATTTACCTTTGTACCATACGACCCTTATTATTATAAGTAAGATTATTGCTAGAGCTGGCGTTATAATTTGTTTCACGTCCACTGTAGGCTTTCTAACTTCTCAAGCTGCTTAGAAGTAAGCCATCTCACCAACTTCTTTTTTTGTATTACTCCATTTTAAAAAAAACTAATTGTGAATTGATGTTGCGAAAATCAAGTACCTGTTGTCTACCTTAATAAGTTTGATTTGGTTCCACAGAGCATGATACATTATTACATAAAGTTTCCACTTCGTCAGTTATTTGGTATGAGTGTGCATGGGCAAAAGACCTTACACTTGCATTTCCATCATTTCTTAATTTTCCTTCAAATGTTCAAAACATAAGTACTGAAAATAAGTTTACATGCACTAATATCAAACGCTTTTATGTTAAATTTTAAAAAAAGGAAACCTGTCAGCTGACAAAGGAACGTTAATGATCTTTAATCTAACTTCCTTGTTTGTTAAAGATTGCATACTAGAGCGATAACAGAAGTTGC
Organism: Pomacea maculata; assembly: GCA_004794325.1. Lineage (NCBI taxonomy): Eukaryota > Metazoa > Mollusca > Gastropoda > Architaenioglossa > Ampullariidae > Pomacea > Pomacea maculata. Next base: position 27,730 of record SRHC01003042.1, read on the forward strand.
TGGCCAGCGGAACAGATAAGGTTATTTATGAATTTAAATCTGAGGGACTTCCTTGTTCGTAAATATCGCGTGCTAGAAAGATAACATCTAGAAGATGCTCAATCTCCCGTATCTGAAAGATTGTGTTATGGAGATAATCCTCTCACGCGAGCTTTTGAAGGACCAGATGCACCAGGCATGCTGTGGAAGTTCAACTTCCTCCCTGATAAAAGAAGTTGACTTTAACAACGAGTTCGAGTGCTTCAAAGTATCTGAGAGGTAAACTGAGTAATGAGAACATACTGTGCTATATGATGAGAACAGCAACAAAGTTCTTTGTTTTACATCACTAGTATGAGGTAATATTCAAAGAAATAACTTAAGATCCATTTGTGCCATTATGTCTGTCCGGTTTATTTGAAAGGTCTTGGTTTGCTTCCGTTGAACTAAATCAATCATAATCTCCACCATATTTACATGTGACAATACTGTCGTAAAGAGAAACCTTATAAGATACCGTCAGGTAAAACGATTTTCGTTACAGCATAATGTCATGTGTAGTGACCACAGCAGTAAAAATTAGGTTCGTGGGTTCCGACCTATGTGTCATTAAGTGGCATCTATTCATGGCGCTGATATCTATTCATGGCGCTGACATCTATTCATGGCGCTGACATCTATTCATAGCGCTGACTGGTTTGCTGTGATAAAACTTCAATTACCTTGTGAATACAAAAAAACTAAAAAACTAAAAAATTACCCATTACTTTTGAATCGATCATCTCGAATCTTTCTTTTAGTACCATATGCATTATTTTCAGCAAGGAAATACCGAAAAAATTAGAAGGCATTTAGAGGATTTCAGTGTCTTTATCGACCACCCACCTCTCACCGGGGGAAGAGCACTGTTAACAGTTATCTACTTCCTTCGTGCCTTTTAATCAACCAGTAAGTGGCCTTTTGTAAGTGACAACTACAAGCTGATTACGTCAGAGATGCTTTAGCCGTATCAGCAACACTTTACACCTTTATACATTGGTTTATCCGTCTTTGTAGCGTTCGGAGTCTCTTAATTTTTCTGTCACTCTCTCTCGTTTACCTGTCTTACAATAGTGCAACGTATTACTTGCATCCAAGAAGAACACACATACATGTAACACAAACATGTATACATGTATGTGGGCTGACACACATAATATTTGGCTGCGCGTAAACCTACAAGCATGAACCTTGTCGACTACTGACGTGGGGACTTCTGCCTCGCATGCCCACAGATCTTTTAATTTGACCTTTTATGGTGCCCAATGAAAATTCCGTATTTTAAAAAGCGTAGCCGGTGATTATTAGAGCAAAGCTGCTATAGCATAGTAGTTAAAGCAAGTTGTTTTTATGCAATGCAAACGTCGCAGGATGTTTTAGCGTATCTTTTATTTATTTCTGTTTGGTAGATATCCTGTCCTTGTTAGTTAAAAATTTTGTTTTCTAAAGAGTATATTTTTATTTGTTAACTTGACATCTGATAGCTTTGGGGTTTAATCTTTGGTGCTTTTTGTTGCCTCCACCAAGCACCACACCGTACTAGTAGTTTATATTTCCGTTGGGGTTATCAGAGATAACAACGCTTTCTACGAAGAACAAATTGCATCTATAAGTAATCTAACAGCATATTGATATATTTGAAAGATCAATAAAATTTTCTGTTTATATTGTTTTAGTTTGAACAGGTTTAAATAATAAATACACGAGAAAATATTCTTTGCATTTCCTTTTCCAACTAGTGAACATGCTCTTATTGCACAAACATGTAAAAACATTTTAAAATACATATAAATGTTAATAGGAAAATTTGACTTGACTCACCAGCCGCGTGAAAAACATGTCCCATCAAACAGAGCCCAGTCAAAACTAATGCACTAAGTAATTTAATCTTTTTTTTCACCATTTGCGCCATTGACAATGAAGTCTGTTTTAACAAGGATCGTTATGTCCTATAGCTTTCGTCGTCGATACCCAGTCTGAGATCGGGGTCTTATGTGAAAGAAGAGGAATATATACTTTTGGACTAGTGACTAGAAGCAGATAAGCGTTTTTTTTTCACAGTTTCATTGGTCAACGAAACAGCATTCCATGGCACGCGATAAACTTAATCTCTCGCCAGGCATCCACTCGTAATAATCGTTCTTTAAATGCCCAAGACAGCGAATATGTCGAGTGCACATAGCTTTGTCTCTAACACGGTCCGTTTCGTATTTTCGTTACTCAAGAACTTTTCCATTTTTTGCTTTTTTGTTTTATTACTTTATAATCATTTCTCCGTGTACTGACATGTGAACCTTTGTTATCATAATTAAGAAGATTACGAGAGCTTGCGTTATTTGTTTCATGTCCATCCAAGGGGTTTCTATTCTTTAATTTGCTTAGAAGTATGCCATCTTACAAACTTATATTTTTGAATAACTGCATTTGTTTTTTATTTATTTATTATTATTATCATCATCATCATCATCATCATCATCATCATCATCATCATCATCATCATCATCTGGTATGTGTGCGCATGGGCTTAAGACCTAACCATTGCACTTCTATCATTATTTCTTATTTTTCTTTCAATGAGCAAATCCTGTAACACGTTCACATGCACTAATATCAAATCCTTGTATGCTAAACTTAAAAAAGTCTGCCTGCCAACGAAACAGATAAAGTTAATGACATTTAAACTGAGTAACTTCCTTGTTTGCTGATGATTTCGCAGTAAAGAGATAACATGTAGGTCCGAAAATACATCCTTGGAGATAATTCTCTCACGAGGACGTGTGAGGACCAGATGCACTAGGCATGCTATCAAAGTTCAACTCAGATGAAAACTTTATCCCTAAAACGAGTTATAATACTTTAATGCATATGAAGGGATAAAGTGAATAATGAGAACAAATTCTGCGATATGTTGAGAACAGCAGCAAAGTTGTTTGTTTTAAATCCGTAATATGAAGAATCTGTTAAGATCTTGTAAGCACGAGGAATAATTTTTTCTTGGTCTTCACGGAGATTAACATTGAATCTTTCTTGTTGGTTTGTCACCCGCATTTGTCAGAAAAATGTCTCCCTCTTGTAGTGATTTTGCACTACGGAGAATTGGAAAGACGAAGGTAAGAAAATCCAAATGTAAAAACACAAAGCACGTGAGCTTGTACTGATAGCTATTGGAATTTACCACAGGTAAAACTGCCCTGACGTGGAAAGACAAATACATCTTTAAAGTATGATTAAGGCACAACAACCTTTCTCTTATCTTGAAATAGCCAACTACTTAGGGGCGATATTTCTCAGTTCGGAATTAAGATGCTGTAATGCAGACCGCTTCAAAATGTCATTCAAAACCAATCAAGTATAAATCTTTCACAAAACCAAGGACTACAACTGTCAGATGGGACCTGTGCTGGGCACTCGACTGACTAGTCAGAGGTGTGTAGTGACTGTGATGAGTGAATTTTGTGTCAGGGCTGCTTTGCATGAGGTGAATTTTATGTCAGGCAGAGACAGAGCTAGGCAACGGTTTTTGTTTCTTTTTAAAACGGGCCGTCATTAATAATAAATATCATAGTATTTTATAATATATAAAGGTCAACTACAATAATAAGTACATGAACCATGACTATGACGAATGACGATGTAGAGTCAATACTGCGGGCAGTGGAGAAACTAATGTCTCTGTGGTATGTGCCGTAGAAGACAGTAGTACAGGCTACTTTCGGGGCTCAGTAAGGCAAGCATGTCAAACATGAGTTCCTTTACAGGCACACCTGGGTTAATACAATAAATTTAATATATTTAGAAGTATTATCCTATATTTACATTTCATCGGGTGGTGACATTTACAGATGTTTATACGGCGCACAAAACATTTTAGAAAGAATAATTTTTAATTAACGTGTGATTTGAAGGCGGACAAAAAATTCTTTTCCCTCTCTGAAATGTGCACTAGATAGAAGAGACCTATGCGTTCAGAACAGCTAGGATCGCACAGATAAAAGAACAAGCAAACCTAAAACCGTAAATAAATTTGCATGAAAAATGACTTTAACTAGAAAGTAATCTTTCATCTTGGATGTAAAACATCCGTAGATTGTTTGTGTTGGATGAGCACCATTTATAACACAGGTTAGTATTCTACAAGTTCAACATCATATTAAACATGTATGTTATATGTTAATAGGTTTCAAGTCCATTGCAATATGAAACATTAATTAATGATGTTAGTTTTGATTTGCTTATTTCTAACTACTGACATTGTGTCCTTTCAATTAGAGAACTAAAAATTTTCATTTGCGTAAAATCTAGCAGTCTAACTATAAGACACCTTATGTCGAGTTTCAGTATTCGTTCCTCAAAAGAAAAAAAACCCAATTTGTTAGCAATCCCTTAAATACATTGAACAAAAATAAAGCACATATTATAAGAAAAATATGCCATATTTTCACTCCCCAAGTTAATTTATTTATAAATTACATGCCATTGTGTAGATTTTTTTATGTCTACAAAGCAGCAAAACTCTGAAATAAAACAGATCACTGTAACGATAACTATAAAAACAAAGAGAAATATGATGATGAGAGAGGCTATATATTTTTTAAAACAAGCTTTTCGACACACGTAAATATTGAGATAAAACACGGAGTTGCAATCACTTCTTTAAAATTTTAAAAGTTCTATTTTCTTAAATTATTGAAAACTGCTTAAAATGTATTAAAATTTCCAGGCTCAGGTATGTAAGTCTTTCAACAGTATAAGGGACATTAAGAACCCAATCAATAAAAGCTGTTAAGAATATTGTTCAAATATACTTAAAATCTATTGTGCATTGTCTATGAATAGTGTTACTGACAGGGCAGGTAAAATATTGCGTATTTTCAGATGAGGACACAGTCATCTAGCTTGTTTAATAGTACAAAATATTAAGTTATAACAATTCCGAATTCATTAAAACATCTTCCTCTAGCAGTTCAAGCAAAACTCATTGTAATATTCATGTAGTTGTTGACATTGACGAAAATCTTGATGCCTGCCACAATCAAAGGAAAATAGTCAGCTTGAAGTATATGCATATTTCACGAAAAGAAAAGTTCTGTCTGTGTTGTTGAATGTGATTAATCTCATAGTTAACACGGTCCAAATAAAATTTTATGTCAAAATTTTATCCATAGCTTACTTTATTCTTTACTTCAAGAAATAATTTTCGATATAATGATGGAGGTTTCTGGCCCATCAGTGTGTAGGTAACTTACATATTAGTGTTCCTGGCTGGACCGACAATGACTTGGAATTTTTGAGATGGAAGCTATAAAACAAATGTTCACATTATGCTTATAATTCTAGACTTTATTTCTTCATATTTCTAGACTAAGGAATCTGAAGATTCTAGCTTTAAGTCGCAAAGGCAGCTGATTAAAGTTTGCGTGATTCTACTTCTGTGAGAAACCGATATACAAACGGCTTCCATTGTTTTCTTTGTTGCTTTATCTGTCACGTTAGGCTAGTGACGGTGAGTCCAGGTTGATTTTTTATATTTCCATTCATTCATCGTGACTATTTGTGTGACAAATCTGGGGAGTCCATAGTGAACAAATCCTTTTCAAGACAAGCCAAAGCATGGTAATAATTTTCATAAATGTTTTAAATGTACTTTCAGTGGTTTTTCTTGAAATTGAAGTGATTTCAGGGTTTTTACCTGGAGCCATAGACTGTGTGGTCAACATGACTTCTAGGCATACACACAGGATTTTAGATTAATTTACAACTAAATGATTAAGAACATTTAAGGAAAAACGAAATTTCGATAGTTTAAATGTATCTTTTTTAATTAGTATAAGCCAGATTTCTTAGATATAAAATAAGATACAGGTTTCTAAACAGTGTAAAAATGTGGTAACCAGATGTATGATGTAGTATACTGTTAGCCCGGGAATGATAAACTAAGGCTGGGAATGACCATAATAAAATGTTTGCTGTTGCCAGGGTGGCAACAATTTGAACTTGTGCGTCTTGTAATACTTTATTATATCAATTAGGCTATGGTTTTTAATCATCCTACACTGGAGATCCCTTATTTGGTCACTGAAATATTGCATTTACATGAACTGTTCAAGTAACTCGCGCGACTGTATGGAGTGTCTCTACTGTCTTTAATTCGAGTTTTTTTTTTTACCTACAAAATATAAAAAAGTAAGAATGTAATAGGTCTTGGGTTATTTTGTGAGGACGAACGATTAGCATTCTTGCGTAGCGTGGTTGCTACAGCTTCATAGGTATAAATAATTTATTTAATAAAACATTTTATTATTAATTATAATCGCTGTTTCATGAAGATATATATCTTATTTTAATGTTAAATAATAATTAACATACCATTGATAATATGATGTTTATATAATGCACATCTTATAAATATTTGAAGAATGCATGTGTAAGTCTAATGGAACTTATGGAAAGTGATGTGCAGTATCATTATATCAATAGAAGTTACTGCAGAGAACTTACTGAGATTGTCAGCAGGTTTGGAGGTCTTTCGCTTGCGTCTTATGAGGCACCACAACAAGATTAGCAGCACAGTGACTCCAGAGGGGATGCAAACAGCGAGAGCGACAACCACAACACGGGATCTTGCTAAAATTTGATCAAGTTAGCAAAACTGTTAATTAATTAAATGCTCAACGGGAATACAAGAAATCACACATGACAAGCTAAATTACACGATTTTTCAAAACTCTCGATGATTGAAGAAGTCGGGTTAATAGTTTTTTTTTCAAACACATTTCTTCTATTTCCTTTAATAACATTGGTATATGTGAACCCACACGAAGTGGCGACAGCAAATAGTAAGTGTTAATGAAACTCACCTAACTTGCTTATTAAAATATTCAAAAATACTCAACTTATAAAATGCTTAAAATTAATAATAATCAGCTTTGTGGAGCATATACTTTAGTGTCAAGGAGCTTTTCGTAGGCTGTCTACGAACTACAAAGGAACCAAAAGGTAATCATACAACAAACAATAAATAACAGACGGATAGCACGTGGCAGTCACGAACAAGGGCATAAAAACATCAAAAAACTGAAAAAGAAGCAGATGAATTCGTTGGAATTATCAAAGATTGTTCCCAGAAAGGTGGGCTTGGAAGTCGACATGAAAGCTAAATACTTAGGCACAGCTCAAAGAGAAAGGGAAAGAGAAGTATTTTAAAATTTACTTACTTTTTTCAACAGTCCTGCAAATCAATCAAGGTAATAAAATATATTACTTTATCAATGCAAAACTGTGCATTATGGCACATTATTGTAGTTGATTATGTGGTCTCGACGATTTACTGCTTCGTGAAGTCTACATCCTTTAAACTCTTATAGTTTATGCTAGAAAAGGCGTTTTTATTTGTCCACGGAAAACAATTATTATTATATGACTTTCCAACATTTATCTTCTGACCTGCATACAGGCACCTCTGCAGTAGAGTCACATTCTGTTCCTTCTTCACAGGGGCTGATGAGTTCAAAGATCTCACATTTGGACTGAATATCTGAAAAAGGCAAGCTACGTAACACGAACAGGTTGAAACACAATTTTCTCTTTTAAAAAGCAAATTGTCGTTGCATGCCAAATTGACAGAAAAAAAGTTTTTTAAGTAGTTTAATGACCGTGGTGTTCACTTGCGGAAGGCTTATTTTCTTCGATGTATACAAAAACTCGCTTATAAAAAATACATTAAAAATTTCCAGAAGGCTTACATATACAGTCAAATCTCGCTACTATGCCACTTTTGCTCGGTCCCGGTAGGTGGCATAGTAGCGAGATTTGACTGTACTGTACAAGGGTCTTGCAGTCATTGAAAAATGAGTCTCTTTGAACGTGCCTTTGAGGTCTGTTGATTCTTATTTTCAGGCCGTTTTATTCGTTTGTCTTTTCATCATCATTTTGATCCTAGTTAACTACGATAATTTATTCTATGGACAAAAATTATTTCTGAGAATAAGTTTATATGTTTTTATCTAGAATTAATAATGAGTGCACGAACTGTGAAACTGCTCCTACACATCTGAAAATGTAAAAAGATGCTACACCACATTTGACATTTTTGACTTTTGTTATCAGTTTTATCTATTTTAAAACCTTAAAAGAAAAAGAATTAAAAAGTAATATCGAAAGAAAATACAGGAAATTATGAGGTACTACCAACTTTTCTGACGGATGTCTACTTGCACGTCGCCAGCCTGGTTGTTAACGGTCAGCTGCGTGTTGGCCAGATTGACTATGGCGAGAGTCAGTGATCCAGTAGAACTGTTTTTTATGGCGATATCAACATCCGTAATAATACTTCCAGCTCTGTAAAACAAGGGAATAGGCCGAATTGAATATTCTGATTAACTTCCTTAAATAATCGGTGATTTTGCAGCAAAACCAGGCATTTTAGTCTACTGACACTAGAGTCAGTCTCTTTACCTGAGATTAGTTACAACAAGGGACAGGAACCCGATAACAGCCGTACTGAAGTACTGCATCAACTGAAAACAAAACCGAAACTAAAGAATTATTCATCCTGGAAGTTAAATCAATGTTATCTATGAAAACTTAAAGTCATATCCAGGGCAAGACAAATACTAATAAAAAAAAAACCTCAAGTATTTTTCTCAACATTTAAGCTGTTGTAGGTAGCAGAGAATACAACTCTAGACATATTTGTAGGAGAAATCTTCTTTTCTTTTCACTTTTCTGGCAAAACGTCTGAAAGTTACTCTAAAAGGAATTGATTTTTGATTATTTTACTAATTTCGTAATCGAGAGGGTACCGCAGTCTAATTTAGAATGAGCGAATACCACGGAAATAAAACGAAGGTGATTAGATGTATGGTCCATATCCATACCTAAAAGAAATTAATTCATAAACATCAGTAGTATTTAGAACAATGTACACAATAGCGCAACACACACAGAAGAAAGAAAGAGATCACTAGAAAACTATGTATAAATATAAAGAGAGGATAGGCATTTAAAAACTTTAATTTCTCTTTCCCAGACAATAACAATACTAATCTGAAATATTATTATTTACTGCGATGTTAAAAGTTATAAATCTTCTAAAGATTGGGGGAAACTTTGATGTGTATATTTCGAAAACATTTTGATGCTAAAAATACTCTTGTCATATGGTTTCAGTTGTGTTGTTGCTAACTATATGCTAATCATAGCACAACATAAAAAAATCACTCACTAATTATGTATGGGGTGTTTGACTTACTGAATTCGTTACGGACTGGTTCCATGTCTGGTATTCCATTACCAGGTAGGAGTGATTAACAACAACATTTATAGTAATAGTCAGACCAACAACGATGAAGGCTGTCAAAGAGAGGACATTGTCAATTAGTGTTTTACCGGATCACTTTAGTAGGTTAATGTTAAAATGTTAATTAGTATGTGGAGTGCTTGTAGTTGAAAAGCTTGTTTCATGTACAGATTAGACATGTAAACATGAATACTTACACAAGCGGTCGAAAAGACAGAATTCAATATATTCAGAGAAATGTCATTAGAATGTTTAAAAGAAAAGTTGATAAAATGTAGAAGATTTAATTGATATGAATGTAGAGGTTGCTAGATGTTTCAGGCTGGCCGACTGCCTTGCCGTATTGTCCTGTCTGTGTATTTTCAAGTGAAGTTTTTATCAAACTTAACTAGCATCTGGAAATGTGGATTTACATGTTTTCAGACACCATTTAATAACTGGTCAGTAAAATACACAATGTTTCAGAACCATTTGTATTTACCTTCACATGTCCCATTTTCTGCAAGTATAAATCCGTTGTTACAGGTACAAATGTAGCTCCCATCAGTGTTGACACATCCTTGGCTGCAAGGCGAGCTGAGGCATTCGTTTACATCTAAATAAACAAATCGAAACTTCAAATATCTCATGATCAGATTTCACAGGCGTTTATCCCTAAAATTAACACTTAAATAAGTATAGAAAAACTTTGTATTACATGTTCTACACAGTTAAAGACCAGCCTGAATGGTTTGTAATTTTTGTAGATATCAGTAGATATAGGCAATATAAAACTAACCTGTAAATTTCAGCCTTAAACCCATCCGTTATTTAATTATCCGCTAGCAAAGTACGCGATTTGTACCTGCGATCAACGCGGGCCGCTAACAGTGTACTACGTCACGCTAACAGTGTGCTACGTCACGTTGGTACACCATTCATAACGTTGCCAGCTGTCAACACCAATCAGAGCGACAGGTCGGGTTATTCGGACGTTGAAAGACAATCTGCATTTCTCGTGGTTCTGAACAACTGCTACTTTAGCACGAGAAATGCAGACTTTCTTTCAGCATCCGAATAAACCGAACTGTGGCTCATTCTCTCTCTCTCTGATTGGTGTTGACTGAATGATGCACTAACGTCGCGGTTCTCAAACGCGCGACGTGCCCACAAGGGGGGCGCGAAGGTGGTCATTTTTAAAAAGTTTCTTATGCCGGTATTAGTGAAATTAGCTTACATTGCTGGCTGAGGGGGGCGGACGTACCTTTGTTCGTCAGGGGGACGTCACTAGTAAAAGGTTGAGAACCGCTGCACTACGTGACGTAGCACACTGTTATCAGCGTTCGTTCATCGCAGGTGCACTTCGTATCGGATAATTAATTAACGGATGTGTTTTGAAGGCTTAAATTTACAGATTAGTTTTTTTATCACTTATATCTACTGATATTTGAAAAAAAAACCAACGCAAACCGTTTTTGGTTGGTCTTTAAGTAAAATACTGTATCAACTGTAGAGACGTTAATTTACTTAAGTATAAATTCTTTGACATTAGAAAAAGTGCAAAGAATCTTATATTTGGATAAGCATTGATATTCGCCTAAAATGTCTATTACCTTCACACTCCTTGGTTTGGGCATTTATAGTTTACCTTGACAAAGTCGAGACAGGTCTCGCGAAAAACCCGATACACACTCGCACGTGTATCCACCAGGACTGTTGACGCACATCGCGTTTGTGAGCGCGCAGTTGTCTATGACATCCTTATTCAAACATTCGTCGATGTCTGTGTCACAGTCTGTGCCTTGCCAACCACCTCTACACACACAACCTATTTCACTGTCACAGCGCTCTACTCCTTCTCTACAGTTACAGGTCTGGGTGCAGTTTACGCCATACGTAGGAGCTGGGCAGGCTGTAATGAAAACAATCAACAGTTAAAACACTCTTTAAACAAAAAGCTCACAAAAATGCACGTAAGCTTACCTTGTTGCCTAAGGATGCTCAGGAACAGTCCTGATCTTTTACATTATTGGAGTGCATGAAAACGACCATTATCATTGGAAAGAGAGGACGTGTTATCATTAATAAATGTAAAAATTATTTTGACAAAATATGCATCGACGTGTAAAATTTTATAAACTGCATAATATGTACCTATTATAAATTATCTTGATAAATAATAGTGATATTATTATTTAAGATGTTTATGTACCCATTCGATGTGAGCTGAAAGACGCTGAAAAACTGTTATTTGTGCCTTTCAATGCATCTGTTTTGAATTCGATGGTCATATAATTTCCCGAAGAGTTAATAGGTCGAAACGGTTGAGAATCAGCGCACAAAAGGCTGATCATCGTGGAGTTGTTACCTGTCCCATCAAAGACCTCAAAAAAAAAAAGAAGTAACAGAATTTATAGCAAACAATTTCGAGAAAGCGAGCACAGGAAACAAATAATCTTAAAAAGAAAGCTCCAATCGTTTTAGCTGAAGCCCTCAGTCATTCTTGTACAAATGATCTTACATCACACAAACATGATTAGAGGTAGTTTACTATTCAAGAAGAAGGAAAGAAGAGAAAACCTTGATATGGCTGCTGCAGTTTGTGTCTCTCGCGAGGTCGACATGAGAGAACAGAAGGCTGATGTAATAGCCTTCTGCTCGAACGATTTCATAAACGCAGTGTGCAGAAGACGAGTCAAAGTCGCTATCGTCGGGTGATGAAAGTATTCCTTGTGGCTGCTTAATGACTTGACGACATTCTGAAATTATCGTGCTTGTGTTTTTTTGTCTTTGTTTCATATGACTTGAAGCAAAGAACAAAAATGCAAAACTGATAAAATAAACGGACACAAAAAAGTAAAAGATATTAACATGTAAGTTCAGGTGGAAAAAAAGGAGAAGTGATTTGACTGATTTGTTAATGAGACTCAAAAACTGGGTGAAAATGACAAGGAAATTAGTTCACGAGTGGTTAGCCCCATGTAGTTAGTGGGTCTGACGATGTACGGCTGAACGCTAAAGTCCTCCAAAATCAGAGTTTGAATGGTTAGTGCACAACACTAGAGTTACTGAAGAATGCTAACTTGTTTAATAAACGCGCTTTTTTGACTGAGATCATGCTACTTTAATGAAGCCCTTTAAAATGCAGGAAGTGTACCTGAAGTCCAGTTTAAAAGCATTTTGTTGATTCTGTTGTTATAAGACGAGAACAGTCTCAAGTAGACAGTATTTGTATCTTGGATGAGCAAAGAGACCTGTCCACCGCGAGTTACGAGTCCGTAGTCCGAAACCTGAAGTAATAACAAACCAAAGAAACGGCTGAGTATAAATAAAATTTATAATAACAAATATAACTGCTCAAATAAATGAGCATTTGTTGACTTCAGTTATGAGCCAATAAGAACATCTTAATTTGTCATAAATGTCTGTGATTAATTCGAGAAAAAAATCTTTAGAAGAAAATAAAGAAGCCTTTACACACTTATCTAAAAAGTTTTCGATCATTTCACTTCAGATAAAGACTTTTCATGATGAAGTATAAAATAATTAAAGTAAATTACATAAAAACGACTAGCCACTTGCAGGTCTTGAAAAAACAGCGTAATTGTTGTGTAGGGTTTCGTAGTGATCATCCATTCTATGTCTTGCTCCCCATTATAAACATTTGGGTAACCAGGAGTTGACAATGTCCCGCTACTTGCGTTGTAAGGACCCAGAATTAAATCAGCTGAGAAAAGAAGATGCCATGTGAAATTACGACGTCCCATGGTGATCATATTTTCATTTACAATACGATAATTACGAGTATGATGAAAAGCTGTATATCAAGCTTAAGATAAGGATGTATTAATTTACAAGTAGATGACTGCATCTTTGACATATTGAGAGGTATAAAAAAATAAGAAGTTTATGCAATGCCTTCCTCGCTACTTTCCTTCAGTTTCAGTCGGCTAGTCCTGTTCAATTCATAGCTTTCACTTGTGTCATTTGTTGGACAATTTCTACCGTTCATATTTATGGAATTGATTTACACTCATGGCAAGACAGTAGTAAAAAAATTTTTAATCGAGACTATGTCATGAGTTTAAAGTTTAAAGAATTAAAAATTTGTATTTCTAATACGGAATCATGAAAAACAATCTCACGTTGACCTAGTCAATGCCTTCAGTACACCGATATATTTAATTTCATTTAAATTTAATTAATATAATTCCATATATTTAATTCCAGGTAGAACCGACAAAATTATAAAAACAATCTTTCATTGTAAACTCTTAAATACATTACAATTTTTACAGTCTAACATGAAAATCAACTACAGATGTTTTATTTGACTTAACTTTTGGCACTAAATTTAACTAGTTATCATGTATGCAGACAAACAATAAAATGTAAATATCCTTTTTATTATTATCTTAGTTACTCAGAATACGCTATACGTGCCTGGTTCAAAAATACTAAAATACATGTGGAATCCTATTTCATCTGCACTGGTGTTGAACTTTTCACCAGATTTAAAGACGATGGTGACAGCGGTAAAAGTGCTGTTGGTCAGGTCTATTGGTGCTGGAAGTTCGCTACCACAGTAGGGACCTCCTATTGCAGGAGACTTGTCAGAGCCACCGCCAAATATCTAAAATGATTGTTAATAAACATGAAATATGTGCATTTTTCTAGAATATTCTCTTGCTATTACTTTCATGTTCGCCTACAAGGCTGCTTTCGTTTTGTTTTTATTTTATTTTAGATAAAAGTGACCGAGTATTTGTACGAGAATACAGAAATCGGACTATGAATTATATACTTTAACTGATACATAATTGATGGTAGACTTCCTCAATATTTCATATCGATAAATTCTTTATGACATTGAGTTTAATGACTAGATTGCTTTGTTTCATGATATTAGTTTTATTAAGTAATAAAGTAATTTGGAACGAAGAAAGAAGAGAGGCGTTAGTGCTGCATGAAGACTTGAAAGAGACCTTCACGTAATCTGTACATGAGCCATCCTGTGCACTACTCAATCCGAAGCTTTCAAATGATATTCCTGTAGTAAAGCCCATCGAGTAAGAAATTACATAAACACATTTAAGATTTTCAGGGATAGGTCCTTCATATCCAGGAGATCTGATGGAATAAGTGTATCCAACCCTGAACCTATAGGTGAAATAGCAATCTGAAACACAAAAATAGTTCACCAAAATAATTTTCTTAGCTTGCTGTATGGAAAAAGTGTTATAATATTTTAGATATAATTGCACATTTAAAACATTAAAAACTAAATTCTAATAAAAAGCAGGCAGATCAAAAGCAGTCATTATTTCTCGGGTAGGAAGTTAATGTGAAAACTCACCAATATCCCATGCCGCACTAAAAGTGGTTTCTCTTGTTCCAGCACGCACTTGAAGCCAAATGTATATTTCTTGATAATCAATTCTTATATTTCCTGTACTTGAGATTCCGATTTCTCCATAGTTGCTACCAAAAACCTTTAATGTAAAGTTATAAACAAAATGTAGTATACACTTGAAATCAACATCGTCGACTCAAAAAGAGTAATTAATGTTAACACATTGTCTACAGCGCAATGTTGGAAAGCACAACATATTAAGATACAACAGTCCCCTTTTAGTAATGATACTTTAAATGATGTTAAGCTTGAATGCAGCTTAAACTAAGTACACAGATCGCTGAAATGATTTAACATGAAAAGTGTGTAAAAAAACACTTTTATGATAAAGCTAATCAAAAACCTCTTCTCTGCTTTCAGTAAATGCTCACCTCAGATTTAAGTCTTTAAACTTATAGCAAATAAAAAAACCGTTAAAAGAAGTAAGAAAAAAGGTTTATAAAACATACCCTCAATGTATTATTATTTGCTAAGGGAACATCATAGAAGGACATCTGAATCTGACTATATCGTAGATTAGTGTCTACTTTCCATACGCAGTCCAGGTCATCACTGTATTCTGTATTATTAGTAGGGTATCCCGGAAAAATGATGCGCCCTTTCGCTGAAGTGGCATAACCATTGCATACTTGGGGAACTGAGAACAAGCAAATTAAATTATCTTTGGATTATAAGCAAGTCAATACTCCTACTAACACTTGTAACACATTTTAGGAATGCATCACCACACTATACAACATGCTCGAGGTTATTTACAAACCCCACCCCCCAAAAAAAAACAACAACAAAAACAACAACAAATAAGCAAAAACCAAAAAACCCACCTAAGCAAGCACATGCTTGAACAAAAAAACAGACCTCTGTCCAATCTCAATGTCCCATTCCATAACCAATACCCTCCATCCACACTAGGACGTAAATGATGTAAATGATGTGTTATTCCGCGAATATTTATTAGCTGTTACTGATATGTTCTTAAAGCAGCTTTTTCTTGTGTCCGCTTAAAGATAATCAAAACTCCCGACAATATAAAACGTGAACATGGACAGATATTTGTGATTTGTTGTTAGAAAGAACACGCGTGGGACCTACTGTTTGCTGGAGTGTATTGCCCGAGCTTCAGCGGCGGCGTTAGGGGGTGGCAAATGGGGCGGCCGCCCCAGGCCCCGCTCTCGAAGGGGCCCCGCGCTTTAGCCCCGAGGTCATCTTTATGACTTATTGCTAGCTGTGTTAAACAAGTTGTGACCAAAAAAATTGACGTTCAGAAAACACTTCTAAGTTCTAATGAAGCAAATTATTGAACCCATGTCTTCACGTTAAACCCGACAACAATAACAAGCACTTTATTAAGTTATCGTCACCATATCATTTCGCTTTAAGAAAAAACCGCTTCTGTCACAAACGGTTACGAACAATTAAAACGCTTAATTCATTCGTTATTTCGCGAAATTGATCCAGCCTATCTAACTGTATATAAATCAGTGCTTCCGGCATCACATCAATAGGGATATTGATACACGTACTCCATTACCCAGGCCCCGCGCGGATGGTCGGCCCCAGGCCCCGCGTATTCCTAGCGGTTCCTAACGCCGCCTCTGCCGAGCTTAGTGTGTGTCCCTTACAAGTACACCTTATACCCCCGAAAAGCTACTTTTACATTCACCCACCCACCCCCATCATTGATCATTGTCAGAGACATGTGATTAGTGTTTAAAAAAATTAGGTTTATCTGCAAGTCATATTTGTGTGCTGCTATTGTGTTGTCAGAACGAAATCAAGTAATTGTTTTACTAAAGAGCTTTAAGTCCAGCACCGACAAGGGTAAAAGAAGTTCATATCCAGCAGCCTACATAATGCCTATCACATTGTCTCACCGAACCTGAAAGCTTTGTCACTAAAGTAATTTTGGAATTTTTGAAGTTTTGAGCTAGCTGTAAAGAAGGGAAGGAACTGCTGCATACAAAATCCAAACCAGTTTTCAACTTAGTTACTCCCCTTGATATATGTTGCCTTTCAGGAAAAAATGCACAAAGAAAGAAACAAGGGACTGCACTTTCTGGCCGGGTCTCAGCCTTCTTAAAGCTCTAATCTTATAATGATATAGAGGGAGTAACAGCGTATAAAGACAATATTAATAATTATTTTAAGGTAAAAAGAAATATTCAAACAAACGATTTATGTTAGTTACAGAGTGATCAAGATGGTAGGCGATACGTAAAATTACTCACTGCGATGTCCCCGCAGTTCCGATTTTTATAATGTGCATAATTACAAATGAAGGAGATAAAATAGATAAGTTTATTTCAGTTAAAGATGCTATTAACCCCCAACAAGTTATCTCCAGGCTGGGCTTATTTTCTGCTGTATTATTTAACACATTCTGGGTGGCTGACTACGATTAACAACAGAGTTTTCACCTGGCCGCAATGTTCTAAGCAAGGTTTTGACAAATTAGAAAAAAGTACCTTCCTTGCAGACAATAGCGAGGTCGTCTTCGTGCGATACCCAGTAACTGCCAGTCCAGTAAGTACAGTCAAGAATATTTGTTTCATTTCCATTACAGAGGACGCTATCCATGACTATAGCTTTGTTTTTCACAATGCCAAAGAGTACAGCTGACTGTTGGTTTGGAATCGCCGATCCACCATACCTGTTGTATGAGACATGCATTTAATAATTAGGCTATCGTGATATTTTATAACTTTGTGCATTTGAATAGTTACAAAAATCTGTCACAGCATATTATGTAATACCTTAGCTACTAGTTCAGGCACAGTGATTGTTAAGAGTGCAAGTTAAAAAGTACACTCTTATCTGCAATAACTTGCAAGAAGCAACTCCATTTGCTAAATCGTTGATACTATTGATTAGAAAAAGTTGGTTCTAGCAATGATGTGCAGAATTCAATAATTTTTCCAAAATAATAATTATTTAATAATTAATTTTATGCCTTAGCATCAAACTAATTTTCTTTCTAGTCCCTGTAATTATGAAATAGAGGTCTAAGTAACTGAGAAAATAAACTGTTTATAAAAAAATTTAAGAGCTTAATTTATAAAGCATCCTCAACCTCTGCATGAAATAGACTGGCTTTTTGTCTCTATGCATGACAAAATACGAGACCAGCTTTGCATGCTTGCAGGGAAAAATATGGACAAAGCTTTGACTATGTTTGGCAAAGTTTTTATATAACCGTCAAGTAAACACATGACCAAGATATGTTTGCTTGTGTACGTGCGTGCGTATAAAAGCAGATGTGTGTGATATTGTGTCGCTTTTTAAATTTCGTGTCGGAATTACCGGTGGGTTGAGAAGGCAGGGATTGTCACCCTTAGATGTCACTAGTTGGAATGCATGGCAATGAATACCTTATAAGAAAGCTTTCATGAGTGAACGAAAGGTTTATTGAAACCCTGTAGTTGGGGTAAAATTGAGTTTAGCTATTCTCACGCCAGTCGTCGAAGAAGAGAGACACTGTAGCGAATTTCTTCGTGAAGGAGACCGGGGAATCGGAATAATTCCTTGCCTAATCAAAGTATGGTACAAGTTGTCTTCGTTTCTTTGGTTACCTTTCTAACGGTGAGAGAATGGTGTGAAAACTTAATACAGTGGTACCTCGACATACGAGTTTAATTCGTTCCGTAACCTTGCTCGTATGTCAAATTGCTCGTATCTCAAAGCAATTTTCCCCATTGAAATTCATTGAAATGCCATTAATCCGTTCCAGCTCCCAAAACACCACCTCAGTTGTTTTTGTTAAGTGTTTTTGAATAAGAAGAAGTGTATTTACAAGAAGAAACATTTATTTATGAACAACAAATACATATTCTATAAAAACATATTAAATTCTTCGTTTGTGGAAGTGTGTGGGATCTGCTTCAGCAAATCACCGTAAATCGCTCGTGCCTTCTCACACATGATGCTTTGTGTTAAGGTTCCTCCTTGAAGCTGCTTCTCTGTCCCCCACACAGTCAATAGTTTCTCCATCTTTTCATGGAGAGAAGTCCGGAGCTTAGAAATTATTGTAACGCCCCTAGCTGGCGTTGTACCCTTTATCAACTCCTGTTTAAGCTCAGAACATATCATTGATGTGCTACACCCGTACATCCTCGCCAAGTCAATTACTCGCACACCTTGCTCATGTTTTTCTACGATTTTGCGCTTTAATTCAATAGACATCATCTTCTTTTTCGGACCCATGGTTACAAAAATAAATGGGATAATGTTTTGTAAATGTACAAAAAGCAAAAGAACGCGAACCCAACTTATCAAAAATGCTTCGAAAACGAGGGAAACAAGCACACAGACTGAGGTCTAGTCTGAGGTGGGAGAAACTGTTAGACGCTGGACACGACCCCAATATCCGCCCCGCATGTTGGTGTCGTGTGCAGCGGTGTAGTGTGCGATTCCTCGTATCTCAAATCTTGCTCTTATCTCGAAGCAAAATATCGCTCGCTCGGCGGCTCGTATCTCAAAACACTCGTATGTCAGGGCACTCGTATGTCGAGGTACCACTGTATGTGGTTGGAAATCATGAAAATGGAAAGAGGTATTATTGTTTTGTTGTAACAGTGGTAGTTTAAATTCAGTATGAATATTTATAGCCAAGTAAGGATTTCAGGAATTACCTAGGGGAATGAAAGACGAATAGAAGTGTATCGTCGCCAACACACTGTATCTGCCAAGTCAGCTACTGTTGTTCTGGAGTCTAAAAGTATATCATCGTCAGCCAGGTGTGTCAGCCTAGTAGACACTCGCTGCACTGGGGTACAGACATTAGCCTGGCATGTTGGCCCAGTCCACCCCAGCTGCCCCAGATTAGAGTATTCAAGGGAGATTATTCAGGGGAGTGTGTATATGACTGGAAGATTGAGACTCGTGTATGACAATTATGTGTTATTTGTGGTTTGCAATCATTTACATGTATTGATTTGAGTTCAGTAAAATTTACTGCTCTCCCCTAAAAGCAACTCAAGCTTCCGAATAATAGAGAACTGTAAGCCCACGTACACTTTGTAATCTGTTGTAAGAAAGAACACGTGTGGGACGTAGTGTGTTGTCAGTGACTTATGTTTCGTCCCTACAGGTAGGCTTGATGTGGGATGAGGTTATGTGAATGTGTGTAAGAAGAGCATAAAATTTCTGCTGGGGAGCTATTGTGGGCAGAAAAAGCTTTTTTCTCTCGAACGAGAAATATTTTGCTGCACAATAGTACTAATCTGGATTTAGTCAAGGTAAAACTTACTTTTTTCCATGAAGCATTCTGCAAATGACAGTAGCTACAAGAATACTAAATGGTGGTCTGCTCTCTGTCACTGTTCCCCATACGCCATTACGAAACACTTCGACAAGTCCTTCAAACGATGAATTTCCACCCGTTAGGCGTACGTTTGGAACTTCACTCGAGCCTAAAGTTTAAAAAGTTTCACAATTATTAAATTTAAGTTAAGCTTAGAGTGCCCAGCTAACAAAGATCTGACATTCCGACAGAAACAACCTCAAAAAGAATAACATGCTTACCAGTGGGCCAAATATCTAAAGTGGTCACTGGCTATAATGCCTCTAGAACTATTGACAAAGTGTGAATTCTATTCTGCATTTAAAATCCGATTGCAGCGTCCACTGGTTACTAATATTAATTTGTTGTACAAAATTAATTTTTGAAAGGCGTAATTAGGAAGGCAAGGCAGTCTTCGACAGATTTGATGGGCTAGGTCACTGACTACACCAGTTACGCAAATACACTTGCAAAGATGGATTGAAAGGGCTTAATGGCTCGACATAGCCTCGATGATTCGCGATCAGGTTAACTGTGATCTATCTAATTCATCTGGTCCATAACGACTCCTCTTTCATCTATCCTTAGTATCTGTGTACGGAAATCTGACTACCGTTCTATCGCTCCTGACCTCTAACCAAAGCTTGTTTAAATTAAATGTTTCACACAAGGTAAAAGACACTCCTAGTAAGTTTCGGCCTAACAATGATCTGAGTTTGATGTAGAAATACACTGGTGTTCAAGCATAGGAGAGGTGGGGGAAAGAAGAAGGGAGAGCACTAGAGAGACTGCTCCAACTTGTTCGAACTCAAATTACAACTGTATACAGCAAAAACTAGGAAAAACAAATGTTAAACTTTTTTTAAATATATTCATTAACGTGTTGATAGAGCGTTATGTTATACTCTAAAACAATATAAAATAAAGAAGGTTAAATGATTGCATGATTAATTTTAACGTTAAAATTGTTTTGAAAATAAAATGGAACTGCCGAGATGAGACCACTGCAACATATGACACAAATATATAACGAAAAAACTAGAACAACACTTGGCACTGCTAAAGACATACTTATGTTGCAGCTAACTCCCATTGCGTCCTTAGGTTCACAGCTTTCCGTTTCTGGTCCAAAAGTGCAGTTGGATAAATTTGAGTATCTAGAGCTGCAGTCTACTCTTCCTCTGTATGTTTCTCCAGGTGCTGGTCCGTAGGAATTTCCATAGTACATCTGGGCTCCGTCTCTGCACACACACACACATGCACACGCACAAACGCAACGATTTTACTCTTCTCACAATTAAAACGAAAAAACCTTCCAATTTGTTTGAACATAGCATACTCATTCAAATATTCAGCTCCGTTGTATTTCCATTATATTTAGATGACTACTTTTGCCAATTTTTAGGGATACCTAAATGTTTTAACCCCTTATAACAGAGAGTATTGTAAGGAATCATCTTAGCCTGTATGAATTCATGTGTTCCCAGTTTCTCAACCCAGGTGGGGAGGTGTGTTTTGATCACCTTCAGCATAAACTTGCTTGGATGACTAATCAGGATCATTGTTCGATAGTCTTCCTGTTTCTTTTCTTCAGAAGGTGAATGACCAATGATAGCACCCCCCCCCTTTTAGGGTACTTTTGCTTTCCCAAATCTGGGTAAGCAAAAAGATCTCAAATATTGGGGCACAATAAAGCTCAACTGTCTTTCTCTGTAATCCTACATAAGTATTCTTTCCAAATATCACCTGACCGTATCCGTTTGGATAATGGTAGTCATGTCTCATGAAAATATAACAACTGACTGCCATTATCCAATAAGAAACAGTCAGATACATTTAGATACATTACATAGTTACGGTAATTGTTCTGAAAACGTTTCAAAAAGTGGTTATGACACGTATCAACAGGGAGAAGAGAGGAGTAGCTCACTCTACGATTTGCATACCCTAACCCTTTTTTGTTATACCTGACTTCGGTGACAAATAGGAGACTTGCTCCCACTATAAAGCTAAAAGATATTGAAATAGTCTTACTGTGAAAATCCGAGCTGTCCACATATTGTTTCATCGACATATCCAGACATTAAACTGCGACAAAGACTAACCCATGCTCCATTTATGTAGACTTCCACTCGACCTTCATTTGCCTGAGTACCATCCCGTAGCCGTACCGGAGTTTCTTTTGCAAAAAAAGTGAAAAAAATGGTACATCAAAGGTCATTAATAAACTAGCTCTATTTGGTTGCTACTAAGACCCATTAAAACATATATTTGAAACTTTGTTTACAGATTTTTAAGTTAAGGACTACAACAACGCTAAATATTTTTAAAATTCAAACTTAATACTACGTAATAATAACAATTTCCACTACAGCAATACCTGACTCAAGTTTTCATTTTAGTAGAAGAAGTGCACATACTTCTGAATGGTCTTTACTTAGGCTGAAAAGTTCAATTATAGCTTTGAGCAAACTGACCCTATCAGAGACATACATATGTTCCATCAGTAATATCTACCATATGTGCACACTTAATTTATTTCACAGGGATATTCATACTGCATGTAAACAAGTATGCTCTTTATTAATCTTCTATTTGTCTTTCAGCGTAATATTTCATGACACAAAATTTTATGTTTAATAACATGCTATGACAATGTTTTTTTCTGTATTACATCTTTACCTCAGGAAGAAATTATACAAAAATAGTCCACTCTACCAGTGCTTAAACGAGCGTGGGTAAATATATCCTTTACCTACCCAAAGTATAAGAAACCTTCTCCACCACACAGAAGCAAATGAAGCACCAGATAGGATATGTTTTCAAATTTAGTTTAGCCATGTTAGTCCCTCTGAATAAACCATGCTTTGCCACACCAGAGCTCGCCCTCTTTCAACCGTGTGTCCTCCACCTCTCTGTTGGATCAATGACTCAAATAGTGGTAGGAGTATAATATACACAACCTGTCTGGGACACGTGACTGTTCACTGATAAATTTTGAATAGCACTTCAATCCTTCCTGGCATGTAGCAACGTTTATCACTCAAAGGTCTTTGTTAACCGAGTTTCGTTTTATTTCTTTAATGGAGCAATGAAAAAGGGGTAAAATATCTTTGACCGGTCTGAAGCAATCAAGATAATGTTTATTTTAAATTTCGATATTTTTATAACGCATAGTTATTTGACTAATTTATTTTTAATGTTTAAAGCATTCTTGCGCTGGTGTGCACTAAAGTTTGTTATTATAATTTACCCTTTTCTGTTAGTCACACTATGCTCGGTTTTCGGGGCTCCACATGGGCATGTATTTAACACAACTTAACACAAATATGTCATCACGAGCTAATATCCCTGGACTGCTGGCAGACGATTTTTTTCCAGTTAACTACTAAAACGAGGCATGATACAAGAAAGCTTCCGGTTTAGTCACATTCGTTGTTACGGCTCGCCATGCCGGATCACTACGCAAGAGGCTAAGCGTTGGTCTTGACAGGCAGACAGCAGTCCACCTCTACACATCCTTGATGCCACTGAACGTTAAATAAATGCCTGTTTTTACGAGAAAACTGAGGTGAAGTACACTACTTCAGCCATATTATCTCAAATATAACATTGTAGAACAGAATCATTCTTATTGAAACAAATGGCGTTAACCTGAAATTTGCTTTACACACGCAAGAAAGCGTTGCTTTTGGATTTTGCTTTTCTTTCTTCCCGCATGCATTGCAAATGAGAGAATGTAAAATAATCTCAAATTCATATACATATTTTAGGGATACATTTAGGTCATGTAAATTTCTAGTTTCTCGCCTTGATTGCTTAGCTTTCTTTATTTTGATTCGGCTAACATACTGGAGACTCAAATGGTTGTTGAAATTAGGCGTTTGTGTCTCAACTGCTGTTACAAATGCTTTGAATCTCAAAGACAAACACCAGATTTCTTATGATGTGAGATTAACGGTAGTGGGAACTTTTTTACACCTAGCTGGAGTGCTCTTATCTCCTTTAAGACGCACTAACCCGGAAGCCGCCTACCAGACTAGGTAAAATCGAGTGATCGAGTGCAGTAATTTAGTTTTTAAATTTCGAGATAAGAATGATTTAGAAGCACTCCAGTGATAGGTTATAAAGTTAATCTCAATACAGGAAAGGTAGAGTTTGGTGAAGGGAACATTTCAAATGTCAGACGGTTTTCCTATTCACACACTCAGGAAAACAGCTGACTTGTGTTTATGCAACAACGGCGACGCTATCAACCAGAACACACAACATTGCCAAGGTAAGTTCGCAAAGGAGGAAGTTCTAGACGGTTACGTAGCTTGCATATTTGTATTTGTATTTTTGCGTGCTTGTGTATGTGTGTGTGATATAGCGAAAGATAATGTGTCCTCTGTGAGTTGGTCTGTTGGTGCATGTGCCTATTTTGAAGAGCCCTGGCATCCGTTGAGTGTTAATGTTGGAAAAATTAGTTATTTAATTATTATTATTTGTTGCAAGCTTTTACTAGATAAACATGTATATTTACGATAGACATAGATGAATGCGCGACGGGGCTGGCCAACTGTTCCCACATCTGAATTAACACACCTGGCAGTTTCACCTGCAGCTGTCCCGTCGGAATGAAGTTGGATAATAATGGCCTGAATGGCCCCAGTACGCCTAAAATTATATTACTAAAATTAATATGAATGCATTTATTTAAAAAACGTGGAGTTTTTCGATTAGATTTTTATGTACGTTAAACACACATTAGTGCAACATAATGAGAGCTACAAATAACATAGACATACGCTTCTGAATTTTTAATATTTACAGCACCAGAATCAGGCATTTCTGCAACTACAATGTGATAAAACCGCGATAGTGTCCATAGTTATTCTTTATTATTTATTTTGTCCTGTACGTTTTGACTTATTTTGGATTTTTACGTGAATTCTGCGTCCTTCGGTTCGTGCGTGAATGGACATAAGAGGTATTGCAATACGTCTGACTGTGTGAGGTATCGTATTCCTTTATGTGAGTGTCCTGTACGAAAGACTTTTACCGCGACCATTCTACATGGCGATGCAACCGTTAGTTCGTTCTACACTGGTATGCTCCAGAGATTCTAGACTCAAGAGAATATATCAGAAACTGACTACATTTGAGGCATACCAAGACTCTCTGGCTGACAAAATCACATTTCTTCACTGACTGAATGAAACCAAGCGGGTCTATACAATCCCACACCATGGCTGACTGAGAGAGAGATCTGCCCATGGACTGGATATTCGTGGATCTGCCAGAGATTGTGATACCTGTGTGATACCTGTGTGATACCTGTGTCGTCTTGATTTGATTTCTGCTTACATCAGCTTGTGCACAGACGGACACAAATAATACTGCGTTGCGTCTGACTGTGCGGAGCATTGTATTTTTGTGGCACATTTTTGTAGTTTCTGCGGCAGACCACCATGCCATTTATTAACAAAACAACAACAACAAGAAGTTTGATTTGATTTGATTGATTTATCTTTGCTTCGATGATTGTGTACTGTTTAGCGATTCAGTGATTAAAACACTGTTAAAGAATGCATGTAGTTCAGTGAACGTGGAAGACGACATTCGCAAAAAAGCGTCTGCACTCCCGTGAATCTTCCGACGATATTTCTTTAAGCAGACACGAATAAGCTCCTAATCGTTTCCTTCGAGCTACCCACTCCCTCACCCACATCTTTATTTCTTTCTTCTTCTCTCTCTCTGCTTCATGTAAAATAACTATAGTCGCCACAGTTGCTTCTAAAAGTATCTCGTCGTCGATGTTGCCTGCCATATTGTTAACTTCCCACAATGCACTGTGCGGATGACGTCAGTTCGCAAGACACGTGTGTGGCCTTGCTACGTGGTAATGGACGCATTGCGCTAAGCTGCCTAGCGCACGTATTTTTACAAGAAACATTGCAGCGTGGGAATAGGCCTTAACACTTTGTCGTTATCAGAAAGGATTTCCAGTCACAGAGATAAATCTATCAGCGAGTGGTGTGTAAATAATGTCTGGTCCCATAGCAACACCCCACGCCAACGTTTTATAGTCAGGCGCTCTCTGCACAATGAAAGGTGCAACTTTAATCTCAGAAAACGATGGTAATCAAATTTATCACATTATTGTGAAACATTTCCTTTTTGCATTAGTATTATCTGTCACTCTCAATCATCGTAAAGACCTTCATTGAAACGTTTCGTCCAGATTAATTGTAGAAAGTGAAGTACGTCTGTTATTGGTATACTTGCTTGTGTATGTGTACATGTATAAATGAATGGCAACGGCTAAGTCTGCAGGTAATAAATTATTACACACAAACTAGTCGTACACGTAAATCAAACCATCGTATTTAGTACTGCACAAGCGTATGTATTCATCAAGAGTGTTAATAGATGAAGACTTTAGAAGCTTTCCTCAGTCGGCCCGGATGTCGAGAATGGTTACCTGACTCTAAAGAGGATTGGGGAAGGTAAGGCAGTGAGGGAGAGATGGGCACCGCCCTCATGTAAAGGTCGTCTCACTTCCCGACGACTTAAAGAAAAACGTTTAGGGGGTTGTGTAGAAAATGTATTTCTACCCATTGTCTTTTTGTTGAGGTGTTCAGTGTGTTGGTTGCTTGGTTAGGACAAATGGTCGATTCTGTAGTTAAAACAGGGACAAAACATCAGGTGCGGGCCAAGCTGGCACATCTCCCCTGGCTAGCGCGACAACC
>SRHC01003043.1:0-11054 GCA_004794325.1 Pomacea maculata
GAGGGTGGAGGAGAGGAGACTTCGGATCCAGAACTCAGTCTGTAAGAGAAGAACAATCGCAAGAACCTTCAGACGAGTTTTTTTCTCCTGTTAGCAGCTACAAGCAATAGTTCGTTACATAAATAACAAACACAACGTATGATCAGTTCTGTGATAACATTATCCCATTCTATTTTCCTCTACATCACAGCTTGCACACTAGTCTACATCACAGCTTGCTAGGTGGTCTACCTTGTGGCTGATGAGGTCGTCTGGGTTGTCCCACGGTTTGTATCCATCTGACCGCCCGAGAACGCATCCTGCTGGCACGTGATGCTCATAAGAAAGAGTTATAGCTGGTGTGTTTACTTCTTCAGCCAATGTAGTTGCATGAGAACTGCTCAGCATTCTTACTTTCGCTTGTGTCATGCAAAGTATTTACACTGTACGATGCGATGAGACGCTGGTGTAGACAGTCATCATGTATACCTGTATGTTTCACTACTGACATTAAAGCAATCTGGGTTGACTGCCGTACGAGCTTTAATCCTTATTCATTAACCGGAAATAAAAATAATAGTGTGGATATCTTGTAGCCACACACACACACACACACGCACGCACGCACACGCACATTTTACCTGTTTTGTTGGAGAACTAACTCACTAACATCTAGTTACAATGGTGTAACACAAAGCAGGATACTTTCCTGACACTCAAAACCATTGAACAGATCCACATAACAACTGACGACATACCTGAAGAATCAGAGATGCCACAGACTGAGATAAACAAGATGGAGAAGGTGCTTGAGAGAACGTTTGTTTACTAAAATTTCGGAGTAAGAACCGCGAAAACGTAGACATGCAGTCTACCTGTACCCTTGACATACGGCTGCAGTCACAATTTATTCTTTCTGCAAGCCTGCATGAAGGGAGGCGATGCAATCTCTAAAGGTTGAAACACATGTGTTTTCCTTGAAAACAATTATTCTAAAAACTTATTTGTCATATAAAGCTCGAGGTCCGGCGGTGCAGCGATCAGCGCCGGTCACCAAAACATTTAGTCTGAAAGTTTGACTGTCCTGGGTTCAGATCTCGTCTCGGGCACGCTGTTCTTCGTGTGGCATCTGTTTATAGAGCTGGTTGCTTTGTCGTGATATATTCTTAGTTGCTGGATCGATGTAAAACACTAATTCATCTCCACCTTCCCCCGAACTTATCTAACGAAGTACTTTTGCAAATTCTTTATAGAAAACTCTTTTTTTTTTACCTAGAAGGCAGTATTTATCTGATGGTCCACTGGAATATTCCGATGTAGTCCAAACAATGCATAATTATAGTCTCGTGTTGTCCTATGAATATCAGTCGTCCGTTCATATTTACGTTTTATATTTTCAATCAGATTTCACATTTTCTAGCAGCAATTTTCTCAGGAAGCATAATTTGTTTAAAGGGTGTTATAATGATGTTTTATTTACAGAAATATCTAATACTTTTTATAAAATATAATGACATTTGCCGCTTGAAATTCTTTTGCAAGGCTGCACGTATGTGATTGTGAAAAGAAAATAAAAAGACGAGTTTCTGAAGGATAAATATAATAGGTTTTAATTGTGATAATGACTTCCCCACATTACAAGAACTAAAATGCGTTTACGACGTTTATTTTCTAAACAATTTACCTGTAATTTTCTGTTCTTTTTCTATTTCCAAGGTTTCCTGGCTAATATATTTTACTCATCATTTTGCACCTGTGAGACAAATTTTGGTGAGTTTGTTTAAGCTTTGAGAAATAGCAGCAGATACTGGAGAAATTCGTCGATATGAAGCACTCGAAGCACATTTTTCTACTTTTTGTTTTGTTCGTAAATGATTTCCCTCATCATTAAAGATGTTTGTTTTTGTACCAATCGAAAATGTGTGCTGGCATTCTATTATTTTAATCTCGTTCAATCTTTGCCAAAGTAAAAGCTTTCTTCGCTGTTTCTTGCGTACTTCTATTATTATTTCTTTGTATATATACATAACCCTCTTTCTCTCTCCCTACATTGGTAACCCGTGTTAAATTTCCTAAAAAGCGTTTCGCCAGACGAGTTCAAGCTAATTGACAGTGGTTGATAATTATGTCAACGCTTATAAATGTTATTTATAGTTTTCAGTGTTTGCCTGGATGTAGATGTATTCCACCTCGTAGAGTAGTCTTAGAGCGTATGTCGAAAGGACGGAACTTCTCTCTCTCTCGCTGCTCTTCTCCAGTTTCCTCGCTGGCCCTCCGCAACATGTAGTTCTAGGTGTTGCGATCTTCCCATTCTTGCTTCCATGAACGCCACGAAATTTCAATCAAGGACACATTTGTTTAGCTGGCCATAAGGTGCTGCACTCGCATTTGCCATTATAGTTGTGCCAAGATGTCTGCTTTCTTCCGGCATACGAAAGTCGGCATCTGCGCATGACAAACGTCCATTTCCTGTCTGAGCCAAAGTGTGTGTCAGGTTGTGAGAGAAGTCTTGGTCATGCAATCTGCATGTCTACAGGGAAAGGATAGCAAACAGTATCCTACTCGAGCCGTGGTTCCCACCTCGTAGATGAGCCTGCTACCGCCCAAGTACCTGCAGCCACAACAGATGTTGTCGGACACTAAAGCTACGAGTGGGACCTGGAACGTTCGCGCTCCACCAGTAAAGTGTATGAGCTCACCCGAAAGGAAGTGGAACTGTTCCTAAGACGGTTGGAGAAGGCAATACGACCATTATCGAAGAAGGATATTCTCGCTGTGATTGGAGATTTTAAATCGAAGTTCAGCTCAAACGTATATTGGCAATGGGCTGATATAGTTGATCGCTTCGAGCTAGGTGAGACGAACGCTGCCTACTAAAGACCCTCACTACTAAGGGCCAGCAGGAAATGTCCATGATCAAAGACAGCGAGAGTCGTCTGCTCTCGGAAGACAAAGCTATGTTACACCGTTGAATGGAGAACCGTGTCGAGTTTTACAACTTCCCGCTAACGATGGACCCGAAAATCCTCCAGGAAAACCAGGAAACGAACACAGATCGGAGGAGTTTCAAGCAGAGAAGCAGGCTGGATTCCCGGACTCCAGGAGGACTGTTAATCAAATCTTCGACATCCGAGTGTTTGCGTGGTAAAGATCTCTACTATAACTTTCTCGGCGTCAAAAAAATTAAAGAAAGAAAAAAAGGCTTTCTATAGAAGAATGGCACGAGTGGTTATAGAATGTACTGCAGATATTCAATTTAGAGGAAAGTCTTGTGTACCATCAAGGATTTGTATGACGGCCCCATTTCAGTATTCTTCAACAACCAAGTGGGTTAGCTGTTTCCCATTTAGTCTTTACAAGTCTCTGCGAGACGGATTCAGGAGTTCGAAACAAAGACGACGAGCGACATCGTCCGAAGCCTCGTCACCTGCTTGGTGGGTCCCCAGGACCCTCTACTGGCTACCACCAAGCGACAGACTCTGTCATCCGACTTCATACCTTGCCGAAGGGTGTGTTGAAGGTGGTAGACGCAGTGACACACTTGCCTTCTTTTTGTATTGCCAATATTTTTCATGTTGACATCTTTTAACGCTGCACCTTGCAGCGAACTTTATTCTTACTTTTATTTTTAACTTTTATTTTGTAACTAACGCACCTCCCATGCTCAAATTGTCCACTGGAACAAATAAAGCTGCTTATTGTCATTGATTTTTGTTTATTTGTGCCAGATATCTCACTATGTCCGATTTCTCCCCATTATTTGGAAAGTCAGGTCTGTATGCTATGTTTCTTACGAGAATGTTTAATTCTTACTTTAAATCTCCCTCAAGGTGGATGTCGGCCTCGCCCTACCCACACCCCCGTGTTAACGCTGTTCTTAGTATGCCAAGAAATGTCCAGACTTTATAGTATTATAACTTTTGTAACAGAAATTTAATTTAGATTTGTAGTTATATGAAGAGAAATTTGTAAGGTAAGTAGAGGACTGAGAGTTAGAGTGGCAGCGTTAGTGGATGGGGAAGGGGATGATCGGTGTTGCATATCGCCCCCGGCTTCGCCAGATGGACGCACGCAACCACTCACACAGCCGCACGAACAAACCCACTCAGGACTGCATCACGCCCAAGCAATAGGTAATAAACGACTTTAGTATGGGAGATAATAAAAAAAACACCCGCACACACTGCGGCACAGAGCTGTCATAGTTCTTGCCCTTGAGGCCCTTAGATGTAGAGCAGTGGTTCTCAAAGTATTTCGGACCGCGGACCACTTTACTTGAGTAAAAAATATGGCGGACCACCAAGCCATAAAAATCCCTCTGTACTATGAATTTCAAATTTAAATTGCCGCATTTGTTTCATGACAATTCAAAACTAAATGTACTTTTTTTGACAGTAGTATAGGAATAAGTTGACATAAAACTACCAACCTCGTTATTTGTAATTAAAATGTTAATGCGAGGAATGCATCACTTTAAACATCACTTTGCATATGACGACTGTCAGCCGCGGACCACCTGACGTAAGCCCACGGACCACTAGTGGTCCGCGGACCACACTTTGAGAACCACTGCTCTAGATGTACCTCAGGTATAAAGGACTCAAGGGAAACAACTCTAACATAAGTGTGCCGCAGTGTTTGCTGGTACTTAACTGTTGTTTTTTTGTGATTTTTCTTTCATTTATTATTTTCCATTACCCAAATTCCTCGTTACCATTTCTTTTCTTTGCCTGGGGTAGTCCCCGTTTCTCTTGCGTGTGCGTGTACGTGCAAGTGTATTTCTTCAATATTTTTTTCTTTCTTATAATTATCTACATTTTTCTGAAACTTCTTATTTGTACCGTTCATCTTGTCCTTGGTGTGGTCTGCGTTCATCAAAGGTTCGACAGGTACGTGGTGTCCCGCCTCTGGCTGAGCGAGTGGGTGTGTGTTCGTGCCGGCTGTGTGAGCGGTTGTCAGCGTGCATCCGGCGACACTAGGGGCGACACTCCACACCTGTCTCACCTGTATAACACCTTTGCGCTTCTACCTCACACAACACCTCCACGCTGGCACCTCCGCCCCCATCCTCCCAGAGGGTCTCTACCTGGTAAACAATCCACCCTGGACCCTAGTTGATTCGATTGCTATCCCCCATTTAGGTTAATTAACTTAATCAGATATTCAGGACAGTGTTTACTTTGCACTTGTTAATTATTTATGATCAAGGTTACGAGAAACGTGATGATGATTGCTTGATGATTGATGAATGACGATTGATGGATGATGATGATGATCCGAAATACAGTAAATTAGTCAATGATGATCTGCGTGTAACATCAAATGTGTGTTCACGTGCACTTGCGAGTGTGTTTGTGTGTGTGCGCGCGCTCGCATCCATGTACCACGAACATACATTTCCTCAAGAGCAACTCTTCCTACAACTTTTAAAGGCTCTACTCTGTCATCATAAAATACTCTGCAGAGCGATTCAGCCTGCTTTATATAATTTACAAGCAACACTGCACACTTTAAATGTTTCTTGAAGACATGACTGTAAATTAGTTTTATTAGTCTTTGTCGTAAACTCTGGGGTGGAGTCCGTAGATCGGGTAGGGGTATGATTTCTGCCACCCCGGCTGTTCACACCGCCGACACCCCCACCGAATTACGTCGACATTTCACTGCATGCGCTTACTTTAAATTGCTGCTGTACACTCTATAACTAGCTTTTCGAGCCCCCAGCATGCATCATCCCAATGAAAACACAACTAGAGGCAATTTAGTATGTTTAATAGATAATTATAATTTACCAAAAACATAGAAGGGAATAGACAAGAACAAGTAAATCTGTAATACGTTGTTTCCCTAACTTAGCTCGTTCTCTAGGTCGTCCCGTTTACCTACCTACACTCCTACTACTAATCTAGATAACTAGTGAGCCAGCTGTAACCTTAACTGACACACACACTCACTCTCCCCGTACAGTCCTCATGCATACGCCACTTAGCTGTGTCCAAATGTATTTGTTGCTTGACATCTTAGTCCTTGCCGGACATACACACACAGTTGTCACTGGTTATGCGCTGACTATTATCGTTGGGAGAGCTTTCTCGCCGCGTTGCAGAAGAAATAATGTCCGAAGACTTCGGTCGACTGCTGTTAGGTACACGACGAGAAAGTTGCAAAGAAGGTTGGGATGATTCCGTACATGAATCGTCCCCGTGCACCTTGTACACTTGGAAACGGAGACTTGTAGGCCTGACGTCCCTCACATGAAAGTCAGCAAGTGTGGTGTCCACAACAACTTGTCCGTTATGTTGTCGTGTACGACATAAGTTGCTGTTCGGTGAGCGCAAGTGCGTTTGCGCGGCTTTAGTCGCTCCTTCGGAATGGATTCCTATTCCCTCGAGACTGTCCGTCGTCCGAGGCCAATGGAGGATCACAGGGAAGCGGAGACTTGAACTCACAAATTACTTTCGTGTCCTCTCCCTCCGAAAGTCCCTAGCGAAAAAAACTTCTTTCCGTCTAACAGCGCTGAGTTTGCATCTCGATCTTTCTGTCAACATGCTTCCATTCGTCAATCAAGCCACATGACACACTACAGCCAATCACACCTCACAGCCACCACAAGCCTAAGCTCCCATCCGCACCCGCTTAAATGACGCATTACCTAGAGAGAAGTGACGTCATTCCTAAAGTAAAAACAGATGTGCTAATCCACACTACAGCCCTACCCAATCTTTCATGACAGTCTTTATTAATTTGTGATTAGTACAAAACACAGCATAATTAAAGTAGTGAGCGCTTTTCAACGACACTTGATAAGTTCTGTCCTCTTTATAGTCCTTTATAGTGTCCTAACCAATGTCCTGTTCGCGAAACTGGATTTACCTGTCTTTGTCCAAACCGTCCTGTCGTCGTCACTCTGCACTTTCCGTTCACTGCCATGAGTAGTCTCCCTTCTTCTGACCTCACATGGGACGAGAGCACCACGCATCTTCACAAAAGTCATGTCGGGATATAATAAGAACTGCCTTACTCCGGCGATGCATCATCTCATTCCATAAGCTCAGGGGGAAAATCAACCTTTTGATAGCACAGAGACTATTCATAGTGACCACAGACATTATCTGCCCTTGACAGTAGTAAGGTTTCTGTCTTGACTCTGTCTGACCTGTCTGCTTCATTCGACATTATCAACCACTGCTCTTTGTAAGACTCCACACTCTATACGCAATTTCTGGACCTGCACTCTCATGGTTGAACTCCTCACCGACATGATCCAGTCTGTGTTCGTTGATGGTCAAACATCTCACCCTGGGATTGATTGACACTGCAGACATGATCCTTCATAGACAAGTTACAGCTGTCTGTCAGTCTAACCATTATTATAAACAGGTTGTAGTTGTCTCTCAGTCAACCTATAAGATAAACAAGTTACAGCTGCCTGTCTATTATAAGCTTCGTAAGAACAGCGCCATCGGTCACATTCTTTTTTTGCGAGCCACCAACACTCTTCTTGTCTGTGTTTTTGTTCTTTTTCAGCTTTATTAATGCAGCTCCCTGCTCGCAGACTGACCCTCATGCCTCATTCGGAGACTCTAAAAGGTAGAGAGCTCAGGTAGCTGCTGAGATGGAGGAAACGGAGCCATGTCACTCCTCTCTTTTGTCTTCTGCAATGGCTACCCACCCGCTCTTGGACTGAGTACAAAAAGTCTCCGCTCTTTGTCTGATGACCGTATCCTGACTATTCCTGTCACCAAAACAACAACATATGGTCGCAGGAGTTTTTGTTCTTGTTCAGCAAACTAATGAAAATCTCTTCCTGTCGATATCCGTGGTGGATACATACACCAGAATCCTTTATATCTGCACTGACTACGCACTTCTTTCTTCAGCAGGACTATTAGCTACAGTCCACACGATGCTCGTCCTTTGTCACCAGCCGTTTGCTACTTTCCTACTCGTCTTGCTCTACACAATCACTATTTTCCCAGTTCTTGTTGCTCGGTGTCTCTGTCTTTTCTGTATTTGTCTTATATTTGTCGTCAGCACTTTTATTTTTCCTTTCATCGTATCCTGTCCTTATTGTCCATGTCTAATTCCTGTTGTAAGCGCTAAGACAAGCAGGCTGTGCGCCACAAAGCCTGTAGCTAAATTATTGAATAATATTACAGCACTCCTACCATAGGAGTACGCCAGGGCTGCAACAACCAAGTTACAATAAATAAAACTTTGCTTACTGGAATTTGCGGATATAGTCTCCACTTCCCACGCACAGACTGCCTCTCACACATGAGGGAGACCTCGGGAAGTAAGCGACTAGCCGTCTGTTAAACAGTTATACGACAACTAATCCGTGGAGACACACACGACACCATGACACGTCCTCACCTTCACCTACGGCGTAAACTGCCCGGTGTCAGCAGGCTGTAGCAGCTACATTTCACAGGTGGTGCCTTGACACCATATATTGGCCCCAGTAGTGGGAAGTAGTGTAAAGGGGTATGGTCCTCCTTTAAAATATTGGCAACTATTGGACTTACGGGTTATTTTCTGGCCTGTCCTCATATATGAACTGTAGTCAGGCAACGGCTCAAGGGCAGAGAGTGGAGTCCGACAAACTGAAAGATCCAGCCATCAAACGGGCCTTTGCTATGGAAGTAAAGAACAGGTTCCAGGCTCTAGGAGACCAACAAGAGATGACCTTAGATGACTTCAGTCGAGTCTTACGGGAAACAGGAGAGAAAATACTTGGCTTCCAACGGAAGAAGAAAGAACAGTGGATCAGAGAAGAGACATGGAAAAAGACAGACGAGAGAAAGTCAGCCAAACACAAAATCAACAGCACTAGATCTGAACGCCTGAAAGAACAACACAGACAAAGATATACAAAACTAAACAAAGACGTAAAGAAGATGACAAAAACTGACAAAAGAGTCTACATAGAGACATTGGCAGCTGAAGATGAAATAGCAGCAAGTAAAAATGACATCTGCACAGACCCGCCAAGCTTGAAAGAAGTGACAGCAGCAATCAAGAAAATGAAGAGCTGCAAGGCACCAGGGGCAGGTGGAATTACAGCACAGATGTTGAAAGCAGATGTGAATGTGACAGCTCCCATACTGACTGAAATCTTCAGGCAAATTTGGGAATCAGGGCAGCTCCCTGCTGCGTGGAAGACAGGGATCATCTTCAAATTACCCAAGAAAGGAGATCTTGGTGACTGCAATAATTGGAGGGGCATAACCCTACTCTCCCTCACCAGCAAGGTCTTTAGCAAGATTGTTTTGTCAAGACTGACGGCAACTCTTGAGAAAGACCTCCGACCACAGCAAGCAGGATTTCGTCCTGGACGATCCTGCTCTGAACACATCTTCATTCTGCGACAGATTCTGGAGCAGAGCAACGAGTGGAACACACCAGTGTGCATCAATTTCATCGACCTGGAGAAGGCTTTTGACAGCATTCACCGAGAGTCTTTATGGGAGATCCTGAGGCATTACGGAGTCCCTGCAAAACTTGTTCAGGTCGTTGCAATGCTGTACAGCGATTTCAAATCCCAGGTTGTCTGTGACACGGAGCTCACAGACCCCTTCAGCGTCAGTACTGGGGTGAAGAAGGGCTGCATTCTGTCGCCGTCCCTCTTCATCCTGGCCATGGACTGGAGCATGAAGACTTCCACCGACAGTGAGAAGAGAGGGATCAGATGAACCATGACTATGACAGCAACAACAACGCTAGAAGACTTTAACTTTGCTGATGACATTGCCCTGTTGTCACACCGCCACCAAGACATGCAAGAAAAAGCAAATGCCTTATCAGAAACAGCTCGAAACCTTGGCTTGAAGGTCGGTGCAAAGAAAACGAAAAGTATGAGAGTGAACGCCAAGACAGCATCAAACTAAATGGAGAAGAGATTGAGGAAGTTGACAGTTTCACCTATCTTGGGTCCAAAATGTCAAACACCGGGGATGCGGAGATGGAGATTCGAG
Organism: Pomacea maculata; assembly: GCA_004794325.1. Classification (NCBI taxonomy): domain Eukaryota; kingdom Metazoa; phylum Mollusca; class Gastropoda; order Architaenioglossa; family Ampullariidae; genus Pomacea; species Pomacea maculata. The sequence continues at coordinate 9,957 of SRHC01003043.1, forward strand.
CTCGACTGGCGAAAGCCAGCCAGGCCTTCGCCTCACTCAGGAACACATGGAAGGCAAAAAACATCAGTCAGAAGATCAAGCTGAGAATCTTCAAGTCAAATGTGATCAACGCCCTCCTTTACGGATCCGAATCATGGAAGATGACCAAATCCATCTGTAACAGACTTGTCTTCCAAAACAGATGCCTCAGGCGCATACTTAACATCTTTTGGCCAAATACCATCACCAACTAAGAACTCCACCGAAGAGCTGAAACCGAGTCCATCACCAAACAGGTTCAACGAAGGCGTTGGCGATGGATTGGACATGTGCTCCGCCAGCAGACAGCAGACCTTTCCACAGTCGCCCTGCGATGGACTCCAGACGGCCGAAGAAAACGAGGCCGCCGAAAGGAAACTTGAAGAAGAACAGTGGAATCGGAGATGAAAGGAAAGGGCTGGACATGGGGTCACCTGGAGCGGGTTTCAGCCGATCGACATCGGTGGCAGACTCTGGTCGAGGCCTTATGTGCAACCTGATGCACGAAGAGGACAAGAAGAAAAAGAACGGCTCAAGCGCTCAATAATCTGTTTGGGAACAGCTTTCTCTCTCTGAGGGGGTGCTTATTTCAAATATGATTTATTTCATTTATTTATTGCCCTCGATCACTGATATATTAGTAAACTAAGCTGTGACATCAAAGAAGACAGGTCCCGCAAGTACTGTGACAGCACAGTGACAAGGTCTGTGCTCTTCACAATGAAATGTTTATTCTTATCGACAAGTACTAGAAGAATGCTGGTCTAGAACTTTGCAGTCTAGTGTGTGATGAACCCTCACAACCCAAGAATGGCGCGGAGAAAACATTACAGCTGTAATAAGGAGATAAAGCTTTTATTAGTTGATGGTCAGCAACCCCATCTGTGTTAGTGCCTTCAGAATCTCCACTATTATTGTAGATAGTACTGAGTTCGTGCAAGTTCATTATATCCTCCTGTAGCTGTAATATCAGGGTTAGACATGTCACGTGACATGACAAGTGTCTGTAAGAAGAATCAAGATCGAGTTGTCTTTACTCCACTAAAAAAAGGATTTCAGTATACTCTACACATTCTTAGC
>SRHC01003043.1:22292-54351 GCA_004794325.1 Pomacea maculata
CACATTTCTTGTTTGTATTAGTGTGCAGTCGACGTGGCGGAGAGCAAATTCTCTCAAAAGGTTTAATGTTAATAAACCGTTCTTTGACACTTCTGCGTTCTATCACTTCTGGTCGTAATGAGTCCTTGTAGAAAACCATTTTTCTGCTATTTTAGAAACAGACATGTACTCAGTGCGATTTTACTTGTTGGTTTTTCTGTGAGATAAGAAAAAGAGAAGAGAACGATTAAAAGTACTTGCCGAGGTGCTAGGTGGAAAGGGTAGCGATAAATGTATCACAGTTAATGACCAGTCGGATCAGATCATCAGGACTGAACAAAAGGTGTAGAAAACCTGTTTTCTACTTTAAAGCCGCAAAGGCCTCGGTACGATGACACTTGACAGTTGTCTGTAAAATGAGAAAGAGAAACAAGAAAAATATTGAAAAGACTGGTCGGGTAGAATTAACGGGTAAATTATGCCTCCATGGTCCTACAACCATGATAGTTTGTAGAGACAAGTTTGTATGCTTTTATACACTGTCATATGACTGTATAGCTGGCCTTTTAACACGATTTGTCTCTACCTTGATTATATTTCATTATTACCTATTGCTTGCATGAATGCACGTGATTGAGTTAGTGGTGGTGTAAAGCTTAACAAAACATTCCATTGCGCGAACGGGCCCGTTACAGTTCCATCTGTAGTGTTTATGATGTCACTGTCATGCTTGGTGAAGTCTGTAGGCGGGAAGGCAACGGGAAAAAACCTGAGGGGAGAAGTTTTCTTCTGCTATTGTGTGGAAGGAAGGAATGTTACACGTGATGCACATTCAGCTAGGTTATAATGCTAGGTTATAATGCTAGGTTATAATGCCTATTTGTCAACAAAAGTTGTTCTTTACGGATCGGTTGACATTGTCTCTGGACTTGTCGAATGGCTGCTAAATGTTTTGACTGCATGTGTGCTCACGAATGCAAATCTCCCGAGACAGGCCTCGACAATCATGAATAGTAATATGTAAGCTTATGTTTATTGTTTAAATTTTGAGTTAAACCTAAATGCATAATTATTCCAACATTTTTGTTGATAAAAGGTTCTCTTCTGGGAGGCGATGGTGGGAGGGAGCAGCATTTGTCTCTCGCCTAGAGTACAGCACGTCTTTGCGTCGGCCCTGCTTCTAAGATTTAAGAGAGAATAATTCTAGGTCTTTTCCAGTGTAAAGCTTGTTCGGTCATTACCGTCAAGTTAAGCAAAGTCAGACATTTTCTGTTATCAAAGATCACCAGATGCATCTACGTTGCACCCACTGACCTGTCAATTTGTGAACACATAATAATAGTCGTTTCCTGTTAAAGCTGACTTGAACATATGCTGGTCACCTTTAAAAAAATTTTAAAAATTGTGAAATCGCTTTGGGTTTCGATCTCTACTAAATGACGCAAAACTGTTTATTAAGTCAAAAGTTAAACAGTAACGACTAAAATTCTTACTACTGCAGAATCAACGTCTAAATACCGTCATTGCCGACATAACTCAGTATCATTTTGAAAAACAAGATGTGTTAATAATGTTCCTTCGTTGTTTTCTTCCTTTTTCTGTTTTTTTCTGTTTTTTGGGGGTTTTTTTCGTTTTTTTTTTTTTTAATGCCGTTTTCGCTGCTCATTTTTACAAACGAGAAATTGGTAGGAGATAGGTGGGATCTTTCTCCTCAACCTAAGCTCGTATATGCAAGTAGGGTATGGCTTTGCCATGCATGTAAATTACGTAATTATTCCCACTGTAAGCCATAACTTGATCTGTCCTGACTCTCAGTTCATGATGAACAGTTAGATATACAGACAATACTGTGCCTGTAAGAAGAAAACAAATAAAATATCCTCTTGCTCCCTAACCATTTTATTAACTAGTCATATTTGCACCGCAGTATTTCTCTGAGTGTGCTGCGAAAGCGAGACCCCATGCGGCAGTAAATGATGAAGTTCAGGGAGCAGCTCACCATGCGAAGCTGGAATATGATTTCCCACAGGACGGATATAGTGTTATAGTAACGGCCAGAATAACTCAGCTCGCTGACAGCGTACACAGAGATTTGAACCATCACCACTGGCGACAGACAAACGATAAATAAGATGGATGCGACGACAAGCATTTTAGTTATTGCCTCTTCTTTACTTGAAAGTTGAGAAGGACCTTTCATCGATTCCGTCGTCTCTGATGATGTCTTAACGGACACTGCTCCGTTCTGTTGACGCCAGCGAGCAGCTTGGTAGAGCTTGATGATAGTGAGAACAGTGGTGATGATCATGACGAACAGAAGGACGATAGTAAAGAGAACAGAGTAAATCAAAACGTCGATAATTTGGAAGGCGAATTTGTTGTCCAGGTAGAAACTGCAAAGAGGAAAAACAAGAATGTCAACACCTCATAAATCTGTGTACTTAAAAATACTGCCTTTACAATAACTTTACAATTAAAGAAGGAGGAGGAGGGCTTCTTCAGCCCCATACCCGGTACACAGCGCTTTACAAAGACAACAAAGCTAGAAACAATTAAAAGTAACTGCGACCTAGTATACAATGCACACACACACACAGTCAGAACTGTTCAGAAGACAAAGCCTGCCAAATCACACTCACTATATGTACATAAAGTAATTCCGACCAAAATACACATAGAGATATGTAGATAAACAACATAAACATGTGCAAGCACTCTCTCTCTCTCTCTCGATAGTCTATATAGTTTATAACGATAATGCTGTTGGGTATATTTTACCTACTTGTACATTTTAGTTTATAATGAGGATGTTTGCTGTTGTTGTTGCTCACTTCCCCCCTTGAGATAGGTCTTGGCCTGATCAACGTTTCTCTCTCTCTCACACACACACACAAACATGTCAGCATTACACTGTCACTACAAAACTAATCGTTATTCTGCTCTTGGCATCTTATCTCCATAAGTAGCAGAGTTGTTACTGTTTTTGGTTTTAGCTTCGCCCTTCCGTAACTCGCTGAACTTCAGTAGGATAAGAAACTAGATTGAATCTCTGAAAGCCTCATTTTCTAATCCTCTTTGTAGTGACTGTAGTCTCCTACCTTATCGACACCACAATGCACAAAGACAACTGAGCAAGCTAGCAAGGAAAGCGGTCGGAGAAGACTGGCTTTATGGCCAATAGAAAGAAGACCGAAGCAGGAACTCCCAATCCAACTTCAAGGAGAACATCCTACAAACAAATCGCTTCACGTATCTAGAGAGCATTGTCAGCAAGGACAGTGGAGCGGACTATGACATCAAAAGCCACATTAAGAAAGCCAGGCATGCTTTCAACAGCCTCCTCCCCATCTGGAACTCCCGAGCATTGTCCTTCCGAAGAAGATCCGCATTTTCAACATAAAAGTGAAAGGTGTCCTATTGTATGGTTCTAAAACCTGGAGAGTGACAAATATCATCAACAACAAGCTCCACACCTTTACAAACCTATGCCTACGCCATATTCTGGGTATAAGATGGCCTTAAAGATCTCCAACAGCAGCCTGTGAAGAAGAAACAGCCAGAATGCCACTAACCAAGACATAAAAAGGCGCAAGTGGGTCGGAATAGGACACACCCAGCACAAACCAGATGACACCATAGCCAAGCAGGCTGGGACCCTCATGGGAAGAGGAGAGTTGGAGAAAAAAAAACAATAGAGAGCGAGGCAAAGGACGACGGAACAAGAAATAAACTAAACTTGTAGTGATAGTAGAGTTCCTTTTATTCCTATCAGCACTCTACCCTCCTTTTCTCGCTCTATCGCTTTCCTTCAACCACCACTACCACCACCTACCGTCTCCTGCATTATTTGTCATATGCCTTTAGAAATAAGATTTGAGGGTGAACATTTTACTCACTTTGTAAACCCTTGCACTTGGTTGGTCTGATTCGTGATAGGATCAAACACACAGATGAAGATGTGTTTGTAACCAGCAGTGAGAGTTATCCCGCCCACTAGAAATACACTTGTAACCAAGATGACCCAGGCCATGGTGGACGTCTTGAGGTATTTCTGCGCCTTTAAGGGACTGAACACACAGAAACACCGCTCACACGCGATCACGCAGGTCAGGAACTGAGAGACCCACATGAAGCCTGTGAAACCTGTTTAAATGGTTGACAGAAATTATAACATTAAGAAAAGAATGTTTTCGTTTCACATCGGCGATATTCAAAACTTTTCAGTTATTTTAACAAAAATTTCTGTGCTACAAAAGCGCTATTTGAACTTGTCCAGTATTTTTAAAAAGCTTACAAAAAAACCTCACTGTACTTACCCACTAAATACTGCAGGAAGAAGTTAGACTCCACATTAAACAGATTTCTATAAGCCACCTCTATATTGATGAGAAACTGCACGGTGATGGCCACCAGGTCTGCCAACGACAGTGTGAACAGACACAAGTTGATTCTCTCCCTTAGTCCTTGTCGATAGAAGACGACGGCGTTAAGGATGTTAGCTGGGAACCCGAAGATGAAGAGAAGTGGAGTGAGGGTGGAGGAGAGGAGGCTTCGGATCCAGAACTCAGTCTGTAAGAGAAGAACAATTACAAAAACCTTCGGACGCGTTTTTACTCCTGTTAGCAGCTACAAGCAATACACCGTTATCATAAATAACAAAAGCAACGAATGATCAGCTCTGTAATAACTTTATCCCTTTTTATTTTCCTCTACCTCACAGTTTACACAACAGTCTACATCACATCTTACAAGCTGGTCTACATCACAGTTTGCACATCAGTCTACATCACAGCTTGCACACCAGTCTACATCACAGCTTGCACACCTGTCTACATCACAGCTTGCTAGCTGGTCTACACCGTTATCATAAATAACAAAAGCAACGCATGATCAGCTCTGTAATAACTTTATCCCATTTTATTTTTCTCCACATCACAGCTTGCACACCTGTCTACATCACAGCTTGCTATACCTTGTGGCTGATGAGGTCGTCTGAGTTGTCCCACGGTTTGTACCCATCTGACCGCCCGAGAACGCATCCTGCTGGCACGTGATGCTCATAAGAAAGAGTTATAACTGGTCTGTTTACTTCTTCAGCCAATGTAGTTGCATGAGAACTGCTCAGCATTCTTACTTTCGCTTGTGTCATGTAAAGTATTTATACTGTACGATGCGATGAGACGCTGGTGTAGACAGTCATCATGTATACCTATGTTTCACAACTGACATTAAAGCAATCTGCCATAAGAGCTTTAATCCTTATGCATTTATGTGTTTTCCTTGAATAGTATTATTCTAAGAACTTCTTTTCAATCTTTCTTGACATATGAAGAGGTCCGGCGGTGCAGTGATCAGTGCCTGTCACTAATACATTTAGTCGGAAAGGTTGTCTGTCCTGGGTTCAGATCTCGTCTCGGGCACGCTGTTCATGTGTCATCTGTTTACAGAGCTGGTTGCTTTGTCGGTATATAGCCTTAGTTGCTGTATCGATGTAAAACACTAATTCATCTCCCCCTTCATCCATACTTATTAAAAGAAGCACTTTTTCAAAATCGTTAGAAAACTCTTTTTTTACGTAGGAAGCAGTATTTATCTGAAAGTCCTCTGGAATATTCCGATGTAGTCCAAACGATGTATAATTATAGTCCCGTGTTGTCCTACGTATATCAGTCGTCCGTTCATATTTATGTTTTACATTTTCAATCAGATTTGACATTTTCTACCAGCAATTTTCTCACGAAGCATAATTTGTTTTAAAGGTTTTATTATGATGTCTTATTTAGAGAAATATCTAATACTTTTTAAAACTTATAATGACATTTGACGCTTGAAAATCTTTTGCAAGGCTGCACGTATGTGATTGTGAAAAGAAAATAAAAAGACGAGTTTCTGAAGAATAAATATAATAGTTCAGTGTTAATTATGATGTCTTTCCCACATTACAAGAACTAAAAAGGCGTTTACAACATTTATTTACTAAAAACAATATATACGTGTAGTTTTCTGTTCTTCTTCTGTTTCCGATGTTTCATAGCTAACATATTTTACTCATCATTTTGTACCTATCAGACATATTTTGGTGAGTTTTTTTAGATTGAGAAATAGCAGCAGATACTGGAGAAATTCGTCGATATGAAGCACCCGAAGCACATTTTTCTGCTTTTTGTTTTGTTCGTAAATAACTTCACTCAGCATTGAAAATGCTTTTTTGTTTTTGCTCCAATCGAAAATGTGTGCTGACATTAAATTTCGTGCAATGCGTTTGGCAAAACGAGTTCAGCAAATTGACTGTGGTTGGTAATTATGTCAAAAGATTATTAATGTTATTTGTAGTCTTCGGCAGTCCAATGTTTGCCTGCATGTAGATGTTGTGCCACCTCGTAGAGTAGTCTTTGAGTGTATGTCGAAAGGAGGGAACTTCTCTCTCGCTGCTCTCCACAAGTCTCCTTGTGGCCTTCCTCAGTATGTATATCTGGGTGTTTCGATCCTCCCATTCTTATCTACTATTCATGGCTATAAAGCGACACTTACCTTCATTTCACTCATGCTACCGAGTGAAATGATATATATATAACAGTCACCACCTTCGCTTTAGTAGAAGTACCGGCTATACTGCAGGCATGTTAATTGTCTAACGTTCCTTCCAGGATGATTATACAAAGATGTGACAATGATTACTGACAAGCAAAAAGTATTTCATTCTTTTATCATCTCTATAGCTGAATCCCTTGCAGATGCCTTATGGTTTCGTGTAGCAATAATAATATTATTATTATTATTTAAAATGTGCACATTTTAGCAGAACATCACTCATAAAGCAGCATGCGCTTAGCTTGACAGAAAAAGTAGATCAATATGTTTACACAAAGTGTCGCATGGTAACCGCTCACAACCGCTGACACAACCGACACGAACACACACACACTCGCTCAGACTGAGGCGGGACACGACGTACCTATCGAACCACTAATGAGGGTAGACCTCAACAAAGACGAAATGCGCGGTACAAATAATAACTTTAATCACATGAAATAAATCAGATGAAATTTTTTAAATGTCAAAATACATAACAAACACACACAAACGCACACAAAGAAAACAGAGAAGTACACCAGATCCAAGTAAGAGATCAGAAGAAGCGGAAGATTAAGATGACGATGTAGAAGAACAGCAACGACAACAACAATCAGGACCGCTGTCACAACAACCCGCTCCTCTCAGCGTCTTAGGAAGATGGAGGCCTCGACCTTCCCCCTACGATCCGGATAAAAATAGCCTGGACTATGACGTCAGACGTCGTCTGCTGTCAATCATTGCCAGTGCGTCACACGTGAGAGCGAATGGTAGTTTAACGGCAATTAACAGCACTGTACTATTGGAAGTACGAGTAGCACGGATAATTCTGGATGAGTCACATTATTGTATTGTGTATATTCGTGTTTTGTATGTTAAATAAATCTTCATTGTTGATCTTGAAGTCACACGTTGTTATGTCCTGTGTGCGGGGAAGAGCAGGCAGCCTGCAGGCTATAGTATATAGTATAGTGGACATTGTGAGCGACTGACTTGATTATAGGACATAAGATTATTGTTCTCCTGCATAATTATGGACAGTGGGAGTTAAACCATAACTGTCACCCACGGATCCAATTCTCCGGGGCCAGTGTTCGCGCTTCAACGTAAAACGCATGAACGTTGCAACACTAAACCGATGATAGTTTACTCTAGACCTAATGCTTTCTTACCTTACACTAGTCTGAATCATCTAACCCCTACTTCAACACAAAACAAAGACAGGAGCACTATCAGCCTTTTCAGCGATACTACCACCCGTGATCCGACTTAATACATCGAACTACTTTGGGAGCCCGGGGATGGATATTGAGTCTGTGACACCATGAACATAGATCCCCTGGAACGATGGCAAACGATTTTTTTCACTTAACTGCTAGAACGAGGCTCGGGTGCTCAAAACTTCCGGTTAAGCCTACCATGGTTTAGCGAATGACTTCAATGGCTATGTCAGCAAAGTCTGCAAGAGCAACAACAATAAAGAAACGCGGACGCGGTGGTTCATGCTGCTGCATGGTAGAATGCCACTGTGCGAGTATCAAATATTTCGGTTTAAGCTTTTTTTCGCTTCCGCGGGCAGGAATATCGACAGATCAAGACAAGTGGCGAACGGCTCTTATTCATGCTATAAACCGTTCAGACAAAAGTTTCAATCCATTGACAGCCAAGATTTGTTCAAGGCACTTTGAAGAAGAATGCATTAAAAAAGGTACTGATCTTATTGTTTACCTCTTACTCTTCTTTGTCGTGTACATGTTTTAGATCGCGACTATAAGGCTTACAATTTTCACATAGCGGAAGATTTCCACATTAAAACAAAAATTTAGTTATTAATAATCGCGTCATTCATTAAAAACTTTCAGTAGATCACTTCAGAAGTGATTAAATATGATTGATTAAATTAAATTGATTAAGTTGATTAAAATTGATTAAATAGTCTTCCTATTGTTTTAAAAAACTCGTTGTTTATCAATAGTCCTTCAGTTCGCACACACCTACGCCAACACTGATGATTTACAATGTGTCGAATGCTGTAAACCAGTATTATAGATTTAAATTCAAGAATAGAAAATAGCTAAATTGATGTTCCATTTTCTCTTTGATTTGTTATTGTTGTGTTGTAGTATATCAGCTCATACAATTTTATATTTTATGTTTCACTATTACCAGTGATATGATATTGAAGCTCACACACCCCTCAATCATCATCCTGAAAGCACCACAAAATACCGGATTTTATATAAAAGCGAGAGAGCGAGGTGAAGCATATAAGCGAACACTTCTTGATTCTAGATCTAGAAGTTTAAATGCGATTCATATTATTTATTATTTCATACAAAAAATTTCAGACTAGTGAAGCAAATACTTTTGTGTTCTAAATAGATACAAGATTGGTTAATTAGTAGTGCACACAAGCAATGCACTTCGGTAATTATATTGTTGATATCAAACGTCTCATTAAATTCCATTTTCGCGCTGCTCTTCCGGAAGTATGATCAACCTCTGGTTCGCCGAGACTGACCGCGGATCACTTCGCAAGAGGCCGAGAGTGAGTCTCGGCATACAGACATCAGTCCATCTATACACGTCCATGGTGACACTTTGTGAGGCTCGCCATCCAGTAGATGGAGTCTTTACGACAGCGAGCTGTCTGGTACCTACAGGTATACACAGATGTAGCTGTGTATGATAATGTGTGAGAAGTGTCATCCAGAAGAACTAACCGTTTGGATCTGCATTAGGTACCTGGCTTCCTTTCCGAAATCGTGGGAATAGACTCTAAGCGAAACATGATTTCTACCCGTAAACAAGGTGTCAACTGAGTTTTGCCGCTAGTTGTATACATGCTTTATAGAAAGTTGGGCGCTTCTTCAACTGCGACACTCGCGTGCTCACTGCCGTCTGGACGGAATGCAAAGTGCAAAGTGCAAGAAACAAAGCGGTGCCAGCGATCATTGCAGTCGTCAACAAGCATTCGCGCTACAACAGCAATCGTCTTGATAGACAAAGGCACAGACAAGAGTGTTGGCGGTTTTTCAAGAGACTTCGTAGCAGATGGCGCTCATCTTACGGAGCACGTAGCAATTTTATGACTGTAGTTTCCAGGAAGAAAATACCAGTCAGGACATGGGCTTTACAAATTTAACAGATAATACAAAAACGGTTATGTTTTATCTGTTTGAATGTGTGTTATAAGCGTTTTCAAACTGTATTAGGAAAATATTTTATACTATACAGTAAAGAACTGCGCTATATATATGTTTATTGTTAAATTGTTGTGCTCTTGTTGTCGTCGGCTGCTGTTGAGTTATCTTCGTCGTTTGCTGGTCATCAAAACAGTTTATGAGATAAAATTAAATGCAGTAAGTTTTTAATCACCACATCCACCCCCTAACGTATTGTCTTCAACTTATTCGATGCAAAAGTTAAGGTACTTTGATCAGAAAAAAAGAGCTTTCATTTAATCGAAGACAGCTCAAGCAATATGCCCCGATATCACATGACAGGACACGTGTACGTAGACTGATTAGGTCGCAATGACAAAGACGATTGCCTTCGCAAGAAAACACCTTAAGACTTTTCTGAACATGGCAATGTGTCAAATCCTCAAATATCTCAAGTGCCCCAACATCCACTTGTATTGACTAATTTATTATGCATTGACAATAATTAGCATACTGGCCTTAGTGAAGATGTCCCGATCATTAGCGCCAAATGATTGATTCCTGTGAGCTTGACATACAAGTCTGCTGTCTGGTCAAACGTTTGACAGTTTCCTGGTTTACAACAGCGTTTAGAACGTTCTGGGTTGGCGATCTCCGCTTTATTTAAATTACATTCAACTATGAGGTCGTTTAACAAACTGACATATTCATATCACCTGTCAAGCTTTGTTCTAGCTTACCTATGGGTGAATATCGTGGAAAGCTACTGCTCCGACATTTATTCTTTTTCTTCTGTATTGTCATTTTTGTGTGTGTGTGACAATTGCTTTTAGTGAAGACAAAGTAACAACCTGAAAACTACTGACGATGAGTAATAACTTCAATCAATCCCTCCAGCCAGCCAGACAAGTATCTGTCTCTATATCTCTATCCCATCCTTTCCTCTGTACATCTGTTTATTTATGTAACTATATAATTCAAGATGACTGTCCTGTATTATTTATGCACCAATTTGAAAGATCTCAGGTAAATAAAAACCTAAGCATAAGAACCGCGATATTCCTGAGATCATTCCGAAAGAGTGCATGGCTAATGACAAGGGTCTGTGATCTGACGTCCTCTGGAGTTACATAGCTCCATTAAAAGGTTAGAGTAACAAAACATACAGCCATCCAATAAGCCAAAGAGAAGTTTCCGAAAAATTGAATGCGCACAGTGTGGACATTGTACTGAATATGGACACATTAACATTTCTCTACACCGATTATATACAAACTAACTAGCATATTTTGGATACTTGCGTTAGATTATAATGTTTATTATATTTTATTTTATTTTGACATGTATACAGTGCGGATTTGATTAAAATTAGTTATCTAAATACAGTGACTAAGGTTGCATCACTTTTTCATTTAGCCCCATTTCTAGCGTTTCTAGCGGATTTTGCAATTAAAAAACAATAAAATCTATCACGCGATGCTTAGCGCCAACAATCTTAATTCTATCGAACTCTCTGCCCACACTTAGCGAAGTGACTGTAAAATTATCCATACTTGCAAACTAGTATGTCTCTAAGCGTTGTACGAAAGCGAGACCCCATGCGGTAGTAAATGATGAAGTTGAGGGAGCAGCTCACCATGCGAAGCTGGACTATGATTTCCCACAGGACGGATATAGTGTTATAGTAACGGCCAGAATAACTCAGCTCGCTGACAAGGTACGAAGATATTTGAACCATCACCACTGGCGACAGACAAACGATAAATAAGATGGAAGCAGCAACAAGCATTTTAGTTATTGCCTCTTCTTTACTTGAAAGTTGAGAAGGACCTTTCATCGATTCCGTCGTCTCTGATGATGTCTTAACGGACACTGCTCCGTTCTGTTGACGCCAGCGAGCAGCTTGGTAGAGCTTGATGACAGTGAGAACAGTGGTGATGATCATGACGAACAGAAGGACGATAGTAAAGAGAACTGAGTAAATCAAAACGTCTATGATTTTGAAGGTGAATTTGTTGTCCAGGTAGAAACTGCAAAGAGGAAAAACAAGAATGTCAACACCTTATAAATCTGCGTACTAAAATACTGCCTTTACAATACCTTTACATCAGAAGAAGGAGGAGGAGGGCTTCTTCAGAGCCAGACTCAAGACACAGCGCATTACAAAGAAAACAAAGCTAGTACAGTCACTGCGCCTTCTCAGCCCCCTGAGGACCAAGTCACTCAACATCTCCCTCTGCGTCCATATCCCAGGGATGATGCACTGCTGTAACCAGTGTAGTGTCTTAATTTGCAACCCTGTGCGTAAATGAATAAATACATAAGGGAGGCAACACTGGAACCTTTAGGACTTTTTCCTTCATCGATTACTTCCCTTTAAAGGCTGGAAAAAGTCATGGTTTTGTTGTGGTTAAAGCGGGAAGTTTTTGTTGATCGAGCGACATGTTGATATTCGTTGACGGTTACTGAATTCGATGTGGATTAGTACTCAAACACCAGAAAATGAGAAGACATCAGCAAGTAATATTAAATTCTAATGTATATTCTAATAAAATATGTGCTTGTTTGGTACTTCATGTTTCTATATGTTATGCAAGAAAAAATTTCTTATTTTCTGACTTTTGACCTACTGCCCGATTTCTGAATTCTCTTTCCCATACAATTACTATCTTTGATGTGAGTTTACTACAAAAAACAGAACCTATAATTCTTAAATTTAACACCCCGCAAATGTTTTTAAAATACTCTTTTAAACGGTGTATCACAGATAGTTGTCTTTATTGTAGTTTAACAGATATAATTTTTTTAAAACACTCAACATCTCCCTCTGTGTCCACATCCCAGGGATGGTGCACTGCTGTAACCAGTGTAGTGTCAGTTTGCAACCCTGTGCGTAAATGAATAAATACATAAGGGAGGCAATACTGGCACCTTTAGGACTTTTTCCTTAATCGATTACTTCCCTTTAAAGTCAGGGTTTTGTTGTGGCTAAAACTGTTTTGTTGATCAAGCGACATGTTGACATTCGTTGCCGGTTACTGAACTCGATGTGGATTTGTACTCAAACACCAGAAAATGAGAAGACATCAGCAAGTAATATTTAAATTCTAATGTATATTCTAATAAAATATGTGCTTGTTTGGTACTTTATGTTTCTATATATTATGCAAGAAAAAATTTCATATTTTCTGACTTTTGACCTACTGCCCGATTTCTGAATTTTCTTTCCCATACAGCTACTATCTTTGATGTGAGTTTACTACAAAAAATCAGAACCTATAATTCTTAAATTTAACACACCGCAAATGTCTCTAAAATACTCTTTTAAACGGTGTATCACAGATTGTTGTCTTTATTGATATAATTTTTTTAAAACACTGGTCAAAATTTGCTTCGCGGGCACACGGCGCTCCGCAGTGATTGGTTTCGCGCGGCTCTGTACCTTCGTAGCGTACCGATAATAATATTAAATGCATCAATCTTAATTTTTTTTTTTTCAACAAGAACACTGTTTGTTCATTTCAACTTTATATGCAGTTATCAAAGTGTGATTCCTGGAGATGTAACTTGTGCCAGCATGGTATAACCTGTGCAAACCTGTGTGAACTTTTTAAAATTCAATTTCACCTACCTGATTGGCTTTGGGTTACCTAATAAGTGACTGTTCATGCAGGATTAAGATAGAAACAATTTTGTTTCACACAGTTTGATGTCTTATTATCATTTTAAAAAATGTATATCTCTTATACCTATTTTTTATGATTTTTTGAAAATGGTGGAGTTACATGCGCTTCAGGGTAATATGAACTAGTTGAAGCCTTGCACAGTGAATGTACTAGAAACAATTAAAAATAACTACTACCTAGTATACAACACACACAGCCAGAACTGATCAAAGACTAAAGCCTACCAAATCACACTCACATGGATGTATATAAAGTAATTCCGACTATAATACACATAGATATAGGTACATAAACAACAAAAACATGCGCAAGCAAGTTTTCTCTCTCTCTAGCCAGTCTTCATATCTATTGTGTCTCACACACTAGCGCTCTAATGTATAATGATAATGTTGTTGAGTATATTTTACAGAATTTTAATAACATTTTAGTTTATAATGAGGATATTTGCTGTTAATGTAGCTCATTTCCCTCTTGAAATAGACCTAGGCCTAATCAATGAAAGTTTTTATTTCTCTCTCTCTCTCTTACACAGACACCCGCGCGTGCTTTTGTCAGCATTGTACTGCAACTAAGAAATTAATCGTTATTCTGTTTTGGATATTTTATCTCCACAAGTAACAGAGATGTTGCTGGGTTTTTTTTTTTCAGCTTCCGTAATTTTCGAAAAAATTTCAGTAGGAAAGGAAACTAAATCGAATCTCTGTGAGCCTCATTTTCTAATCCTCTTTGTAGTGACAGTAGTTTTCCTCCGTTTAACTACCAGCATTCTACCCTCCTTCCTCCCACAACCCTCCCAACGCACCAAAAACTCCCGTCTTCAGCATTATTTGTTTTAGGCCTTAGGAAAGAAGAATCAAGGCAGAAAATTTTACTCACTTTGTAAAGATTTGCGCTTTGTTGGTCTGGTTAGTTAGAGGATCAAACACACAAATGAAGATTAAATTGAAGCCACCAGTGAGAGCTATCCCGCCCACTAAAAATACACTTGTAACCAAGATGACCCAGGCCATGGTGGACGTCTTGAGGTATTTCTGCGCCTTTAAGGGACTGAACACACAGAAACACCGCTCACACGCGATCACGCAGGTCAGGAACTGAGAGACCCACATGAACCCGGTTGCACCTGTTTAAATGGTTGACAAAAATTAAAGTATCTATTCTCCTTGAGTCTTTCATAACATTAAGAAAAGAATGTTTTCGCTACACATCAGCAATATTCAAAACTTTTCAGTTATTTTGACAAAAATTTCTGTGCTACAAAGACGCTATTTGAACGTGTCCAGTAATTTATGAAAAGCTTACCAATAAAAACCCACTGTACTTACCCACTAAATACTGCAGGAAGAAGTTAGACTCGACATTAAACAGATTTCTATAAGCCACCTCTATATTGAGGAGAAACTGCACGTTGAGGGCCACCAGGTCTGCCAACGACAGTGTGAACAGACACAAGTTGATTCTCTCCCTTAGTCCTTGTCGATAGAAGACGACGGCGTTAAGGATGTTAGCTGGGAACCCGAAGATGAAGAGAAGTGGAGTGATGGTGGAGGAGAGGAGACTTCGGATCCAGAACTCAGTCTGTAAGAGAAGAACAATCGCAAGAACCTTCAGACGAGTTTTTTCTCCTGTTAGCAGCTACAAGCAATACTTCGTTATCATAAATAACAAAAGCAACGCATGATCAGCTCTGGGATAACTTTATCCCATTCTATTTTCCTCTACATCACAGCTTACACACCAGTCTACATCACAGTTTGCACAACAGTCTACATCACAGCTTGCTAGGTGGTCTACCTTGTGGCTGATGAGGTCGTCTGGGTTGTCCCACGGTTTGTACCCATCTGACCGCCCGAGAACGCATCCTGCTGGCACGTGATGCTCATAAGAAAGAGTCATAACTGGTCTGTCTACTTCTTCAGACAATGTAGTTGGATGAGAACTGCTCAGCATTCTTACTTTCGCTTGTGTCATGCAAAGTATTTATACTGTGTGTAGACAGTCATCAGGTATACCGATATGTTTCTCCACTGATATTAAAGCAATCTGTTTGACTGCCGTAAGAGCTTTAATCCTTATGCATTTATGTGTTTTCCTTGAACAGTATTATTCTAAGAACTTCTTTTTAATCTCTCTTGTCATGTAAAGCGCGCGTCCGGCGGTGCAGTGATCAGTGCCTGTCACCAAAACATTTAATCTGAAAGTTTGACTGTCCTGTGTTCAGATCTCGTCTCGGGCACGCTGTTCTTCATGTGTCATCTGTTTATAGAGCTGGTTGCTTTGTCGGTATATAGTCTTAGTTGCTGGATCGATGTAAAACACTAATTCATCTCCCCCTTCCCCCATACTTATTAAAAGAAGCACTTTTGCAAAGTCTTCATAGAAAACTCTTTTTTTTTTACGTAGGAAGAAGTGTTTATCTGAAAGTCCTCTGGAATATTCCGATGTAGTCCAAACGATGTATAATTATAGTCTCGTGTTGTCCTACGCATATCAGTCGTCCGTTCATATTTATGTTTTATATTTTCAATCAGATTTGACATTTTCTAGCAGCAATTTTCTCACGAACCATAATTTGTTTAAAAGGTTTTTTTATTATGTCTTATTTACAGAAATGACTAATACTTTTTAAAAAAATTATAATGATATTTACCGGCTAAAACTCTTTTTGCAAGGCTGCACTTATGTGATTGTGAGAGGAAAATTAAAAGACGAGTTTCTGAAGGATGGATATAATAATACAGTGTTAATTGTGATAATTTCTTTCCCACGTTTCCGACGTTTATTTACTGAAAGAAACTATATACCTGTAATTTTCTGTTCTTCTTCTGTTTCCGAGGTTTCCTGGCTAAATATATTTTACTCATTATTTTGCACGTGTGAGACAAATTTTGGTGAGTTTGTTTAAGTTTTGAGAAATAGCAGCAGATACTGGAGATGTTCGTCGATATGAAGCACTCTAAGCACATTTTTCTACTTTTTGTTTTGTTCCTATATAATTTCACTCAGTATTGAAGATGTTTGTTTTTGCACCAATCGAAAATGTGGGCAGACATTCTACTATTTTTATTTCGTAAAATTGTTGCCAAAGTAAAAGTCTTCTTCGCTGTTTCTTGCGTCCTTCTATTGTTATTGCTTTGTGTATATATACATAACCCTCTGTCTCTCTCCCTACATTGGTAACCCGTGTTAAATTTCGTGAAAATAGTTTCGCCAGAAGAGTTCAAGCTAATTGACTGTGGTTGGTAATTATGTCAAAGATTACAAATGTTATTTATAGTTTTCAGAGTTAGCCTGGATGTAGATGTTGTGCCACCTCGTATAGTAGTCTCTGAGCGTATGTAGAAAGAACGGAACTTCTCTCTCTCTCGCTGGTCTCCACCAGTTTCCTCGCTGGCCTTCCGCAGCATGTAGTTCTGGGTATTACGATTCTCCCATTCTTTCTGCCATAAATGCCGCGAAATATCAACCAAGGAAAGATTTGTTTAGTTAGCCATAAGGTTCTGCACTCTCATTTACAGTTTGAGTTGTGCCAAGATGTCTGCTTGCTTCCGGCATACGAAAGTCGGCAACTGCGCATGACAAATGCTCATTTCCTGTCTGTGCCTAAATATGTGTCAAGTTGTGAGAGAAGTCTTGGTCATGCTTCATGTCTACAGGGAAAGGATAGCAAACAGTATTCTACTCGAGCCGTGGTTCCCACCTCGTAGCTGAGCCTGCCACCGCCCAAGTACCTGCGGCAGATACTGTCGGACACAACACTAAAGTTACGAGTGGGACCTGGAACGTCGTACACTCCACCAGTAAAGTGTATGAGCACACCCGAAAGGAAGTGGAACTGCTCCTAAGACAGTTGAAGAAGGCCATACGACCATTACCGAAGAAGGATATTTTCGATGTGATTGGAGATTTTAAATCGAAGTTCGGCTCAAATGTATATTGGCAATGGGCCGACATAGTTGATCGCTTCGAGCTTGGTGAGACGAACGCTGCCTACTAAAGACCCTCACTACTAAGGGCCAGCAGGAAATGTCCATGATCAAAGACAGCGAGAGTAGTCTGCTCTCGGAAGACAAAGCTATGTTACACCGTTGAATGGAGTACGGTAAAGATCTCTCCTATTACCTTATCTGCTTCAAAAAAATTAAAGAAAGAAAAAAAGGCTTTCTATAGAAGAATGGCACGAGTGGTTATAGTATGCACTGCAGATATTCAATTTAGAGGAAATTCTTGTGTACCATCAAGGATCTGTATGACGGCCTTTTTTCAGTATTCTTCAACAACCAAGTGGGTAAGCTGTTTCCAATTTAGGCTTTACAAGTTTCTGTGAGACGGATTCATGAGTTCGAAACAAAGTGATTCACGAGACTCATCCAGGTCTCCTTCAGCAGATAACGAGCGACATCGTCCGAAGCCTCGTCACCTGTCCCCGGGACCCTGAAGACGTCCTTCAGGGGTTTGTTGAAGGTGGTAGACGCAGAGAACACTTGCCTTCTTTTTGAATTGCTAATATTTTTCATGTTGACATCTTTTAACGCTGCACCTTGCAGCGAACTTTATTCTTACTTTTATTTTTAACTTTTATTTTGTAACTAGGGCACCTCCCATGCTCAAATTGCCCACTGGAACAATAAATTGATCATTGTCATTGTCACTGATTTTTGTTCATGTCATATCATTTTTCCTCATCCTTTTTATCTCCATCAAGCGCTTGTGCGTCGACTCATCTGGTCTGCTAGCGGACACAGCGCAGTAGCTATGGGATAATTTCCTCTGATTCCGTCATTATGAAATCTTTCTATTTAGGTCAGTTTCTTTAATCCATTGCATCTACTATCCTCCTTGTTTTGTTTCTGTTCTATTTTTCTGCCTGGTTATCCTGCTGGAGATCGTACTCTGTCAACGGACTGTCTGTTGAATTCTTACTTTAAATGTCCCTCAAGGTGGATGTCGGCCTCGCCCTACCCACACTCCCGTGTTAACGCTGTTACTAGTAGGCCAAGAAATGTCCAGACTTTATAATATTACAACTTTTGTAACAGAAATTTAATTTAGATTTGTAGTTATATGAAGAGAAATTTGTAAGGTAAGTAGAGGACTGAGAGTTAGAGTGGCAGCGTTAGTGGATGGGGAAGGGGATGATCGGTGTTGCATATCGCCCCCGGCGTCTCCAGATGGACGCACGCAACCACTCACACAGCCGCACGAACAAACCCATTCAGGACGACATCACGCCCAAGCAATAGGTAATAAACGACTTTAGTATGGGAGATAATAAAAAACACCCACTGCGGCACGGAACTGTCAGAGTTCTTGCCCCTGAGGCCCTTAGATGTAGAACACTGTGTTTACACTGGTTCTTCCGTTTCTGTGGCCTTGCGCTGACCATCACTTCACTGTCCGTACACAGGGAGCCTCTGTTGGTCCACAGTCCGAGCTGCTTCGTTGTCCACACGCCACACGACGCTGGATCGGAGACGAAACAAAGAAACGAAGGGAGGATAAACGCGCACAGGGTTGGGAGGGGCAATGAACAGTGCACTCACATTGGTAAAAGAAACAGCAAACTCAGCATCAAGCAGACGACGCGTTACGCAGCATAGGCATGACGTCAGGCGTTGCTACAGTCGGTGAAAAAGACCTCGACCTTTACCCCGTGAACCAGATAAAAATAGCCTGGTATATGACGTCAGAAGTCGTCTGCTGTCAGCCTGTCTAATGCCGGTGCCTCCCCAGCGCTGAGAGAAACACAGAAACATGGCTGACACGCGATAGTCAGGGCGGATCCCTAAGATGGATACTCAATACCATCTCACCATCTCGCTTCTATCTTAAGTCGGAAGAAGTTCCTCACTTACTCATAGTAAGACTGCTGCTGAGTTCAGGGACAACAACACTGACCTTAGTGTTGTGCGGAGATTGATTTCACGACCTCGAGTTTCGTACATTCTGTTGTGTGGTATGGTTGTGAGTATTTCACTTTCTTAATTCATTATTAAATTATTATTATTTTCAGCTCAATTAGTGTAATAATAATAAATTGTGCTTTATTTGTCAAATTGGAATGTTTGTTTATTTTCATTTATGTTTATTATCTAAGACTGCGTCTGTTTGCAGTGTTAATGGATAACTTGTTGTTTTGCTCTACTGACAGAATATTTTTAATTGGTTATTAACAGATAATGGGTATTAAGACGTATAGACCTATACTTGTCTAGTTTTCAACAAACTCTATCATTCTATTGGAATGTGTTTGGGCAGCACCTTGACGCCATGATTTACAGTTTTACGACTCTGTATTGTTACCGTTGAGAAAAGTCTCCCTCCTGTCTTCCGCTCACCTGTCAGCGTAACTCTTTGGGACGGGAAGGGGCTGCGATTAGGGTGGTCTACTCTAGATGGTAGGAGTTGTGATAGATTGAGTTTTAGACCAAACAGCAAACTACGACTAGAGAAAGGTGCTGCACATTTCTTGTTTGTATTAGTGTGCAATCGATGTGGCGGAGAGCAAATTCTCTCAAAAGGTTTAATGTTAATAATCCGTTCTTTGACACTTCTGCGTTGTATCACTTCTGGTCGTAATGAGTCCTTGTAGAAAACCATTTTTCTACTATTTTAAAAACAAACATGTAGTCAGTGCGGTTTTACTTGTTGGTTCTTCTGTGAGATAAGAAAAAAAAGAAGAGAACGATTGAAAGTACTTGCCCAGGTGCTACGTGGAAATGGTAGTGATAAATGACCAATTAATGACCAGTCGGATCAGATCATCAGGACTGAACAAAGATGTAGAAAACTAGTTTTCTACTTTAACGCCGCAAAGGCCTCGGTGCGATGACACTTGATAGTTGTCTGTAAAATGAGAAAGAGAGACAAGAAAAATATTGACAAGACTGGTCGGGTAGATTTAACGGGTAAATTATGCCTCCATGGTCCTACAACCTAGGTTATAATGCTAGGTTATAATGCTCATTTGTCAACAAAAGTCATTCTTTACGGATCGGATGACATTGCCTCTGGGCTTGTCGAATGACTGCTAAATGTTTTGACTGCATGTGTGCTCAAGAATGCAAATCTGTTGAGTCCTGAGACAGGCCAACAACAATCATGAATAGTAATATGAAAGTCTATGTTTATTATTTAAATTTTGAGTTAAACCTAAATGTATAATTATTCCAACATTTTTGTTGATAAAAGGTTCTCTTTTGGGAGGCGATGGTGGGAAGGAGCAGCATTTGTCTCTCGCCTAGGGCACAGCACATCTTTGCGTCGGCCCTGCTTCTAAGATTTAAGAGAAAATAATTCTATTTATTTACCAGTGTAAAGCTTGTTTGGTCATTACCGTCAAGAAAAGCAAAGTCAGACATTTTCTGTTATCAAAAATCACCAGATACATCTACGTTGCACCCACTGACCTGTCAATTTGTGAAGACATAATAGTCGTTTGCTGTTAAAGCTGACTTGGACATATGCTGGTCATCTTTAAAAAAAAATTTTAATTGTGAAATCGCTTTGGGTTTCGATCTCTACTAAATGACGCAAAACTGTTTATTAAGTCCAAAGTTAAACACTGACGACTAAAATTCTTACTACTGCAGAATCAACGTCTAAATACCGTCATTGCCGACATAACTCATTATCTTTTTGAAAAACAAGATGTGTTAGTGTTCCTTCGTTGTTTTCTTCCTTTTTCTGTTTTTTCTTCTTTCTTTCTTTCTTTTTTTTTTTTTAATGCCGTTTTCGCTGCTCATTTTTATAAACGAGAAATTGGTAGGATATAGGTGGGATCTTTCTCCTCAACCTAAGCTCGTATTTGCAAGTAGGGTATGGCTTTGCCATGCATGTAAATTAAGTAATTATTCCCACTGTAAGCCATAACTTGATCTGTCCTGACTATCAGTTCATGATGAACGGTTAGATATACAGACAATACTGTGCCTGTAAGAAGAAAACAAATAAAATATCCTCTTGCTCCCTAATCATCTTATTAACTAGTCATATTTGCACCGCAGTATTTCTCTGAGTGTGCTGCGAAAGCGAGACCCCATGCGGCAGTAAATGATGAAGTTGAGGGAGCAGCTCACCATGCGAAGCTGGTTAAGAATTTCCCACAGGACGGATGTAGTGTTATAGTAACGGCCAGAATAACTCAGCTCGCTGACAGCGAACGTAGCTATTTGAACCATCACCACTGGCGACAGACAACCAATAAATAAGATTGATGCGACGACAAGCATTTTAGTTATTGCCTCTTCTTTACTTGAAAGTTGAGAAGGACCTTTCGTCGCTTTCGTCGTCTCTGATGATGTCTTGACGGACACTGCTGCGTTCTGTTGACGCCAGCGAGCAGCTTGGTAGAGCTTGATGATAGTGAGAACAGTGGTGATGATCATGACGAACAGAAGGACGATAGTAAAGAGAACAGAGTAAAACAAAACGCCTATGATTTTGAAGGCAAATTTGTTGTCCAGGTAGAAACTGCAAAGAGGAAAAACAAGAATGTCAACACCTTATAAATCTGTGTACTTAAAAATACTGCCTTTACAATAACTTTACTATTAAAGAAGGAGGAGGAGGGCTTCTTCAGCCCCATACCCGGTACACAGCGCTTTACAAAGACAACAAATGTAGAAACAATTAAAAGTAACTGCGACCTAGTATACAATGCACACACACACACACATACACACAGTCAGAACTGTTCAGAAGACAAAGCCTGCCAAATCACACTCACTATATGTACATAAAGTAATTCCGACCAAAATACACATAGAGATATGTATATAAACAACATAAACATGTGCAAGCACTCTCTCTCTCTCTCTCTCTCTCGATAGTCTATATAGTTTATAACGATAATGCTGTTGGGTATACTTTACCTACTTGTACATTATAGTTTATAATGAGGATGTTTGCTGTTGTTGTTGCTCACTTCCCCCCTTGAGATAGGTCTTGGCCTGATCAAAGTTTCTCTCTCTCTCTCACACACACACACACAAACATACGTCAGCAGTACACTGTCACTACAAAACTAATCGTTATTCTGCCCTTGGCATCTTATCTCCACAAGTAGCAGAGTTGTTACTGTTTTTTGTTTTAGCTTCGCCCTTCCGTAACTCGCTGAACTTCAGTAGGATAAGAAACTAGATCGAATCTCTGAAAGCCTCCTTTTCTAATCCTCTTTGTAGTGACTGTAGTCTCCTATCTTATCGGCACCACAATGCACAAAGACAACTGAGCAAGCTAGCAAGGAAAGCGGTCGGAGAAGACTGGCTTTATGGCCAATAGAAAGAAGACCGAAGTGATGAGAATCAGCAACAAGCAGGAACTCCCAATCCAACTTCAAGGAGAGAACATTCTAGAAACAGACCGCTTCACGTATCTAGGGAGCATTGTCAGCAAGGACAGTGGAGCGGACGATGACATCAAAAGCCGCATTAAGAAGGCCAGGCATGCTTTCAACAACCTGCTCCCCATCTGGAACTCCCGAGCTTTATCCTTCCGAAGAAGCTCCGCATTTTTAATATAAAAGTGAAAGCTGTCCTATTGTATGGTTCTAAAACCTGGAGAGTGACAAATATCATCAACAACAAGCTCCAGACCTTTACAAACCTATGGCTACGCCATATTCTGGGTATAAGATGGCCTTGAAGATCTCCAACAGCAGCCTGTGAAGAAGAACCAACCAGAATGCCACTAACCAAGACATAAAAAGGCGCAAGTGGGTCGGAATAGGACACACCCAGCACAAACCAGCTGACACCATAGCCAAGCAGGCACTTGACTGGGACCCTCATGGGAAGAGGAGAGTTGAAGAAAAACAAAGAAAAGAGAGCGAGGCAAAGGACGACGGAACCCCATGGGTCCAACTGAAGGGAGCTGACCAAACCGGCTGGCGAGGTGTTGTTGTGGCCCTGCTCTCCTCCAGGAGTAACAAGAAATAAACTAAACTTGTAGTGATAGTAGAGTTCCTTTTATTCCTATCAGCACTCTACCCTCCTTTTCTCGCTCTATCGCTTTCCTTCAACCACCACTACCACCACCTACCGTCTCCTGCATTATTTGTCTGATGCCTTTAGAAATAAGAGTTGAGGGTGAACATTTTACTCACTTTGTAAAGCCTTGCACTTGGCTGGTCTGGTTAGTTAGAGGATCAAACACACAGATGAAGATGTTTTTGTAACCGGCAGTGAGAGTTATCCCGCCCACTAGAAATACACTTGTAACCAAGATGACCCAGGCCATGGTGGACGTCTTGAGGTATTTCTGCGCCTTTAAGGGACTGAACACACAGAAACACCGCTCACACGCGATCACGCAGGTCAGGAACTGAGAGACCCACATGAAGCCTGTGAAACCTGTTTAAATTGTTGACAGAAAGTATAACATTAAGAAAAGAATGTTTTCGTTACACATCGGCGATATTCAAAACTTTTCAGTAATTTTGACAAAAATTTCTGTGCTACAAAAGCGCTATTTGAACGTGTCCAGTAATTTTTAAAAGGCTTACCAAAATAACCCACTGTACTTACTCACAAAATACTGCAGGAAGAAGTTAGACTGGACATTAAACAGATTTCTATAAGCCACTTCTATATTGAGGAGAAACTGCACGGTGAGGGCCACCAGGTCTGCCAACGACAGTGTGAACAGACACAAGTTGATTCTCTCCCTTAGTCCTTGTCGATAGAAGACGACGGCGTTAAGGATGTTAGCTGGGAACCCGAAAATGAATAGAAGTGGAGTGAGGGTGGAGGAGAGGAGACTTCGGATCCAGAACTCAGTCTGTAAGATAAGAACAATCGCAAGAACCATCAGACGAGTTTTTTCTCCTGTTAGCAGCTACAAGCAATACTCCGTTATCATAAATAACAAAAGCAGCTCATGATCAGCTCTGTGATAACTTTATCCCTTTTTATTTTCCTCTACATCACAGCTTGCACACCAGTCTACATCACAATTTGCACACCAGTCTACATCACAGCTTGCACACTAGTCTACATCACAGCTTGCACACTAGTCTACATCACAGCTTGCACACTAGTCTACATCACAGCTTGCTAGCTGGTCTACCTTGTGGCTGATGAGGTCGTCTGGGTTGTCCCACGGTTTGTATCCATCTGACCGCCCGAGAACGCATCCTGCTGGTACGTGATGTTCATAGGAAAGAGTTATAGCTGGTCTGTCTACTTCTTCAGCCAAAGTAGTTGGATGAGAACTGCTCAGCATTCTTACTTTCGCTTGTGTCATGCAAAGTATTTATACTGTACGATGCGATGAGACGCTGGTGTAGACCTGGATGTTTCACAACTGACATTAAAACAATCTGGGTTGACTACCGTAAGAGCTTTAATTCTTATTCATAAACCGGGAAGAAAAATAATAGTGTGAATATCTTGTAGCCACACACACACACACGCACGCACACACACATTTTACCTGTTTTGTTGGAGGACTAACTCACTAACATCTAGTTACAATGGTGTAACACAAAGCAGGATACTTTCCTGACACTCAAAACCATTGAACAGATCCACAGAACAACTGACGACATACCTGAAGAATCAGAGATGCCACAGACTGAGATAAACAAGACGGAGAAGGTGCTTGAGAGAACGTTTGTTTACTAAAAATTCGGAGTAAGAACCGCGAAAACGTAGACATACAGTCTACCTGTACCCTTAACATACGGCTGATACGCGTGCAGTTACAATTTATTCTTTCTGCAAGCCGGCATGAAGGGAGGCGATGCAATCTCTAAAGGTTGAAACACATGTGTTCTCCTTGAATACAATAATTCTAAAAACTTATTTTCAATCTCTCTTGTCATATAAAGCTCGATCGCTGCACCGCCTGTCACCAAAACATTAATTAGTCTGAAAGGTTGACTGTCCTGGGTTCAGATCTCCTCTCGGGCACACTGTTCTTCGTGTGGCATGGAGCTGGTTGCTTTGTCGTTATATAGTCTTAGTTGCTGGATCGATGTAAAACACTAATTCATCTTCCCCTTCCACCGAACTTATCAAAAGAAGCACTTTTGCAAAGTGTTTATAGAAAACTCTTTTTTTTTTAACCTAGAAAACAGAATTTATCTGATGGTCCTCTGGAATATTCCGATGTAGTCCAAACAATGCATAATTATAGTTTCGTGTTGTCCTACGTATATCAGTCGTCCGTTCATATTTACGTTTTATATTTTCAATCAGATTTGGCATTTTCTAGCAGCAATTTTCTCACGAAGCATAATTTGTTTAAAGGGTGTTATATTGATGTCTTATTTACAGAAATGACTAATACTTTTTATAAATTATAATGATATTTGCCTCTTGAAATTCTTTTGCAAGACTGCACGTATGTGATTGTGAAAAGAAAGTAAAAAGAAGAGTTTCTGAAGATTAAATATAATAGGTGTTAATTGTGATAATGTCTTCGCCACACTATAAGAACTAAAATGCGTTTACAACATTTATTTACTAAACAATTTACCTGTAATTTTCTGTTCTTTTTCTATTTCCAAGGTTTCCTGGCTAATATATTTTACTCATCATTTTGCACCATTGAGACAAATTTTGGTGAGTTTGTTTAAGCTTTGAGAAGTAGCAGCAGATACTGGAGATGTTCGTCGATATGAAGCACTCGAAGCACATTTTTCTAATTTTTGTTTTGTTCGTAAATAATTTCCGTCATCATTAAAGATGTTTGTTTTTGCATCAATCGAAAATGTGTGCTGGCATTCTATCATTTTAATCTCGTAAAATGTTTGCCAAAGTAAAAGCGTTCTTCGCTGTTTCTTGCGTACTTCTATTGTTATTTCTTTGTGTATATACACATAACCCTCTTTCTCTCTCCCTACATTGGTAACCCGTGTTAAATTTCGTGAAAAGGGATTCACCAGACGAGTTCAAGCTAATTGACTGTGGTTGGTAATTATGTCAACGATTATAAATGTTATTTATAGTTTTCACAGATCGGAGGACTTTCAAGCAGAGAAGCAAGCTGGATCGAAGTTCGGCTCAAATGTATATTGGCAATTAGCCGACATAGTTGATCGCTTCGAGCTAGGTGAGACGAACGCTGCCTACTAAAGACCCTCACTACTAAGGGCCAGCAGGAAAGGTCCATGATCAAAGACAGCGAGAGTCGTCTGCACTCGGATGACAAAGCTAATTACACCGTTGAATGGAGAACCATATCGAGTTTTACAACTTCCCGCTAATAATGGACCCGAAACATCATCCAGAAAACAAGGAAACGAACACAGATCGGAGGAGTTTCAAGCAGAGAAGAAGGCTGGATTCCCTGCGAGACGGATTCAGGAGTTCGAAACACAGACGATGAGCGACATCGTCTGAAGCCTCGTCACCTCCTTGCTGGGTCCCCAGGACCCTCTACTCGCTACCACCAAGAGACAGACTCTGTCATCCGACTTGACCCCTTGCCGAAGACGTCTTTCAAGGGTGTGTTGAAGGTGGTAGACGTAGTGACACACTTGCCTTCTATTTGTATTGCCACTATTTTTCATGTTGACATCTTTTAACGCTGCACCTTGCAACGAACTTTATTCTTACTTTTATTTTTAGCTTTTATTTTGTAACTAGGGCACCTCCCATGCTCAAATTGCCCACTGGAACAAATAAAGTTGCTCATTGTCATTGATTTTTGTTTATTTGTGCCAGAGATCTCACTTTGTCCGATTTCTCCCCATTATTTGGAACGTCAGGGCTGTATGCTATGTTTCTTATGAGAATGTTTAATTCTTACTTTAAGTGTCCCTCAAGGTGGATGTCGGCCTCGCCCTACCCACACTCCCGTGTTAACGCTGTTCTTAGTAGGCCAATAAATGTCCAGACTTTATAGTATTATAACTTTTGTAACAGAAATTTAATTTAAATTTGTAGTTATATGAAGAGAAATTT
The DNA here is from genome assembly GCA_004794325.1 of Pomacea maculata. Classification (NCBI taxonomy): domain Eukaryota; kingdom Metazoa; phylum Mollusca; class Gastropoda; order Architaenioglossa; family Ampullariidae; genus Pomacea; species Pomacea maculata. The sequence goes on from SRHC01003043.1 coordinate 49,605, forward strand.
GTAGGGTAAGTAGAGGACTGAAAGTTAGAGGGGCAGCGTTAGTGGATGGGAAGGGGATGATCGGTGTTGCATATCGCCCCCGGCTTCTCCAACCACTCACAGCCGCACGAACAAACACACTCAGGACTACATCACGCCCAAGCAATAGGTAATAAATGACTTTAGTATGGGAGATAATAAAAAAACACACACTGCGTCACAGAGCTGTCAGAGTTCTTGCCCCTGAGGCCCTTAGATGTAGAACACTGTGTTTACACTGGTTCTTCAGTTTCTGTGGCCTTGCGCTGACCATCACTTCACTGTCCGTACACAGGAAGCCTCTGTTGGTCCACAGTCCGAGCTGCTTCGTTGTCCACACGACGCTGAATCGGAGACGAAACAAAGAATGAAGGGAGGACGAAACGCGGACAGGATTGGGAGGGGCAATGAACAGTGCACTCACATTGGTAGAAGAAACAGCAAACTCAGCATCAAGCAGACGACGCGTTACGCAGCATAGGCATGACGTCAGTCGTTGCTACAGTCAGTGAAAAAGACCTCGACCTTTACCCCGTGAACCAGATAAAAATAGCCTGGAATATGACGTCAGAAGTCGTCTGCTGTCAGCCTGTCTAATGCCGGTGCGTCCCCAGCGCTGAGAGAAACACAGAAACATGGCTGACACGCGATACTTAAGATGGATGGGACTCAATACCATCTTACCTTTCTCACTTCTATCCAAAGTCTGAAGAAGTTCCTCACTTACTCATAGGAAAGACTGCTGCTGAGTTCAGGGACAACAACACTGACCTTAGTGTTGTGAGGAGATTAAGACTTCACGACCTCGAGTTTCGTACATTCTGTTGTGTGGTATGGTTGTTAATATTTCACTTTCTTAATTCATTATTAAATTATTATTATTTTCGGTTCAGTTAGTTTATTAATAATAATTTATGCTTTATTTGTAAAATTGTAATGTTTGTTTATTTTCATTTATTTTTATTATCTAAGACTGCGTCTGTTTGCAGTGTTAATGGATAACTTGCTGTTTTGCTCTACTGACAGACTATTTTTAATTGGTTATTAGCAGATAATGGGTATTAAGACCTATAGACCTATGCTTCTCTAGTTTTCAACAAACTCTATCATTCTATTGTTTAGGCAGCACCTTGACGCCATGATTTACAGTTTTACGACTCTGTATTGTTACCGTTGAGAAAAGTCTCCCTCCTGCCTTCCGCTCACCTGTCCGCGTAACTCTCTGGGACGGGAAGGGGCTGTGATTAGGGTGGTCTACTCTAGATGGTAGGAGTTGTTGTAGATTGAGTTTTAGACCAAACAGCAAACTACGACTAGAGAAAGGTGCTGCACATTTCTTGTTTGTATTAGTGTGCAATCGATGTGGCGGAGAGCAAATTCTCTCAAAAGGTTTAATGTTAATAAACCGTTCTTTGACACTTCTGCGTTCTATCACTTCTGGTCGTAATGAGTAATTATAGAAAACCATTTTTCTACTATTTTAGAAACAACATGTAGTCAGTGCGGTTTTACTTGTTGGTTCTTCTGTGAGATAAGAAAAAGAGAAGAGAACGATTGAAAGTACTTGCCGAAGTGCTAGGTGGAAAGGGTAGCGATAAATGTATCACAGTTAATGACCAGTCGGATCAGATCATCAGGACTGAACAAAGATGTAGAAAACCAGTTTTCTACTTTAACGCCGCAAAGGCCTCGGTACGATGACACTTGATAGTTGTCTGTAAAATGAGAAAGAGAAACAAGAAAAATATTGAAAAGACTGGTCGGGTAGATTTAACGGGTAAATTATGCCTCCATGGTCCTACAACCAAAACGCCATGAGAGTTCGTAGAGACAAGTTTGTGTGCTTTTATACACTGTCATATGACTGTATAGCTGGCCTTTTAACGCGATTTGTCACTACCTAAATAATATTTCATTATTACTTATTGCCTGTATTATTGCACATGATTGAGTTAGTGGTGGTGTAAAGCTTAACAAAACATTCCATTGCGCGAACGGGCCCGTTACAGTTCCATCTGTAGTGTTTATGATGTCATTGTCATGCTTGGTGAGGTCTGTAGGCGGGAATGCAACGGGAAAAAACCTGAGGGGAGAAGTTTTCTTCTGCTATTGTGTGGAAGGAAGGAATGTTACACGTGATGCACATTCAGCTAGGTTATAATGCTAGGTTATAATGCTCATTTGTCAACAAAAGTTGTTCTTTACGGATCGGATGACATTGCCTCTGGACTTGTCGAATGACTGCTAAATGTTTTGACTGCATGTTTGCTCACGAATGCAAATCTCCCGAGACAGGCCTCGACAATCATGAATAGTAATATGTAAGCCTATGTTTATTGTTTAAATTTTGAGTTAAACCTAAATGCATAATTATTCCAATATTTTTGTTGATAAAAGGTTCTCTTCTGAGAGGCGATGGTGGGAGGGAGCAGCATTTGTCTCTCGCCTAGAGTACAGCACATCTTTGCGTCGGCCCTGCTTCTAAGATTTAAGAGAGAATAATTCTAGGTCTTTTCCAAGATAAGCAAAGTCAGACATTTTCTGTTATCAAAGATCACCAGATTACATCTACATTGCACCCACTGACTTGTCAATTTGTGAATACATAATAATAGTCGTTTCCTGTTAAAGCTGACTTGGACATATGCTGGTCACCTTTAAAAAAAAAAATTTAAATTGTGAAATCGCTTTGCGTTTCGATCTTTACTCAATGACGCAATACTGTTTATTAAGTCCAAAGTTAAACACTGACGACTAAAATTCTTACTACTGCAGAATCAACGTCTAAATACCGTCATTGCCGACATAACTCATTATCATTTTGAAAAACAAGATGTGTTAGTGTTCCTTCGTTTTTTTCTTCCTTTTACTGTTTTTTTCTTTAATGCCATTTTCGCTGCTCATTTTTACGAACGAGAAATTGGTAGGAGATAGGCGGGATCTTTCTCCTCAACCTAAGTTCGTATTTGCAAGTAGGGTATAGCTTTGCCATACATGCAAATTAAGTAATTATTCCCACTGTAAGCCATAAGTTGATCCGTCCTGACTATCAGTTCATGATGAACAGTTAGATATACAGACAGGACTGTGCCTGTAAGAAGAAAACAAATAAAATATCCTCTTGCTCCCTAACCATTTTATTAACTAGTCATATTTACATCGGAGTATTTCTCTGAGTGTGCTGCGAAAGCGAGACCCCATGCGGCAGTAAATGATGAAGTTGAGGGAGCAGCTCACCATGCGAAGTTGGACTATGATTTCCCACAGGACAGATATAGTGTTATAGTACCGTCCAGAATAACTCAGCTCGCTGACAGTGAACACAGAGATTTGAACCATCACCACTGGCGACAGACAAACGATAAATAAGATGGATGCGACAACAAGCATTTTAGTTATTGCCTCTTCTTTACTTGAAAGTTGAGAAGGACCTTTCGTCGCTTCCGTCGTCTCTGATGATGTCTTAACGGACACTGCTCCGTTCTGTTGACGCCAGCGAGCGGCTTGGTAGAGCTTGATGATAGTGAGAACAGTGGTGATGATCATGACGAACAGAAGGACGATAGTAAAGAGAATTGAGTTGAAAATGCCTATGATTTCGAAAGCAAATTTGTTGTCCAGGAAGAAACTGCAAACAGGAAAAACAAGAATGTCAACACCTTATAAATCTGTGTACTTAAAAATACTGCCTTTACAATAACTTTACTATTAAAGAAGGAGGAGGGCTTCTTCAGCACCATACCCGGTACACAGCGCTTTACAAAGACAACAAATGTAGAAACAATTAAAAGTAACTACGACCTAGTATACAATGCACACACACACACACACACAGTCAGAACTGTTCAGAAGACAAAGCCTGCCAAATCACACTCACTATATGTACATAAAGTAATTCCGACCAAAATACACATAGAGATATGTATATAAACAACATAAACATGTGCAAGCACTCTCTCTCTCTCTCTCGATGGTCTATATAGTTTATAACGATAATGCTGTTGGGTATATTTAACTACTTGTACATTTTAGTTTATAATGAGGATGTTTGCTGTTGTTGCTCACTTCCCCCCTTGAGATAGGTCTTGGCCTGATCAAAGTTTCTCTCTCTCTCTCTCTCACACACACACACAAACATACGTCAGCAGTACACTGTCACTACAAAACTAATCGTTATTCTGCCCTTGGTATCTTATCTCCACAAGTAGCAGAGTTGTTACTGTTTTTTGTTTTAGCTTCGCCCTTCCGTAACTCGCTGAACTTCAGTAGGATAAGAAACTAGATTGAATCTCTGAAAGCCTCATTTTCTAATCCTCTTTGTAGTGACTGTAGTCTCCTATCTTATCGACACCACAATGCACAAAGCAAACTGAGCAAGCTAGCAAGGAAAGCGGTCGGAGAAGATTTGCTTAAAGGCCAACAGAAAGACCGAAGTGATGAGAATCAACAACAAGCAGGAACTCCCAATCCAACTTCAAGGAGAGAACATCCTAGAAACAGACCGCTTCACGTATCTGGGGAGCATTGTCAGCAAGGACAGTGGAGCGGACGATGACATCAAAAGCCGCATTAAGAAGGCCAGGCATGCTTTCAACAGCTTACGGCCCATCTGGAGCTCCCGAGCATTATCCTTCCGAAGAAGATCCGCATTTTTAACATACAAGTGAAAGGTGTCCTATTGTATGGTTCTAAAACCTGGAGAGTGACAAATATCATCAACAACAAGCTC
>SRHC01003044.1:0-30461 GCA_004794325.1 Pomacea maculata
GCCAGAGTCCAAGACAGCATCAAACTAAATGGAGAAGAGATTGAGGAAGTTGACAGTTCACCTATCTTGGGTCCAAAATGTCAAACATCCGGGATGCGGAGGTGGAGATTCGAGCCCGACTGGCGAAAGCCAGCCAGGCCTTCACCTACTCAGGAGCACATGGAAGGCAAAGAACATCAATCAGAAGATCAAGCTGAGAAATGTGATCAGCACCCTCCTTTACGGATCACAATCATGGAAGATGACCAAAACCATCAGTAACAAACTTGACGTCTTCCAAAACAGATGCCTCAGGCGCATACTTCAAATCTTTTGGCCAAATACCATCACCAATGAAGAACTCCACTGAAGAACTGAAACCGAGTCCATCACCAAGCAGGTTCAATGAAGGCGTTGGCGATGAATTTGTACATGTGCTCCGCCAGCAGACAGCAGACCTCTCCAGAGTCGCTCCATGATGGACTACAGAAGGCCAAAGAAAACGAGGCCGCCCAAAGGAAACTTGGAGAAGAACAATGGAAAGGGAGATGAAAGGAAAGGGCTGGACATGGGGTCACTTAGAGCAGGTTTCAGCCGATCGACATCGGTGGCGGACTCTAGCTGAGGCCTTATGTGCAACCTTATGCACAAAGGGGATTAGATAGATAGAATAGTAACAATAATATTACCATTACTGTGAATGAAGCAGCTTTAACATAATTAAACTCATCCAATTGGACTGTAAGTTTGTCCACTGTAGTGGCAAACAAGATTGGCAAAGCTCAGTATGTTGGCTATAAATCCAATGCCCTGAACTCACTGGTTTCCTTTGATCTTCACACATGACTTTGCCACACTTGGTCTAATGTTCATCTCGTTAAGAAGGGCTTTTTAACCTTTCCTCTTTCTTAAAGTAATTTTTCCTCTACCTGACATTGTATTACAGTATTACAAGAAAGATGAGTAGTCTGAGGTATGAGCTGTCCTCTGCTTCAAAGACTTATTTATCATGGTTCTTTTCCCAGACACCTTCATTGAATGTGGAGGAGTGAGGGCGAAAGTGGAAGTGCCTGACCTGGGGACTACAAATGGCATAGTTCACCTAATAGATAGTGTACTTCTTCTAAACAACTTCACCATCTGGGAGGCCATATCCTACCTTCCACTTCTCAGGTAAAAATAATTGAAGTGTGAGATCAAGGAAACATAATATTAATACTATTAATAATAAACCACTTTTATAGCACATTTCCCTGCTATTCATGAGCTGAGTGTGCTTAAGCAAATGAGCATCTTGAGAAATGAATAGAACTGTTGCGAACTACAATAACAGGGGAAAGGAGAGGGAGTGAGATAGAGTCCGGAAGAGCTAATTGTGTTCACAAAAAGGAGTTGTCACGGCTTTAAAGTCTGAAAAGCTTTAAAGGTGATCACTTTACAAAGCAATATGTATAAGACACACACTGGGGTCAGATAATGAAAAGGAGCAGCACACAATTTGTCTGCACTTACAAGAGTAAGTCTGTATAAGCAGACTATAACGACTGAATTGGTTGGTAGGGTTTCAGCATCTTAGGAATGAATGACACACTTTGTAGTTCCGGCGAACCAGACCTGGCAGTATGTGCAGTTCTGATAGAAGTGTTAGAAAAGGCCAGATTTGCGCTTCTGAAAAACAGTGTAGTGTTATTTAAAATCTTTTAATTGTAGCTTGTTTAGCAGACAGCTATGTAGGCTAAGTCAGGGCAGAACAAATGCAGGCAGAAGTTTTTCACTTGAAAAAGGTCAATTGTACCAAATCTGGCAAATTGGACTTAAAGATTTAATTTATGTGGTTTGCCACTGATAAAAGAGATTTCTCACTGTCCAGCAGAATGAGATGTTGATACCAGAGAATGTAAGAGCAGTACAAGATGAAACATATAATTTTATAGATGGAGACTGATAGAATAATTTGGTTTATTCACTGTTTGTCTGCAATATGTTCATATATAGTTATCTGCGTTTTCACAGAATTGTCAATTTGCATTTTGGTGATAATGAGTTGCTGGAGCTCAAATACAGGGCCAAACGCTGTCATCAGCCCATCTATAGTACTATATATGTGCAATGTAGTTACACAAAGCAGTTTGTGAACTGTGTGGCTTCATGACAAATGTAACAGCTGTCACTGTCTTTTTCTGGTGCAGATCTATATAAAACACAAATGTCAAATTATTTAGAGTGAAAGTACCTGTCAGACTGTTTTGATTTGAATGCCTTGTTATTTTCTGCTCAGGAACTCAAATATAATTTCTTCATTAAAGAGTTCAAGAGTCTTCTTTATTTAAATGCTTCTCCTTCATCTTTTCTTAATGAAAGTGTAATGGCCAAATAGCTGTATGGTAAACTGTGTCATCTACAGATGTCTGTCATTCTGCAGGCAGGTACAAGAGCTGACGCAAAACTTTGATGATATTGTGGACATGCTTTCGTCATCTGAAAGCCGACTGACTGTGTTTCTTTCGAATGATGCAGCTATGACGCATGCTTCTGATCATGTGATATCACTTCTCCAGGTATCAAGGGAAACAGTTTATGATGTAAGTCAGCTGCTTGAGGACAGTGACACACCTCTTCAGTAGCATTCCAACCCAAAATGCCTATTATGCATTTAGCCCTTAATAACAATATGAATCACAACATTTTCTCAGATACTGCTATCAATATCCGTAGTTTTCAATTAATCAAAATGGCATGACATATCTGTAAAATATGTGATTTACTTAAATATTTAATTAAATTACAATATTCAAATTTTCTAATGTTTTCATTCTGATGATTTTAAGCAAGCTTGCCTAAAATACAATGAATGATATACGATATATAAAACATATCTGTAAGTGTTTGTTTATTATAGAACAGAAAACAGTATTTTCTCACAATTTTGACAGATTTTGTTATAGACAATTTATTTCAAACTATAAATACAGAAATGATCTTAGCCTTTTTGCTTTGGTAGTACCCTATCATCTTTGATGCAGAGGCTTATTGCCTCCATCAAATTCATTTTCTGTCTTCTCCATTTCTGGCCCTTGGTCTGAAAGAGCTCTCTTAAGTTCTTTTTCATTGATTTTTAGGCACAAATTGGCAAATTAGCTCCATCACAATAGTTATTAATTTACATGAATATTAATTAGGAGTGGGAGCTATTATTTTACTGTGAGCCCGTGAGCCGCATAGTAAAATAGCTGACTGATCTACTTGTGAGTATTGTACGTATGGTTCCCCTGTTAGTTAATAGACATGCACAGACTGCTCATTTTGATATATGAAAAGCAAGTGACAGAATTGTTTTATAGATGAATTCTATGTATATTCCAAATAAAATACTGAATTATTTTGCACTTCATAAAATGTGTATTATATATTTATATTTAAATATTACACTGACCACGGATAAGGACAGTTAACCTGATGCTGATATAAATTGATTATTCTGAAACCCAAGCCGATAGCCTGCAAGTTAGACTCAATACCCACAAGCCCTCTTCAGTGCTTAAATATTTTACTTCCTTCTATGACAATCATCAGCTTGTGATCAGGGGTTTTCCTATCATTGTTTAAAAATGCCCTGGTAAAGCCACTTCTTAAGAAATCCACGTCAATGTGTTGAACTATTATCGCCTAGTTTCCAACTTGTCTTTTTCTCTCAAAGATCATAGCGAAAGTAGTTTGGAACAGCTCTGGGCCTGCTTACAACAGCACCAGCTCATCCCTTATGCTCAGCCAGCATATAGAACTTTTCGCAGTACTGAAACTACTTTAATTAAAGTGACCACCGACATTTTAATCTTCAATTGACAGTGGTGATGTTTCTGCCTTAAATCTACTGAACCCGTCTGCTGCATTCGACACCATCGACAACTCTTTGCTCCTTCATAGACTACACACCCTCTACGGGATTTCTGAACCTATCAGTGAGATAGGAGTTGAACCACGCTAGTGCAGGTGCAGAAATCACGTAGAGGGTGTGTAGTCTATGAAGGAGCAAAGAGTTGACGCAAACTGTGTTTGTTGATGGTCAAACATCTTGCCCTGCTACACTTTTTTGTGGCGTCCTTCAAGGCTTAGTACTGGTTGGCGAAACCAACATCACCTTTGCGTCCTCCATCAGCAATCTGGAATTTATTGTTGCTTCAGACATGACTTTCACTAAACAAGTGACAGATTAATTGGAAAAAAAGGGAATTTCAGTTTCAGTAAAACTGGTTATCCTGATACCATACCTGAAGAATATTGAGCCACATGACAATACCAAATATGAAACGGGGATCAAACCTTTTATATGTAGCTTTCTGTAACTGTAGCCTTCCATTTTGATTGTCATGTCTTCTCCCCCCCCATCCCTATCAAACCACCTTCCTGCCACTAAAGCCTTTAATATTGCCTTGCCCTATACCTGCCTAGTCTGTAGACCTTCAAAATGGTCTATAGTCCCTTCCTTATAACATCATATTTATATTTTATCTATGATGGTAACAGCTAGCAAACTGTTTCAAAACGGCATTATTATGAATGTTCAGGGTGGTTACCAAAAAATTCATAATTTTTTTTTAAATACACCACCATAGCTTTTTCGTATCTAAATCTGAAGCTATTATGGACTTCAACATATCTTGCAAAATGCACATCTCACATGCTTATATTTCTTTTTCTGTGCTCCTTCCCTCACATGGCATAACATTAATCTTATAGGGATTTTTCTAACTACAGGCATTACGAGGTCATATGACATATGGCATCATCAACATCCAGCACCTGGATGCACCAGTAGAGATTGTCACACTTGCTGGTACATCTCTGAGGCTGTTTCACGATGATGACACCATGGGTAATGTTGCTTGTAATGGGGTCAGTTACAGAAAAAATGGGCAACGTTGCTAGCAATACTGCCAGTTACCAAAAACCTTTTAATTTCTCCTGTAGTGGTGCCAGTCACATAACACAGCTACAGAATCTAGTGTGCATTCTACTTCTAGTCACAGTCTGTAATCTGTCACCTTCTCTTAAAGTTAACAATTGGGCAACAATGACATTGTTTTTGTGTCTTTGTATTGAAACTAAAAAATTGTCAGCTGCCTCATCTGTTCTGACCCCTGTCAAGAAGAAAAACTAATCTTACAAGATCCCTTTCCCTATCGACCTTACACACAAACAGACATGCCTATTGAAGAACGATGCAAGACTGGTATGTGTATTGGTTCTCTCAGCTAGAGTAGACGATCCTTGAGCCTTTTCATCAGAACAGCTCTCTCCTCCCACCTGCCATTCAGCAGATGTCATGGTAACATGATAATCTTCTGGTTAATTATTGTTGCATTATGTTTCAGAAATGCTCTATTGATTTCCTCTTTTTATTATGATTATTTAAAGCTTTAAATTTATAGTTGGCATTCATTAGATGACATTTGAGTTTTTAAAATTTTGCTGTTATTAACCTAAGAATTATATTATGTTCTGCATGAACAGTTTGCCTTTACAAAGAAACATAAAAATGTAAATCTCTACCAATAAAAATGTGTAGCCTTTCCGGTAATTGGAAACACATAAACAATGCTGCAGATCTGTTTGTAAGCGGAAGTCATGTGACAGCACGCGTGACAGAAATGGACATTTGGTGTTCTAATGGTGTTGTTTATGTGATCGATGAAGTGTTGCATCTCCCAGTCAGAACTATCTTCCAAGAACTCAAGAGGCATCCCAATCTATCGTAAGCCCATTTTACCTGTCAGCTAGTTTGTCACTGATTTTGTGGTGTAGCAGGCATTTGTTAATCATCCAGTAAGTTCTCTTTGTCTGCTTGCCATTAGTCTGTTTCTACTCCCTTCTGCCATGTACCATTGTCATAATGTGGCCAGTTTTTTCATTCCTATTAATTCACAATAATGATCTCATCTCTGTAAAAAAAATAAACTTCCAGGTTGCACATATTTTCTGCCCAGTGTGAAGACCATTTATTCACAAAATTCTGTTTTAGTACCAGCACACCTTATTTTAAATACTTTATCGCTCTGTTTTAGGTACATGTGCACTCTGTTTGAAAGCCTAAGAAATAATGAGTTCAATCTGACTGATACACAAAGAGATTTAACTGTATTTGTGGCTGCCAACGAAGCCTTCAGCTATCTCCCTTGGCCTTCTGTTGACCTGCTTATGCGTGACCTTGATAGGACATACATGGTAAGAAGCTCCCCACCCCCAGCTCACATATGAGTGCAAAGGTTAAATTTGATATGCTGATAAAAGAGAATGCACATTATTGTGATGTGAGGATAGGGTGATCAAGGAAAGCAACACAATGAGTGGTCTCTTAAGAGAAAAAAACCCCATAAAAGACAGTTTTTCTGCAGACTTCTAGGGACTTATACAGAAACAGTAGAAAGGTAGGGGGAGATTGCAATATAGAATCTCTTCCCAACTTAAAAATTCTTCCCTCTAAACTTTTATTAATATGCTCAAAGCTAAACCCTATTTTCAAGATTGTCTGGATTCAGTTTTTATTTGTGGTCAGGTCAGTTACATTTTTGTCTATTTTGATTGCCTAGATCCTGCGTGCCCATGTGGTGCCTGACGAAAAGCGTTATCTGAATGAGATCTCAGATGGTACAGGCCTGCCAGCCTTTCAGAATGTCATCTACCTATTGACTGTGAATAACAAACGTGAGATAAACATTTTTGAAGCTTTTGTAGCACTCTAGTAGTGTACTAAGTTATACATGTTGGTTACAATTGAATTTATTTTCTGGCAACAAGTGTCTGATCTTGGTTTCATATAAAACAGGTGTCGATGCTTGGGCATTAATTTAGCCTGGGACCCATGTCGGTTCGACTTTTGGTGTAGGGATGATATGGTCATGACATGGTCAATTTGACTCGGGTGAGAGGTCAATATAGCTGGGGCAATATGGATTTTGGTCAAACTGACTGACCCATATTCATTGCTGCCTCTTTACCAGTGCACAGCAAGCGATTGTGCTTCATTGATGACTCTTTCCAGAAGTCATGTTTACAAAAATAAAATTATTGTGACCGACACTGTGCCTTATTGTGACATTCTGCAGAAATCACATTTTAAAATATTAGCTGAATACAAATTTTTAGACCTTTGGGTCCATTCAAAAGAGTTAGCATACAACATATTTCACTGGAAAAATATAATACACAATAGATGAAAAATAGATTTAGCATAGAGTAGCATTCTTTTCTTTCTCGTTAAATATAGAAACTCGGCAAGGTTTGACAGTATTATTTCACTTTTTGTAGACATGTGTAGTTTGAAGCTATTTGTTCTAGTGCAGACCTTGGCAAAGGCCGGCCCGCCTCCTGTCTCTGACCGGCCCGCCCGCTGGCCCACCCGCCAGTATATATACTATATATACAGCATTGGGTAAAACTGAGTTAACTATATTAGTCCGGCCCTTGGATGAAGGAGTCCGACTGTGACAGTGATTTGTATATCAGCGGCTTTGGCCATCCCATTCGCATGGACAAATGTCCTGCTATCACTAACAAATCCACCAGCGGAGGCTTGTGTTTTTATATAAATGAACGGAACTGCAACACCGTTGTGGTCAGAGAAAGTTTATCCTTGCGGTTAACCATTGCCAGCTTACCGGGATACTCAGAAACTATGAGCAATATGTATCCTGCTCCACCACACAGAGGAACTCTGTTCTCAACCTTTGTCCCTGGTGCTCACAAAGCTCTACACTTACCATCCCTTGGAGCGTCGTACCACAACAACATTCTCCTGGCGCCGGTGTATAAGACAGTGTATCGGCGATTTACACCGGTGGTGAAGACAATTAAATGGTGGACAAAAGAAAGTATAATACACCTGCAGGTGTGCTTCGACTGCACAGACTGGCAGGTCTATAATTCCAGTGACAATCTAGATGACTTGGCTGATGTTGTGCGTTCGTACATCACTTTCTTTGTTGAAACAGCCATACTCTCCTAGGAAAATGTCGTCTTACCTAATAATAAACCCTGGGTAACGAAGGAACTAAATTCTGTATTAAACAAAAATTAAGAAACATATGTTTTGTACCGGAACTGCACACGACAGAAAATTCGCAGGTGGTGCGTGATGCCATTAGGGAGACAAAGAAAAGATACTAAGATAAAGTTGAGTTTCAGTTCAGTAGTGACGACCTCAAGGCAGCTTGACAGGGTATGAAGAACATGTCCTCTGTCAATCGCAAAGAAAGCGCTCTTAAATACATTACTCATAACAACCGTTCCCATATTGCTAGTCCTTTTTCACACCTTTCCTTTTTCAATATCATGATACTCTCAGATCTTATTCTTGTTATTTGGTTCTTCTTTGGATTTAAGTACAGTGGAACCTCGGTTAACGAACACAATCCGTTCTGGAAAGTTGTTGCTCTGGTGAAAGACATGACCCATGGTACGTGATACTGTGCCCCAAATCCTAATCTGTTTGATGTGACTGAACTGTATCACGATTTCAGTGAAGGAAGTAAATCCTGTTCTTAGAACTATAACGAGGTTCTAATCACTAAATAAGAAGGATGCGCACAGATAAGGAACGACCGATCGTAACTGTGTCTCGAGCGCGAATGATAACGTGCTGGTCGGTCACGTGTGGTGACGTGGCTGTTCGTTATCCGAAATTTTGTTCGCTATCCGAGACAATTTAAGTTTTTAGCAAAATGTTTGTTCGTTATCCGAAATATTCGCTATCCGAGGCGTTCGCTAACCGAGGTTCCACTGTATTTGATCTTATTCTTCGTTTAGTACTGTTGTTTATTCTTTTATATTTATATGCTGTTTGTCTGTTTACCTGCCCTTGTATGCTGTCCATGTTTTGTTCTTGTTCTTAAGCGCCAAGAGCATGCTCCCTAGGAGTATACCCTTTACAAATTTTGCATTTACTATTAAAAAAAAACCAAGGTTTCCACACTAAAACAGTCTCTGGCCTCCGAGCATGAGTTAGTGATTCCCCAGTCCTCTGTCAAAGATCTCTTGAGGCGAGCAAATGCTAACAAGGATCCGCATCCAGACGGGATCTGTCGATGCACCCTTCATTATTGTGTTAATCAACTTAGTGAAGTTTTACAGCATCTGTTCCAGCTGTTTGTGGATTCTGGTCACATTCCTGGTATTTGGAAACTTTCGTGCATTGTGCCTGTCCCTAAAATCACTAGGACCAGTCAACCCAATGACTTCAGACCAGTCGCTTTTACTTCAGTCATCATGAAATCACTGGAGAAAATTGTAAGAAGCGAGGTTGTTACAGCATTGCGGGTTTTCCCCACGCCTACTATTCCCCGAACACAAAACTCTGCGTGTGATGTAACATATAGAAAAAGATTTAATGAACATAAAATTTCCTAGGGAACTCTGTAACACTTCTCGATATGCGATAAGGAGTGCCGGGATGTAGCTATCCCAGTCACGTGGTCTTTGGCCGGCCAGTTTCCGGAGCGCTGTCTTCAGCGTGCCGTTGAATCGTTCAACCAGCCCGTTGCATTTGGGGTGGTATGGGGTGGTCGTCAGGTGGTTGATGGATAGCACTTTTCCTACAAAGTGTGTTCCTTGGTCAGTGAGTATTTCTTCAGGGATACCCACTCGCGACCAGATATCCAGTACTGATTCGGCAACTGTCTCAGTTGCTATGTTCTTAAGGGCGGTTCTTTCTTCTAAACGGGTAGTATAATCCACTACCTCAACTTCTCCAATTGTTGCCGGGTTACGTGCGCCCTAGTGGCCGTCCTCTGGCGTTTATCGCACGCTCGCACGTTTCTTCTGATGTCCCCCTCCATGCCGGGCCAATAAAACTGGGCGCCTACGCGCTCACTTGTTTTAGTGACCCCAGAGTGTGTACTCAAGAGGCCTTCGTGCGCAAGGCGTTACACCTCGACTCTTTTTCCTGTCGGGACTACTAGCTGTTTGGTGACTGCATCATCCTTTGTAATCTGCCTATATAGAAGGCCCTTCTTGAAGATGAACTGTAGTTCACCGTTTTTTGTGTGCTTATGAACGCTGTTGGCGGCGAAATCTCTCAACCGCCGCAAGCTCTCTCTGTTGTTTGTAACTGCCTTATTTCCCTCACTGAAGTATTAGAGACTTGAGAGGTCGTGACCAAGGGTCTCGGTTCAGCAGCCCGAGCCTGAGCTTGGGTCGTTACATGTAATTGCGCTACTTCTTGATCGTGTGGCGATGTCGTACCATTCAGCGATGTTGGCAATATCTTAAAGAGTTTTCACCCCTTATCTGCCGAGGTGCCTTCTCAAGTTCAGCAGGTAGCTGGCATGTGCAACCCCTCTGGTCAGTTCCTCTTTAATACTCTCTAGGTCGCTGTCTTTACCCGGCCAAGCTCCACCACTGAGGTTCTAGCAAACCCGACGGTGGAACTGTTCATGCGATTCATCTTTCCGAAGCTGCTGGCGATAGGTCTGAGGAAAAGACGCAGAGGAAAAAGCAGATGGAAAAGGCGACACTAAACGTCGCTCATCCACATCCATGCCCTGCTTGCCAGAAAAGCAAAGCAATTGATACAGGGTTTGATAGTCCCAGATATTTTCTGCTGAGTAGTAGGTTTTTCTGTCGGTTTTGGTTTTGGTTTTGTGTTCTTTTCTTGTCTGCAGCGTGGTATTCTTGTTCCCTGATGATTTTTTGTTGCGTGCTTGTTGGCGTGCAGCGTTTCTGACTGTTTAAGGGGGATGCTTGGACTGTGATGCTTGTGTGGCTTGAGATAGATTCCTGTATGGTTTGAGATTTTTGCCACCACAGCTTGGAGGAGGCATAGCCTGACAGACTGGGACAGGGCCCTCAGAAGACACCCATGTCATGTCTGGATCGACATAGAGGTTGACGGTCGTTCAGCAGCAGCTTCCGAGTAGGAAATGAAGCTTACGGTATTAGATGCTCCTGAGTAGCCACCAACTACACAAAGTGAGCATCGGTGTTAGAGACGCCAGACTGCGCACGTACGCGCTGAATGGCTGCCTCTTTTCCCACTTCGGGCAGTCTCTAGGAAAAGCGACATGAGACCCATCACAGTTAGCACATTTGGCGTTTTGAGAACAATCAGCTGCATCATGGCCTGTACCGCTGCAGCAAAAGCAGCGGGCTTGGGACTTACAGAAGCTAGCCCCATGACAATAACGCTGACAGTTGAAGCAGCGCATCGCTGAAGGTATAAATAAAGAAACTTTGACCAGTAAATATCCAACCTCAAGGAAGTCAGGTATTTGGGGCAAACAGAAAGTTCAGAAAAGACTTTTTGTAAGAATAGATTTTCCGTCCTTTTGGATGACCCTATGCACCGCTGTGACCCTCTGGGGTGCCAGTTCTGATTTGATGTCAACTTTGAACATCCCAGCAAGGTCAGGGTAACAAATACCCCCCCCCCCCCCACACACACACCTCCTTGAAGAGTTGAGGGATCGATGAGGAGTTACCTTTATGAGCCTACTGACAAACTATTTCCCGTCCCATCGGTGCAGGGCCGCAGACGCTTTCGGATTTGCACACTGGACAAGAAATTGTCCAGAGCGCAGACGTCTAACAGCAGAAAAGTGTGTGGAGATGTTTTTTAAACCCTTTTGCTTTTGCGAAAGGGAAGAGGGACGAAAGCGGCCGGGCCGGCTCCGTGCCCTACACCACAAGAAAACGAGGCCAGGCCCCTTCAACATTCTCTTCCACCCAATCTCTCGCTTCCAAAGATTCTTCTCTGAGGCGTTTTCCTAGGTTTGGATTTTTTTGGTGCCATGATACTAAGAAATTCGGTTCGTTCCTTATGCTCCCCACCCACCACGAAGTCCAGCAAGGGGATGTGACCGAGCGGTACCACTTAGGCCTTAGGGCATTTCCAGCAGTGGCGCACAAGGGATACACAAGGAATATACTATGGCCTTCCCAGTAGGTTGACCCCAGCCGCAGCCTTCTAGCAAAACTAGGGCAATACACGACCAGCCGCTTGGCGTGGGCCACACCAACCTCTAGCCTAGGAGAAGTCCGGGCCAGTGGTATGGTGTTGGTATGATGGGCCGCATTCTATCAAGGACCTCAGCCTCCATGATCCCATCCTTTTCCGTGACCGGTCGCCCCTCACGTCAAACGCAGGGGGCTAAAGGAGGCCACAGCGAAAAAATGACATCAAAAGAAAGTCCTGATGGGAAACAAGAAGACAGGTGATAGCCTGAAGAAGACAGAAGATAGGAAGAATTAAATCTTGTATAAGAGCATGATGTCTGATTTAAAGAAGAATATAGGTGAAAGGGTCAGGTAAGGGAGAAAAAAGAAAAGCATGAGAAATAAAAGGGTTGGCCAGAGAGAGACTGGGCACGAGAAGTCGGGCCCACGGGGGCTAACAATGACAGAATATGCATGACAAAGACCATATAGAAAAACATTGATTTTTTTTTTAGCTTTTTATCAAGATTTAAATAAATTATTTGAAGATAAAAGTACTTGAAGTCATGGTTCCTTAGAAAAGGGCAGACCGGTCAATCTCTGAACTACACCCTTCTCAATTATGACCTAATTTTGGAGGAGAGAGTCCTAGCACAAAGGTTTTGCTGTATTTGGTAGACAATCTGGGGGCTCATGGAGATAATATATTTCCTGGATTATTGCTGATGCAAATATTTTGCCTGCACCATGAATACGTTAACTTGATGTTGTCATTAAACCATATGATGAACGTTATGTGCATGATAATGGCCCAGATCTCCATCTCCTCTGACTGTGCAGGCTATGTCATCAACAACAATGTTTGGGCAGAAGTGCTGACCTCAGACATCCCTGCAGTCAATGGTCGATTACACATCATTCGGCATTTACTGTATATTCCATACAACAGTGTCATGCAGTTATTACAGAGCATGGATGAGACCAGGTGAGTTTTTTGTTGCTGATGATGATCATAAAACATTTGGGGTTTTTTCTTCAGCATTTCCCTAATGTCTTTTTGTTAACAAATTGTCCATATTCATTCATTCCTCAAAAAGTTATGAGAGATACACTGACAGATGTTCCAGTAAAATCATATTGTGTTAACTCTTGATCACATCAGAGCGGCCCGGTGGCGGAACGGTTAGCGCTGTTAGCGCCTGTCACCAATACAGTGAAGGTTGGCTGCCCTGAGTTCATTTCTCGTCTCGGGCATGCTGTTCTTTCTCTGCACGTGGCATCTGTTTACACGGCTGGCCGCCCTACGCCAAGGACAGTCCCAAGCCCGGCTGAAAAAGGAGGAGGGTTGGGCGTGGGGCCAGCACTCCCACCCCGTAAAAACAAATCCTTGCTACCAAAACATCGACAACAGTTAAGACTGTAGTCGATGGCCTATGCCCCAGGAGGGGCGAAGGGCCTTAAAAAAAAAAAGATCACATCACTAATAAAAAAAAGTACTGGATAGACCCTCTTGTAACAAAACCATATAGAAACCAGAATGGAATATAAAAAGATTGACACCTTTTTCCTAAGTTTTCAAATCAATCAAAGAACTAAAGTTTTTCCTTCACAAAAAAGACATGCTGAGTTGTCAGTTAATGAAAAATACAATAATACCAGGGCAGGGCACTCCAAATACTGAGACGGTCATGTGAGTTACTCTCCACCATCACCTCACCAACCACGTTCCGCAAAAAACTGAAAAACCCATCTGTTTCTTTCAAACCAGTCTTAAACTACCAAGAAACACTTCTGTCCATTTTTTTTACTTTTCCTGGTGTTTTATATATTTGTTCACTTTATTTGTTCTTCATTTGTTCTTTTTTCTGCGCAATGAGCATTCTTCGGAATGGATACCTGCGCATTACAAATCGACATCATCATCATCATCATCATGAGTTGAGGGGAAGACCGTACAGTCTTACTAAGTCTGTATCAATCCCTTGTCGGGGACTCCATGCTTGACTATGGTTTAAGAGTCCTATCAAAATTCTTGATTCTGTTTATCATTATGGGCTTTGCATCTGTCTGGATGCTTTTTGCACCACTCCTGTACAGTTTTACTCAGATGCTAGTGTGCCCCCAAATTATCTTTGCTCTTTAAAATGTATCCTATGTCTGTCCTTTGAAATGTCCTGGAAGCCCTGCCTACCATGCTGTTTATCAATCCCAGCATGCTACCCTATATGCCGTTTGTGCCAAGGAGCATGTTATCACTCTGTGCTACACTTCATTTACAGACTGCTGGAGTGTCAGGGTATAGAGGGAACTGGGGGTCATGTTGGTAGATGGATTGGAAGCCCCACCCTGCGCGCGCACGTTAGATGCACGTTAGGGGTGAGAATTTAAGGCTGGCTGGGAGCTAGTTGATTTTTGCTCTGAGAGCACCTGGATGCTGGGAAAACGTTGACATGCAGGAGAACTGTTGGTACCTCTGCCGAGACACTGGACAGCTGTCAGAATCAGGTCCAGTTAGAAGCATGTCTAATAACAGGGCAACAGGGGACCAGGGTGGCAGGTACTGAATGGAAGAATGCATGAGGGTAACACCATGCTGCTGCTAGAGACTGCAGGGATGCACCACAGCCAATGAGCACCATGGACTGCCACGTTGGGGCAATCGCATCAACTCACTATGAGTTTATTCAACAGAGAACCCAGTAACACCTGAACCAATGATAGAGCCCTTATTCCAGGCAAGAGACTGCTGATCTATGAAAAACCAGGAAAGTAAGAACATTTCCATCTTTAGTGATAAAATAGATGGAGGGATATCCCAGCCACTAAATGGCCTGTTACTTTCTGAAAACTGATACCTAGACTGGTAGTCTTGGTTATTGCTGTTTTAATGCGATAAACAATTTGTACCTTGATGACCAGAGGTGAAGAGCATTCGACTGCTGGTAAAAAATATTCTGTGAATTGTGCTA
Organism: Pomacea maculata; assembly: GCA_004794325.1. Lineage (NCBI taxonomy): Eukaryota > Metazoa > Mollusca > Gastropoda > Architaenioglossa > Ampullariidae > Pomacea > Pomacea maculata. The sequence continues at coordinate 14,874 of SRHC01003044.1, forward strand.
TATCTTAGATGTTCATTATTTTGGGTTAAAAGGTTACAAATCCTCTTTTGTTAAAATATATATTGGTGTCGCTCTGGGCAGGAAAGCCCTCACAAAAAATGGCCTGTTTTCATCGTATGATGTAAACAAATGCGCATGTCAAACTGTGTGGTGTGACATGGAGCAGATACTGAATAGGAAAAGCACCCCACTTCCTTCTTCTGCCAGCTCCTCCTTGGACTCTTCCTGTTCCTGAGATTTGACTTGATCTTACAACTTTTTATACAAAGATGACACCAGTGACCTTATCTTTCTTCAACATCTGCAGACAATTCTTTCTGACAATCCTGGATTCTATTATATCTTTACAGAGGGCTCCAAAGTTCCAAACATAGAACCTGAAGCTGCAGCAGTAGTTTCGTGCTGCCAACTACAACAGGTCTGTCATGAACCAGCCTGGTTCAAGGCCAGAAAACAGGGCCGAACGAGTAATGGAAACTTCAAAGAGGAGCAGTTGGTACCCTAAAGCGATACCAAGCTGTGGGTGAACAATAGGGGTAAGGATGTTATCTCCCTTTGTGGTAGCCGAGCCTGGGAATCGAGGCCGCTTACAAAAGGTGGGGGGGGGCCGCAGTGACCACTTCACAGGTACGGGTGTTAATTGAAAGGCCAGTACACTCGGCCATGAGAACAGCATTTGTTTTCTTTGCCACCGCCTGGATTACGGTGCTGAATGAGAGAGCTAGACTGAGTGTCGCGACAGTCGGAGGTTGATGTGGCCGACCGTGAGAAGTAGGAACGGTAGATAGGTCATGGGTTCGATGTAATTCAAAGCGGCCACTTGGTCCGGTAGAATATAAGCTAGGACAGAACTGTAGTCGAGGCTTTTTCCCTCGTGTTCCAGCAGAGACGTCGTTCTCTGAGTGATATTCAGTCGCAGGTCTGAAATAGGGAAGCCCATTCAGTTTAGAACGTTTCACTACCTGCTGGCACTTGTGATCTGGTGGTGTAGAGACGAGGGTGTGCGCTGTGACCAAGAGGCTGATTCTCCCAAACAACAAGCGAGGGAGTTAACTGTGTCCGGCAGCAAGACGTGCGAGGCAGCGGCAGGCAGACCCCACCGTGCCCCCGGTCCAGTGGTGGTCGTCTTCAGAACAGCACACAAGTCATCTCTACTACGAGCATCGTCGCTGCATCCCATTGCCTGGTGCAACTGTGGTGGAACAGTGACAAGAAATCATCTAGAAGACCAGGTGCATGCAGCCAGCTGCACCCATCTTCAGGAAACAAAAGGCGAGGTAGCCGAGCGGTACTATCAGTGCCAAGGAACAGGGACAGTTCGTGTTTGAGGGAGACCTACTATATTCCAAGACTGAATTGTGGGTCAGACCGTCAGGGACGGACTGCGTGTCCGGACATATGTGCAGATACTGACGTAAGACCAAATTATCTCCTAAATTCATTATTCTGTAATTGTTTTCATGTCAGCCTAATTTGCTTTTCTGTTTTAATTATAATCTTTTATGTTGTACACTGTCTTGTCAGTTGTGTGTCTGGCCACGCGGGAGAGTGTGACTGTTAGTCAGCACCGTGCGGACGTGCGAACAGGCGGGTGACTGGGTGTGAGGGCGAAAGCCAGGTGGAGTGAGCCAGCTGAAGTGACCCCTTTCCCCTCGGGCGAGTCAGGCCCAGCCTTCTCCCTGCCTTGTTATGTCACAAGGTCTCTTTAGCCTGATTTAGCCTGGCTGCTTTATCTTCTTTGTGAAAATTGATGCCATCTTTGTAGCCTTGCATTTACTGTTTCAATCATTTCGGAAGATCAGCTGTCCAAGTTCTCCTTTCCTGTGGTTTTGTCGTTCCTCTCATGGTCCAGCTTCATACAATGTAGCTGTCCTACATCACAACAAGGACACTATCTTCATTTGGGCCCTTGGCCATGCTGGTATCCCATGTAATGTTCAAGTGGACCAGACTGCTTTCCAATTTCCTGGTCAATTGCAGTCACTGATATTATTTGATATTATCTTTAAGTTTGATGTTAAGTCCCTTTGGCAATGCCACTGGGACACTCTAGGCCAGAACAAGTTACATACTACCCTTCCTTGTCATTCCAACTGCCACATCTATGTTGTTCTGTGAGGTAGGAGGAAGTGGTACTTAGCAGACTTGGAATGGTACAAACCTATGCCACTCAATCCTACTTTTTTCTAGGGGAATCCCTACAAGTTTTTCCTTGTTTAAAGTACATATAAAAATAATAATAGCGAGGATTTATATAGCACCTTTTCAAAGATTTGCTCATAGCGCTTTACATAAATCATACATAGACTAAATCATTAATAACCATGCCATTAATAACCATGCCATTAATAACCTATATGCCATATAGGCGTATAACAGACATGCTCACTTCTACAAGGTGAATTACAGACACATCATACCCGCTTGTGGTCAGGACAGGGTCAAAGTGAAGTTGTCGCTCTGAAAAGATGTGTTTAAGTTTGAACTTAAAGGTAGTAAGAGAATCAGAGTGACAAAGGCTGACGGGTAATCTGTTCCAAATTGATGAGGCTGGGTAAGAGAATGACATCTGTCCATATGTCTTTACATATGTTTCAATTAATTGTTCTGGTCTCCAGAGTATCCGCCAGTGTAGCGGTCTGAAACGTCCCTGCAGTACTAAACATCTCGGTATAGTCTGCGCATGCAACAAGGCTGTTAAGTAAAACGTTGCTGATGAATTACATAAACAGCTAAAGCAGGATCAAACTTAAAATCTTAAACGAAAAGGCTATGACTAAGAAATCATGTATAACACATATTTATCACATATAAATTAAAAATAACAAGCATTAAGATTTGTTTAGTTAATTGTCAGGGACTGGGTAACTTACAGAAAAGGAAAGATGTATTTAACTATATTAGACAAAAAAATTATTCAATATATTTCCTACAAGATACACACTTTGACCCTAAGCAAGAAAGGTATATTAGATCTGAATGAGGGTATACCCGCATCCAACAATACTCCTCTAGAGGTGTTGGAATTTCATTTTAAAATAATTTTGAACTTAAAGTTAATAAAGTGTATAAAGATGAGAAAGGAGATTATATTTTGACAATAATAGAAATTATGGGAGAGAACCTATTATTAGTCAACATTTATGGACCAAATAAAGATAACCCGGAATTTTATGTGAAACTAGAACGCTTAATTCAAGATACGCAGATTAGTAAAGTAATAATAGGGGGCGATTGGAATCTAGTTATGGACCCTAACAAAGATTACCATAATTACAAACATAAAAATAATCCGAAAGCCTGAGTAAGCGTAGAAACTTTTATAGACGATTTAGAACTAATAGATATATGGAGATATTTGAACCCAGAAATAAAGCGATACACCTGGAAAAGATCCAACCCTTTACAACAAAGTAGGCTGGACTTTTTTCTTATTTCAGAATCTTTACTTCAATATGTAGCCGAGGCAGATATTGAATTTGGATATAGATCAGACCACTCAATGATTACTCTTACTCTCCAGTTTGGGGATAAAATAATACCTCACACTTTATGGAAATTTAATTCCTCTCTCCTAAAGGAAACTTACTATGTAAAGGAAGTACATGAGACCATTGATAGAGTTTTAGAACAATATGCTGCACTCCCTTATAATAGAAACAGCTTATCTAAAGTTACAGACCAAGACCTACAATTAACAATATCAGATAAATTGTTTCTAGATGTACTACTTATGGAAATTAGAGGGAAAAGTATAGCCTACTCAACAATGAAAAAAAAACAAAACATCTGAGTTAGAAAGGAATTTAGAAAAGGAAATTAAAGTGCTAGAAAATGAAAAAAATAAAAATAACTCACTTTTGAAAATGTTGGAGGAAAAAGAAATAGAATTAAGATCCCTTAGAGAAAAGAAAATGGAGGGGATCATAGTACGGGCAAAGGCAAAATGGTTGGCAGAGGGAGAAAAAATTAGTAAATACTTTTGTAGCCTAGAGAAAAGAAACTATGTAAATAAAAGAATTATGAAACTTATTAAAGATGATGGAAGTTGTATTACAGATGCAGAGGAAATAAGGACTGAAACTAAATTATTTTTTGAAAGGCTATATCAAAAGAGAGAAATAGAACAGTGTGAAATAGATGTTAGTTAATGGTATTCCTAAATTGCCCGTCATGGTGGCAGAAACTCTGGAAGGAGAAATCACCATAGAAGAAGCAGGAAATGCCTTTAAGAGTATGAAAAATGGGAAAAGTCCAGGAACAGATGGGTTTACAGCTGAACTTTTTAAGTTTCTCTGGAAGAAATTAGGGTCATTTATTATAAGGTCACTCAACAAGGCCTTCAGAGATGGGGAACTTTCACATCCTCAGAAGGAAGGTCTCATTACTTGTATACCTAAGGGTGACAAGGCTAGAGAATTTATTAAAAACTGGAGGCCGATATCGCTCTTAAATGTGGTCTATAAAATAGGTTCAAAATGTATAGCCACCTGTATTAAAAAAGTACTTCCATTACTGGTCGCGGATGACCAAACAGGATTTATGGCTAATAGATACATTAGGGACAATATTAGATTTATATATGACCTGACCTTGACCACAAAAATCTACCGGGTTTATTGCTTAGTTTGGATTATGAGAAAGCGTTCGACACCATAGACTGGTCCTTTATGCACAAAGTATTAATGACACTTGGATTTGGGACTGATATCTGTAACTGGATAAAAACATTCTACCAAAACATTAAGTCAGCGGTTATGGTTAATGGAAGACTATCAGATTGGTTTGAAATAAAACGTGAATGTAGGCAAGATGATCCAATATCACCATACCTATTCATACTTTGTGCTGAAGTCCTAGCAGTAATGATAAGGAAGAATGTTAGTATAAGAGGTTTAAGAATAAATGAAAAAGAACATAAAATATTACAGTTTGCCGATGACACACAAATCTTTATGGAGGGCGATGAAGTATCGTTAATAACACTTTGATTACATTAAATAAATACACTAGAATGTCAGGACTACAGATAAATTTTGAAAAAACAGAAGCTATCTGGTAAGGAAGTAGAAAAAATTCACCCATAAAATATTCCCCACACCTGAAGTTTAAATGGAACCCATCAGAATTTAAAATATTAGGGATATGGCTAAGCACTAAGTTAGAAACATGTTACACTCTAAACTTTAAGGAAAAATATATTGAAACAAGGAATTTAATGAAATCCTGGCTTAAACGAGTTATTACACCAATAGGAAGAGTGGCTGTGCTAAAATCATTAATACTATCAAAATTAATTTATTTATGGATACTGCTACCCAATCCCCCTATCCAAGATATACAACAACTTCAAAAGTAATGCTTTAACTTTGTGTGGGATGGAAAACCCGATTGAATAAACAGGAAAGTTGTAGTGAAAACTGTTTGTAATGGTGGCTTAAATATACCCAACATTTATCAATATATAAAAGCGCTAAAGCTAATATGGATTAAAAAGCTAAATGTCACTGAACACCAATGGAAAGATGTAGTGATAAAGATATACCCAAAACTCGTAGATATAGTTAAATATGGCCCAAATGTGTACTATGACACACAACATAAAAATAAATTCTGGAAAGATGTATTAAATGCTTATAGGGAATTCTATTATTATGTCAAGCCAGAAACATCAGAGGAGGTGATGGCAGAACCAATACACTTAAACAGTAGATTTCAGCTTGGCAAGAAGGTTACTTTCTTTAAAAACTGGGTTAGTAAAGGGTTATATAGAATTCAACATTTTTATAATGAATCTGGTGTACATTTGTCCCTGGGTGGAATTAATGCCAGGTATGGAACAACAATAGATATAGTTACATACATGGGCTGTGCAAAAATAATTAAAAATTTTATTCAGTCAATGGGCATTACAATTAGGAACAACACTGCACAAGAAACTTCAAAAGCTATTAAACTAATTAATTCTATAAAGAAAGGTTCCAAATATTATTACGAAATATTGACAGAAAACACAATCAGGCCCAAATGTGAAAAGTGGGAAAATAAAATAGGGGCCCAATTACCCTGGAAAATAATATTTTCCAAGGTTCAAGGAATAAAAGATATTAAACTGAGATGGTTTCAGTGCATAATTATCCACAGAATTCTAGTTACAAACTCCCTGGCAGAATATATGGGGGTAGAAGTTAATAATAAATGCACTTTCTGTGGCAACGAAAGGGAGACAATTGAACATCTATTTTGGCACTGTAAGGCTACCAAACTATTTTGGACAAGCCTAGAAAAGGCAATAAGGGAAAAATGCTCTAAAAATAATAAATTAGCACTTAACGAATCTGTAATACTATTTGGATATGAAGCAAACTGTCCAATAGATAAGACGTTAGAGAATATACTACTAGAAGCAAAGTTGTTTATCTATAAATGTAAAATAGAGAAGAAACAGCCAGACTTAAGAGTTTTTATTCTGCAGTTAAATAGAAAATACAAGATTGAGGAATTTAGCGCACTTGTTAATATGAAATTGCAGGAATTTATAATAAGCTGGGCTGATTATATGAATTTTATGAGTTTATCTGAAAATATATAATTTCACGACTTTGTATTACAAAAAAAAACAAAGCCAAACAAACAAATAAAAAAAATCAATGTGACTGCCTGGTGGGGGGAGAGGTAAAACAAGAAAAGTAAAATATATTTAATTTGTTCTGCATTTAGTTTTAAAAGTCCTATTTTCTCTCAACAAACAAACATCTGGGAGGTTCAGAGAAAAATAATTAAATGTTAAACAGACATTATTTCCTCCATGTTCTACCAATTATCACGTCAATTACTGTGCAACTTCTAATTGTTTTTATTGATATGTTATTTATGTGGGTACTGTTTATTGATTTGTTTGCAGTCCTATGCTCCAGTGGGGGCAAACAGGACTAAGAAGTCTGTTTAGTAGTGATGCTACATATGCAAACTTTTGGAATGAAAATAATGATTTCATGTCAAAGTTTCAGTGACTAACAAGTTATTTTTGGTGTTAACTAAGATGGGTCATTTAATATGCCATTTCCAGAGTTTTTCTTGTGTGAATATTTTTTATATGGATATTTTCTGAGTTTGGGAAATGGTCAAATTGTGAATGAAACCTATGAGTACTGCCCAAATTTTGCCAGTTGTAATCATGTGGTTTCCACATGTTATTGGACAGTATTGGCATTATGCTTTCTTGGGGAAACATTTAATCTCTCCTACTGGTCAGTTGATACTTCAAACGGGAGTGCTTATCTCTGTGGGCTGCTGAAAAGTTTAGTACAGTTTACTCCTTTTACATGTTTCTCAGTCTGTCTATGCTCTTTTGTGTGTGCATGCACACCCTTCTTTTTGAATGCTGTATAGATGCACAGTGTTCAGTCCTAAACACATTTTTGCAGTACCTTTTTTTTTTTTTTTGTTGGTTTTTTTTTTTTGTTTTACAACATTTATAGGTCAATTTTTGCCTGTGAATTTCTGATACAAAGCAACTTTTGTGTAATGTTTTGTGTTTTCATATTATAAGATACATTATTGGTGGAGAAAATAAAAACTTGAGGGAAAAAAAAAAAATCTTAACAGAAAGCCGAAAAAGAAAATAAAACTTGTTTTTCTCCCCCTCACCAAAATTCTTTCAAGATGCACTTGTATTTCACTTCTTCTTCACCAGCCTTGGCAAGTTCCAAATGAAGGTCATAATTCCTGAAGTAATAAATGCAATTAACTTCCTCTGAAATTATTTCATGTTGCCTGCTGTTATTGTCCACAAATTCTTCTTGTTTACAACACTTGGTTCCCAGATGGAGTGCACCACAGACCAGTGTTGTTGCCTAAGCAGCCTTTTTAGTTCTTTTTTGTTTCTTCTTTATACAGAAAATATGCTTAAACTGTAAGATAAAGTAATATGTTCACTTCAGGGTGTCCTTTAAAATATGTACAAATATTGTTAACTCATTAAAATGAAACAATTAAATAAGGAAAATAAAAATAAAAAAAAAAAAAAAATTCGCTTAGTCAGGAGCAATGCAGCGGTCGTAAAGTTGGTCGGGTACTATACCCCTGTTACGTACAGACTAAGGCTTTACGCCCGAGCAGTGCAACCGGACCCAGGTGACTATAGCCGTCTCTTTTAGAGGTGTCTGCAAGTCAGTCAACACTGCCACTCGTGAGACTTTCACACAGGAATAGCCTTCCTCCTAAGCCCGAATGCTCGCTGGGACTAAATTCAGCAGGCCTGGTAATGAATGTAAGCCAAATCACAGATTGTTATTATTTTTGTGAGAGCAGACAGAAGCAGGGCTGGAGCAAGTGTGTGATGCGTCCTAAGCGAGAGACGAATACTGCCCCCATCAGCCACCACCACCACCGCCACCACATTGCCTCCCGAAAGAGAACCTCTTATCAACAAAAATTTTGGAATAATTACACATTTAGGCTTAATTCCATTTTAAACTCAAAATTTAAAGAATAAACAGAAGCTTACATAATACTATTCATAATTGTCGTGGCCTGTCTCACAACTCAGCAGATTTGCATTCGCGAGCACATATGCAGTCAAAACATTTAGCAGTCTTTGACAAGTCCAGAGACAATGCCAGTCCATCCATATGTGACAAATGAACATTATAACCTAGCTGAATGTGCATCACGTGTAACATTCCTTCCTTCCACACAAACATCTCCACTCAGGTTTTTCCCGTTGCCTTCTTGCCTACAGACCACACCAAACGTGACAGTGACATGATAAAGACTAGAGATAGAACTGTAACAGATCCGATCGCGCAATGGAATACTTTGTTAAACTTTAAAACACCACTAACTCAACCACTTGCATCCACACAAGCAAAAAAGATAATGTAAGTAATAATGAAATAAAATTAAGGTAAAGAGACAAATCGTATGAATAAAATATATACATCTATACGAGTGTATACAAATCATGCAGACATCTTTAAAAACTCTCGTGTGTCGGGGTTGGAGGACAATGGATGTGTATCCACTGTTAAATCTACCCAACTCCAGTCCTTTTACTCCTTCTCTTTTCGTTCTCTCTCTCATTTTATGGACAACTATTAAGTATCACCGACCAGAGGCCTTTATGGCGTTAAAGAAGAAAACTGGTTTTCTACACCTTTGTCTAGTCCTGGTAGTCTGATCCGACTGGTCATTAATTGTGACAGATTTATCTCTACTCTTTCAATCTATAGCACCTCGGCAAGTACTGTCAATCGTCCTCTTCTTTCTCTTCATACAGAAGAACTAACAAGCAAAATCACACTGATTACATGTATAAAAATTTTAATAAATGACATGTAATTAGTGTTAAGGAAACGGCAATTTAATTTTATTGGTTTTGTCAATGGATACATGTTTATATATTTAAACATCAGTAATAAACGTCAGTAAACAACAAATCATGTTTGTTTTTGTAACATTTTGCAATTTGATGCACTTTTTTTGCTGTTTATTTTTGTTCTGTCCACATTAAGATGGCACGTGTCTTGGAGTCACACAAGCTGACAGGGCTGTTTGAAGATGAGAACATCACTGTGTTCCTGGCGACAAGCGAGGCCTTCTTTACATTCCAGGCTAATGCGAGGTGGTGTGCTGTGGACTCCGATGACCCCAAGCAACTAGAGAAAATCATTGTGTATGCTTCAGGTGAGTTAGTCAGTGTGCTTATATTGAATATACAACAATGTCATACATCTTTGCCCAGCAAATACAAAACTGGGCCAATCTTGGGAAAAGTTTGTAACATTGGCTTAGCCCGTTACCAAGCATCTCCCAAACCAACGCTAGCATTCGCGGTGCGCGCGCAACACGATCTGCGATCGGAAGATTGGCATACCCGTTAAAGACCAACCTCAACGGTTTGTGGTGGGTTTTTTTTTTTCAGATATCAGTAGATATCAGTAGATATAGGCGATATAAAACTACTGCTGCCAATGCTAGCCTTATTCCTTTCTTCGAACCTGGTCAAACTGTGTTGAGATATCACACCTTTAATATCAATGGAGCCACTATTATCGTTTCTACTGCTGCAGTTACTGCTACCACTAGCTCTTCTGCTCTTAATCTTGAGCTCAGCTAATCGGTAGCGTAGTGCTCGCTCTGTCTGTCTGTATACTGAGAGAATTAGAAGTACCAGATTTTATTTGTATTTTTAAAAGAACTTCAAAAACAAAAGGAGGAAATTTTATCTTCAGTTGAGATTTTGCAGCGAAATGTGAACCAGCTAGATGTATTAACATGTTTGCATTTAATATAGTTGTGTGCTTTTTTTCTTTCGAAGGGGTGTTGTATATATGTACATGTATATAGAAAATAAAATGGTTAATATTTATATTTACAGTCAAATCTCCCTACTATGCCACACCTACCGGGACCGAGCATAAGTGGCATAGTAGCGAGAGTGGCATAATACGGAGGGTTCGTAAAAACGGCTTTATTTGCTCAAGTCACCCGTCAGTCCAAAGCTCTCAAGAATAGTCGGCTGGCGCTAGCTGTCTCCTCTCATTCTCCCCCTCACCTCTTCATCCTCCACCCCTCCCAACCACATCCGCACACCTGCATCCTGTCGCTAGTCGACCCCCTCCCGCTCTCCCTCTGTCACGTGACTGTCACCCGGCCAGCGACCTACTCCCATCGCCACCCTCCACCCTCCCTGTGTGCGTGCTAGGTTCCATCCACCTAACTGCGATGTCCCACACTACCATAGAGTATAATAATCGAGCACTGCGCGGAATTTTACAACTTGTGTCTTTTAACAATCACAAAAAAGTGGCATAGTAGCGAGAGTAGGGGTGGCATAGTAAATTTTTTTTACATTGAATTTATAGTCGGGACCGAGCAAAAGTGGCATAATACCGAGAGTGGCATAGTAGCGGGGTGGCATAGTAGGGAGATTTGACTGTACTGTGTTGTCCTGGTTAAGACATCTGAATGCAAGAATAGTGTTGTTGCTGATTGAAAATGGACACGAAAAACAACTCACAAGTGAACAGTTAATGTTAGTCTAGTTCTACCTTGTCAACTAAAGTACACCGTTTTACAGATAGCATTAGGCGCTATAGGAAGTAAAATAAAGGGTTGGGAAGAGGGCTGATGGGGACTTAATACCAAGACAAACATAACTGGGCCAACATTAGCCCAAACCTGAGGTTTCCTTGGAATCCTGGAAGACCATACTTTGCCCAGGATTAGTCGCATATTTTATACATTGGGCCAAGCTAGGTGTTACATTGTTGCTGATGAAACGCCAGGTTTCACCCAGTCGGGTCAATCATTGGTGCTAATGGAATGCCTCGATTTGCCAAGGCTTACACCAATCTAGGGCCAATGCTGGGGCACTTTTCCCAATACTGTAACCAAGGAAATACCAATATTGGAACCAATGAAGCGCCTAGCAAACTCCGACAATGGGTCAGTCTTGTTGTGTTTAATGGATATTGCCTGCTTCTGTTCTCAACAAAGAAACTTTCCTTTGATGGGAGCTCACATAATAAGCTAAGCAAAATTTGTTTACAACTTACACACCCATATAGTTACACTCACATGTAAGTCAATTAATAGGGATGTATCTATCTAATTGCGTTATACCTATGAAGGCATTCTCAGGTGTGAACTATACACGAAGAGTTTAAAAAATTCCTCCAGTAATGATTATCAGAGGCACACACACAGTAAATATGTTTGTTTTGTACCAGAAGTAGAAACACATTATTCTAAGTTGATATATAAGATACACATGATACAAAGATACATGCAAAGTCATCATAAAGCACAAAAACACTGATATAATAGACTCCATGAAGAAAGATATATATGATCCCAGATCACTTAAACTTCATGTGAAAATACGTTTACTACTCATTTACTACCATCTGTTCACATGTAACACAAGTACAAGGATAGGAATTATCATTTGTTCATATGCTTAGAAGCTACAGCTTGTGTCCAGGTAGGCTTATTCAGTTGGCTTCAAGGTTGATTTCAAAACTTGATTTTTAAGTTCAAGGTTGTTAAAAATCTTGTGTATCCCTATAGTAGTCCATGGAAACCACAGCTGCTGATTAGCTGGTCAGAAAATACAACATCAAAAAAAGTTAACTCTTCCTACACAGTTTGCACCGGTGAATGCAAACATTTTCATCGCTACAGCTAAACTGTGTGGATAAATCCCTATTGAATGGGCTAATCCACTGAATTCCATGAGCGTTTGTATATTTTATCCATAGGATTTTTTATGCATAGATTTTATCCATAGGACCAACTAACAGGGACAACCACAGACACATTTACATATTTACATATCTAAAGAGGTGCAGCCTAATCCTGGACATAACAGCAATTAAACTGTAATACTGTTTAAAAGATCTTCATTGTTCAATTTATATCTGGTGATAGTGGATGGACTCTATCTGCAATCTGACCTGCCATCCAGCTCAACAGCCATTCTTCCATCACGCTTGGGCCCAGGACTGCCAATATATTTCAACACATTCAAAACTCAGAAAGGGGAGGTAAGTGTGGTATGACGTTATGATACAAGAACTTGATGTCAGATTTTAGTGTCCTGACTTCTGTGCAAGAGTTCTTGGTGAGTACACATTTCAACATTAGCAATCAAATGCGAGAATGTGTCCTCACTACAAAATATTGACAAGACGTGGCCATCTCAAGGTTGCGTACAGTGTAATGTCATATGTATGTCGACAATATTCATTACATTATAGTGTAATTTCACTGCAGATCTTTTCTGTAGTGTGGTATCAACAAATGTAGGTCTTGACAGATGACATTGAATTGTACTGTAATGTCCAACGTATATGACAGTCGTTAACTACTTTCTAAGTGTTAAGAAGAGTCACAGCTGAACAATTTTGTTGCCCATAAAAAGGTAAAGATAAAAGGTAAAGGTAAAAAGGTAAAGGCAAAAAATCTAAAAATGGACAAAACAGAGGCCTATGTAGGCATATAGTATATGCAAAAGAAAGGTAAGACATCCAAGGAAATCAATGAGAACGTAATACAGAAACTTTCTGGGGACTCTCTTTCCTATGCAACTGTGAACAAGTGGGCTGCTGAATTCAAGCGAGGCAGTGTCAGCAAAGATGACCTTCGGTCAGGTCGTCCAAAATCCTCAATCACATGATCAGTTTGATGCCATTAACATTAGGCTTTCGAAGAATAAGAAGAAGAAGAGTAAGAAGAAGAAGAAAATGCAAAATTTGTAAAGCGCATACTCACACTTCAAAGGAGCAATTAAGAACAATAACGAAACATGGACAGCATACGAGGGACAGGAAAACAAATAATATATGAGCTATAAAAGTAAAAAACAACAGTACAAAACGAAGAATAAAATCAAATACAGAAAACTCAAAAGAAAAAGAGGAACCAAATAACAAGAACACGAGCTGAGATTAACATATTGCAAAAGGAAGGTTGTGAAAAAGGACTACAATTATGGGAAAGGGTGTTAGGAGTAATGTTTACAGAAGAGGTGAGTTTCCGGTGCACGTTTAGAGCATTCAATAGTGGGTAGATGGCGGATATGGAAAGGGAGAGAGAGTTCTATTGTTTCGCTGCACAATAACTAAAATTCCTGTGGCCATATGTTGTTATTCTGGTGACAGGAAGAGTAAGGAGACGATCATCAGACGAGGAGCGGAGTTGTCTAGCTGGGATGTAAGGGAAAAGCAATTCAGAGAAATAATCAGGGCAGGTGCCAGCAAAGACATTTAAACACAGCACGGACAGTTTGTACTGGGTGCGAGAACGGATGGGAAGCCAGTGTAGAAAACAAAGTAGAGAGATAGCGTGGTCCCGTTTCCTGCTCTAAGCACCAGACGAGCAGCAACGTTCTTTACTTTCTGGAGTTTTTGAAGAAGGTATTCAGTGCAGCAAGCAAGGAGTTGCACTTATCAAGTCTGGATAAAACAAACGCACAGACAAGATGTTGGTAGCTCGAGTAGACAGAGTGTAACGGATGGCGCTGATCTTGCGTAGATCATAATAGGCAGACTGACAGACAGCTGTAACTTGTTTAGCAAGAGTCATGTCAGCAGTGACAATGAATCCCCGATTGCTGACGAAGGACGCAAAGGTGATGTTTGTTTCGCCCACCTTGATGTGATTTGGTAGACAAACGAATTAAGATGGATTTCTTCTTCTCGAACATAGGAGGGCTTCCGTTTTATCATCATTGAGTTTAAGTTTGTTTGTCACCATCCGGTCTTTGACTTTATTAATACAGACTTCTATGGTGCTGGTAGCAGAGTGAGACTCATCAGCATTTGATTGATGAGAAACTTTGTGAAACTGGATGCAAGATGAAAGTGGTTTCATATACAGAATAAGTAGAACTGGGCCGAGTACTGAGCCTTGAGGGGCGCCACAAGAAAGTGTAGCAGGGCGAGATATTTGACCATCAACAAACACAGTCTGCGTCCTATCAGTGAGATAGGAGTTGAACGATGCTAATGCAGATCCAGAAATCCAGTAGAGGGTGTGAAGTCTATGAAAAAGCAAAGAGTGGTCGTCGGTGTCGAATGCAGCAGATAGGTCCAGTAGAGTGAAGGCAGAAACCTCACCACTGTCAAGGGCTGATAATACGTCGGTGGTCACTTCAATTTTCAGTACTGTGATAGGTCTGTATTCTGTAAGTAGGCCCAGAGCTGTATCAAAACTACTTTCTCTATGATTTTTTGAGAAGACAAGTTGAAAACTTGGTGATAATAGTTCAACACATTGACATCAAGCGTGGAATTCTTAAGAAGTGGATTCACCAAGGCATTTTTAAATGAAAATGAAAAAAAATGATAACAAGATGACATTTACAATGTTTGTAATAGACGAAAATAAAATATCTAAGCAGTCAAGAAGAAGACTTGTGGGTATTGGGGTCTAACTGGCAAAATGTTGGCTTGGCTTTCAGAATAATCCCGTTTATATCAGCATCAGAGACTGGTCGAAATTTGGTCAGAGAGCATCCAAGAAGAATATCACAGGAGATGCTGGCAGGCACCGAGTGATTGAATGTCCGAAATCTTGTTAGCAAAATAGTCACAAAACACTTGCGACAGTCGAGAAGCAGTTTAGACAGTGGGCACCGGCAATGCCCTGCTATTCCAGTCATTCGATTGAGTAAGTAAAAACATTTTCTGGAGGAGCTGCAATTATTATTTGGGCCTGAAGATATGATGTCTTGGTCTTGTTGACACAATTTGCAACGATTCGCTGTTAAGCTCTTTGTGGATGATGAGTCCAGTCTTTCGCCAAACACGCTCAGCTCTCCGGCGAGTACGCTTTAGGTCACGAAGGTCAACATGGACCTAAGAAATACCAAGGTGCATATCTGGACTGGCGCATCAGACGTCGAGACACTGGGGCATGGTCATCAACAACTCTACGCAAGTTGTTCAGCAGAGCAGAGCAGCTCAGCAGAAGCAGGGCCACTTGCAGTTGTGCTTTGAATGCGACTATATTAACACTGCATAACGAACGAGTGAGTCTAAAAACTTGCACCGATGTTGGGCATCTCTGATCAAGTTCAAT
>SRHC01003044.1:40213-54252 GCA_004794325.1 Pomacea maculata
AAAAAAAAAATAAAACACCATATGTAGGTCAGAAATGTTGACTACAAAATATGCACCGATCCAAAACATGAAACATGGGATTTGTTGGCAAAATGGTAGAATGCAAAGATCTAATAATAAGACCATGTTGAATTTGGAATTTCTAAATGGTCCATTCTTTGTTCAGCACTTTGGTCCAATCCACCACTTTCTTTTTCTTTCTGTTTCATTGCTTTAATATTCATTATGCAAGCATCAGCATGTCAGCCTCCATGAATACTGTCATGTTAATTAATATTACCAAAATAGGATACTTGAACGTTCATCCATGTCTCTAGCAGTCCCAACAATTGATTTGTAAAATAGTTGGCAAGCAGGTTAGGCAGACTGCTGCTTTCATAAAACAGGTTTGCCAAACCACTTTTGGTTTATCATATGCCCAAAACTTTTGCATGAATTGATCTTCCAGCGCTCAGATGATGCTATCTGTTGCAGGTGATGACAGCACATATTGTGGTAGGAATGACATTGGATACAGATAGTCTCCAAGTCTCTAGGTCACTAAAGGCCCTCAGTGGTGATGTCATTCTTGTCTCTCAAGTTAAGAGAGGTAAGGTGTGTGATACATTTTAAAAAGTCAAGTATAAGAACTTTAAATGTATATATTAATTTAAATCTCAAAACACATTTAATGGAAACTAAATTTAATTACAGGGCTGCAGTAGTTGGTAATGTGCTGAGGAACAGAATGCTAACATTGGAACTTATTTAAAAAAACAGAAAAGAGAAGCAGCCTTCAGAATTATGCTGACAACATTTGGTTGATTTTATATTTAGTTGCCATGTTAATGTAACTGGGTGACCTACCACTCAGCTCACGCTTGCGTTCACTCTGTAATTAACACTTGAACGCGTAGCTTCAGGTTGTCGGAACCTCTTTGTTACGGTGACCGCTTGCTGGCCGCTTGATGCAAAGGTGATGTTGGTTTCGCAAGCTCGCAACCGCTCACACAGCCGGCATGAACATACCCACTCGCTCAGGCAGAGGCAGGACACCACGTACCTATCAAACCTTTGATGAACGAGACCACAACAAAGACAAAATTAACATGGAGATAAAAAAGAAATGAAAAGATGGGAAATTACACATACGCAAGAAAACAGAGGACTACCCCAAGCCCAATTAAGAGGTTATGAGGTTATGAGAGACTAGTAGGGGAGATAGCAACTAAAAAACGCCCGCATACACTGCTTCACAGCACTGTCAGTTTTTTTCCCAGAGGCCTTCAGGCCTAAGCTTATACCTAGAACACCGTGTAGTCTGTTTACAGTCTCCTTCAGTTTCTGTGGCCTTGCGTGACAGTATGTTCTCTATGTGTAATCTTAAAAAAAAAAGATGAAGAAATCACTTTGAGACAGAGAAAAACTTCAGCATCCAGAGAAGAAAAATGATACGATCACGCCTTCTTCACAACAGCTTTAGTGTTGGGATCCCAGCAGTCTCCTATCGAAGATGGTGCCCTGGTATTCAGAAGAAGGGACAGTTTCCACCTACTTCTTATAAATGATACTTATGGGACCTGGTGGAGAATTCAGATGGAAATCAAAGACTATCTCTTTGGTCTTACTTTAGGGAATTGCCATTGCACTAGGGAATTCACCCAAAGCTTATGCCACGGATATCTACAGACCCGCTAAGATGAGAGACTGGTGTCTGTGATGGAACGGGGGATGGCGCGTCTGTAAAGGGATGGTGTTACCACCCGACCTTAGGGGAAAGGGGTCCTCTGGCTGGCTCGCTTCGCCCGCTTTCACCCTCACACTCAGACACCCGTCCGTTCCACACGTCCCCACGCTCACTGACTGACAGTCGCTCTCCTCGCGTGCGCAAAACACACAACTGACAAAACAGCGTACAAAATAGAAGATTATAATTACAAGAAAGAAAACAACATTTTTGGTTGACACAAACGAGACGTATTATGAGTCTCCAAATACTCTATTATCAGGTCACAACAATCTAAGAAAGTGAAGAATGTAAATGAGATAGATAAATCACACTTTCCTTCTAGTCGTCCAAAACCACCCCCGACGAACACTTCACCAGTCTCTGGACAGTTCTGTCACAGAACAACCTTGGTACTGGGGTACCACTCGGTTATCTGCCCTTCGTTTCTTAAAGATGAGTGCAGCTGGCTGCATGCACCTTGTCATCTAGACGATTTCTTGCCACTGTCCCACCACAGTTGCCCCCAGGCAATGGGTGCAGCGACGATGCTCGGAGTAGAGATGCCTTCTGACTGAACGGCGTTGTTCCCTGAAGATAGGTGCAGCTGCCTGCATGCACTTGGTCTTCTAGACGATTTCTTGTCACTGTCCCACCACAGTTGCCCCAGGCAATGGGTGCAGTGACGATACTCGTAGCAGCGATGACGTGTATGCTGTTCTGTAAGTAACCACACTGGACCGGTGGCACGGTGGGGTCTGCCAACCGCTGCCTCGCACGTCTTGCTGCCGGACACAGTTAACTCCCTCACTTGTGGTTTTGGAGAATCAGCCTCCTGGCTACAGCGCACACATCCCTCTCTTCTATCACCAGATCGCAAGTGCCAGCAGGTAGTGAGTGATACGTCCTGACTGAACGGGCTTTCCTATGTCAGACGGTATGCTGCCTGAATAACACTCAGAGACTACGTCTCCGCTGAACACAAGGGAAAAAGCCCCGACTAACCATCTACCTCTAACTATATACTAATCAAACACGTGACTACTCGTCACCTAATCTACCTGTGCCTAACGCTATCGCTCTAGTACTAAGGCTACTACTGCCTACCGCGCTATTCCCGTACCTACTACATCTGCCAACCCCGACTCTAGTTCCCGATCTCCTCCATAAGTCAGGGAGCCCTGTCAAGTCGTAAAAACGGACAGAAAGGTTTCCCCCACTGTCCGCCTTTACTGATCCCCGCCTACCTATAATTACTTACACCCCGCTTCGGCTGTTGTTCTGGCCTTGAACCAGGCTGGTTCATGACAGTGTCGTAAGAGAATTTGACAAGATATTGACCCTCTTGGTTACTTTGACAACTGTAGATATACGGAATAAACAGAAGCAGGAATAAAACACAGCCTTGAGGTGAGCTGGTGTATGTTGCGATGGAGTCGGAAAAACTGCCATGGACAAGTACTTGTTGCTACCTGTCAACCAAAAAGTGAATTATCTATGATCCTAGCTGATCATCAAGGCAAAACTCATCAAGGAGTCTTCTAGATAGGATATGCAGTTGGATGCTGTTGAAAGCCAAGGAGTTCAGTAAACAACAGTCATGCATGGGCATGCGGCTTCTCCAGGTGTTTGAACAAAGTATATTGAGGATAAACTGTTTAGCATCATCAACACTTCGTTTGGACCGGTATGTAAATTGCAGGGGGTAAAGACATCTGTTAGCGGCATTTAAAATCAGTTCTTTAATGATTGTCTTCAATGCTTTCATGACCAATGATGTTAAGGCCACTAAAATCATTGAGATGCTGAGCTGAAGCTGACTTCAGAACTATGACAATAGAAGACAATTTCCAATCAGCAGGAATGGAGAGTGAATCTATAGAGTGTTGAAGTGTTGGAAAATGGCTCAAATTTGGTTCGCACAGAAACGTAATGTTTTGCTGCAAATACCATCTGGAGCCTTGCAAATCTTTAATCGCTGAAATAGCTCTACAACTTCTTTTTGTTTCTTATCGCCCCCAGTGGAGCATAGGGCGACAACTACACCCTGCCAGCGGACCCGGTTCTCGGGGTCCCTTTCCAGTTGGGACCATGTCATGCCAGCTGCCTCCGCTTTGCTGTGAACCGATCTCCTCCATGTCTGTCTGGGTCTTCCAATCCTGCGCCTCCTCTGTGGGTTCCAGCCCAGAACTTGTTAAATTGTTGGCCGGCTTTCGCAAGATGTGACCTATCCAGCCCCACTTCCGCTTCTTGATGGCTGGCAGGTTTTTGGTTTGTCCTCTCCCACAGGTCTGTATAGGAGATCTCGGTCCATCTGATATTGAGGATGTGGCGCAGACATCTGTTGACGAATGTCTGAATCTTGTTGGTGATGGTGTTTGTCACATGCCATGTCTCAGATCCATATAAAAGGACTGACTTTACATTTCCATTGAACATGAGGATCTTGGTGTGTAGAAATAAAGCTTTGGAGTTCCAGATAGGTCGCAGGATATGAAATGCAAGCCTGGCTTATCTATCTTTGATGACTATGCTGCGAAGGTAGGTGAAGCGGTCAGTCTTTGTAGTACATTCCTCATATACATGTAGTTGGAGTGGGGCTTCCTGTTTGCTGTTGATTCAGATTGCCTCCGTCTTCTTCATGTTGTAAAGTCAGTCCTGCTATATGGTTCTGAGCTCCATAACGTGTTCTTGATGAGTCTCAACCCTTTGGAGAGGATGAAGAGAACTCAGCACATCTTTTTCTTTTCACGGAGAGATCATTTGTGCTGAAAGGAATCAAAGAAAATTTTTAGAGCATTAGGCAGGGTGAGACTGTCAATGCCTGAGATGGATATTTTGGCTTTAAAGGCCTTTATTTTCTTCAGTCCCTGGCAAGATGCTTGGATGTTACCTGTACCAAACTAAGACTATTTTATTATTATATTTCACTTTGGCATTGTGGACTTTCCAGTATACCAGCTTCTTGTCATGAGCAGAATCCATGCATAACACAAATTTCTTATTCAGCACTACTTTTAAGATCTTGGTCACCCAAGAATTGTTGTTTGGGTAATATTGCAATTGATACAGATGAGATACATAAGGAGGTAGGTAGTATAAGAGGTCAAGATTAGGGCGTGTCTAAAAAGGCATCTCAGCTGGTACAATCAAAACTACCTTGTAAGCTTGCAACACTGTCCACGATCCAGCATTTGGTGGAATCTATTGTTTTGTGCACCCATCTAAACAAAGGTTTTTATATGGGTACAAGATAGACACTCAGATCACAGACATATGCTTAGATGATACGATTCATCTAGACTGTGAAGGGGTAAAGATCTGTAAGCATGTGGCGCAGTTTCATAGAAAATGTCAAGTTTGGTATTACCCAGAGTAGTGGGACATGTGACATACTGGTTGTAGGTCTTAAGAACAGATGGGAAGTTACAATGATTTAAATCTCCTAAGATAAATTTAGAAGCATCAAGACAAATCAAGTTAAGATTGTGAGTTACATCTGCAGTGCACTATGACAAGTTGGAAACATTTCACTTTTTATGGGGGAGAAAGGGGCACAGGATTTGTCTTTTGTCTTGGAAACAACACAGTCTAGCACCGACACTGGTTAGTTATCCTATAGGGACCCGAAATTTCTTCCCAAGCTGTTTTTTGCAGATTTTGATATGTAGTTGATGTGTCTTGTGCACATTTTAAATACAAGTAATAGTAACAATAAGAGTCCTTATGGAAGATCCTGAGGCATTACGGAATCCCTCCAAAACTTGTTCAGGTCATTACAATGCTGTACAGCGATTTCAAATCCAAGGTTGTCTGTGACTCGAAGCTCACAGACACCTTCAAAGTCAGTAGTGGGGTGAAGCTGCATTCTGTCGCCGTTCCTCTTTATCCTGGCCATGGACTGGATCATGAAGACTTCCACTGACAGTGAGAGGAGAGGGATCAGATGGACCATGACTATGACAGCAACAACAACGCTGGAAGACTTGGATTTTGCTGATGACATTGCCCTGTTGTAGCATCGCCACCAAGACATGCAGGAAAAAAACAAATGCCTTCTCAGAAACAGCTGGAAACCTTGGCTTGAAGGTCAGTGCAAAGAAAACGAAAAGTATGAGAGTGAACGCCAGAGTCCAAGACAGCATCAAACTAAATGGAGAAGAGATTGAGGAAGTTGACAGTTTCACCTATCTTGGGTCCAAAATGTCAAACATCCGGGATGCGGAAGTGGAGATTCGAGCCCGACTGGCGAAAGGCAGCCAGGCCTTCACCTACTCAGGAGCACATGGAAGGCAAAGAACATCAATCAGAAGANCAACTGAGAAACATCAGTCAGAAGATCAAGCTCAGAATCTTCCAGTCAACTGTGATCAGCACACTCCTTTTCGGGTCCGAATCATGGAAGATGACCAAATCCATCAGTAACAGACTTGACATCTTCCAAAACTGATGCCTCAGGCGCATACTGGTTCAACGAAGGCGTTGGCGATGGATTGGACATGTGCTCCGCCAGCAGACAGCAGACCTCTCCACAGTCGCCCTGTGATGGACTCCAGACGGCCGAAGAAAACGAGGTCGCCCAAAGGAAACTTGGAGAAGAACAGTGGAAAGGGAGATGAAAGGAAAGGGCTGGACATGGGGTCACCTAGAGCGGGTTTCAGCCGATCGACATCGGTGGCGGACTTATGTGCAACCTGATGCACGAAGAGGAATACAGAGATAGATAATTAACTCTAAAATGACTGTAAAGTTTACAATAGGATATAAAAAGCTCATCTTAACCTTTAGAATGAAAGTAAACAAGAGAAAAAGTATAGAGAGAAAGTACAGAAGTAGACATGTTGATCTTAGGGTCACGGAGAATGTAGTAAGGTCATTGCCTTCCCAGCATTACCATCGGGTGGACTACTGTGAGCATCGTCCCTTCCTGTTCCTAGTTCACTATGCTTGTCTTAGTGTGAACAACAGTCTGTAGGAATCAGCAAGAGAACAGCAAAGTCTGGTGTCTGTTCTATTTACCGACAACAACAAGATCCAAAGAGTGAGGCTCGGCATGGGCCCTGGCGATTGTCTTCAGATTATTGGTTTATCTGTTTCTCTTCATGTTTCATTTTAATTGCTCATATTTCTGGACCTGATAGTTATTGCCACATGTGACAAATGTACAAAGACATCAACCAAATAATGGATTTCAAACCAGAGAGTCCGCACTAATCTCTTACTTAGCGTATACTAAAGCAGAGCGACATACACAGCAAAGGTGTTGTTGATGTGACCTGTGTTGTTTCTAAAAGGTTGAACCACAGAAGATGTGTGTAGACACGTATAAGGACACGTGCTGTCTGCAGCATGACTTTGCTGAATGATGTGATACTAAAGACAAATAATGTGTTTATTGTTTATTGCTATTGCGTAAACAACTTGTATCAACATGCCAAACATTTCTTGGATGTACTTGTATGTGTTGTGTTGTTATCTTCATGTTGGAGATTTCTAAATCACACTGATAAGCCATGATAAGCAATGATAAGCGATGATAAGCCATGGGGGTCTTAGGTTGTCACTTCCACACCTGACGTTTTACATCACGTGACAACACGAGCCCTCCGTCACCTAATGTGAGGAATGGAGCGACAGATATCAGAATTTTTAATTCCAACCACCCAAGTCAAAGGCGAAAGGTCACACTGCCCTGTAGGTCAAAGTGTGAGAAAAGTCCTTCCATATGTTAGAACGGGACTGGTGGGGCATTGTGGGACTGGCACAGGTCAACGGTCATGACTTGGGGAGACAACAAACGACAGGGGACATAATCTGTGCTACAGTGGCGAGGATGCCAGAGACAGAGATACACCGTGGTCATCCTCGTGATAAAGATATTATTGTAGTTGTCATTACCCAACTACTGCATGTCACTCGCCATTCTCAGTCCTGTAGTCGCTCAAAACAAATTTCAGGACACAAAAATAAGTTTTCTAAAATGTAAAAGTCTGTCATGGATCTAGTCAGAGTGCTAGGACTGGGCGCGTGTGTAGATGAAAGCGTGCGAATGATGGACGTTCTCTAAATGGAACGTGAAAAATGACGTAGAGTGACGTCAAAAGAAAGAGTGAGGTAAGCGAGAGGATCGTTGAGAGGGGATATGGAAGCAGAAGGACGTGAGAGGACATTTTTTTTTTGGAAGAAGAAGGAGGTTAAAAGAGCGGATAGAAGACGGAGTGAGTTAGAAGAGAGCCTTTGCCAAGACAATGTGCCTCGCGAGTGAGTAAAAGATTGAGTGTGATAGTCAAAGAAGAAACCAGCGTGTTAGTGACTGTATTTTTTTAGTCGAGATTTCTTCTTTTGAGTTTTTGTTTAGTAAACAAGGGCAGACTCGATCGAACAGGCGAATCTTTTTTTTTCTGAGTGAAAGAGCGCGCAATTGTCCGACCCGCTGGTGAGTTTGAGAGAGCGAGAAACTATAGGCACCGGCGGCGTCGTGACAAAGTCACACAAATGAAGTTCACAGTAGTGATAAAACATTCGCCACCTGCCATGACGAAATGAGTCTCAAGTCGCACAGAGCACAAACTCCAGGCCCCGGACGGTGGTTCCGGTCAACTGAGTGCAGCCTGACTTCTTGAAAGTTTTGCCACTTGTCCTAGTATTCCGGTATGTCAACCATGCAGTTTTCTTCCCTTTGTTCTCATTTCTCTGCTTACAGTAGTAGATAATGTTTGAGTATTGTGCTGTCTCTGTGAGTGTGCATGCTGAGTAGATTGCAGTAACAGTTGTTGTAACATTTCTGTTTAGTTTGCTAACAGGTCAAGGTTCTAATAGCACGCACATATTCATGTCTATGTACTTGTTATTACCTGAAATGATGTAGCTTGCCGTATGTTATCATCATGCAAACTTTAGCACAGTGTCAACAATTAAAGTAGCCGATGCTAAGGAAACACATGGGTTTGCTGAAAATCTTTGAACCCGCTTTTGTCAATAAGACGACCACCGTACTTCCACATTTGTAATACATATAACTCAACTTTAGGACTAGAAGAATAACTTTGTATCAAATACAGAGGCTAAACCCTGTAAATTTGGAAAATATCCAATTTGTTAAATCTCAAATTTCCGACTTGAATCATTTCGTCGTGGCGGATCACATTTCACAATAATTATTAATAATTTGCATGCAGTCAAAGCCTGACAGACTCAAAACAGATTAAAAACAACACAATGACTACAGCTCACTAAACACGATTGTACATAATGAAATTACTCTTTAAACAAGTCTGGTCACGACTTTACAATACAGCCCTGAAGAAAACGGTGTGAAGCTCCTAAGAACACACACACACACACACACACACACACACACACACACACACACACACACACACACACACACACACACACACACACACACACACACAAATCTTTTCCCTGATCATCACACCTGTTGTTTCAAGTTACATCAAAGGAAACGCACGCGATAGGAGGCGCTGTCACCCTCGCTCACATGCACACAAAGCTACACACAAATGTAGTCATCTACTCATTTCTTAACCAGCCAGACAGCCAGCCTGCCAGCTAACCTACGTCTCACTCTTTCTTACTGTTCAGTGGTCACGTACGTACCTGCGTCCCCCGAGTAACCCCACACGTAAAGTCTGTAGATATCGTCAGGACCTTCAATATAGAAATTGCTGTACTCCGCCCAAATATGTCTCCCTGAGTCAATCATCAGGTCCACTCTCAAGCGCATATCAGCTCCAAACCTTGACAGGGCGGCAATCGCGTCTAGGCCTGAGACAAGACAAGGCAATGATCTCGTGTCAACAGACAAGTCCAGCAGTGAATATTTGTGTTGATCTTGCTCAAGACTTCTCGTGAACCATGAACAGACTCATGAACAGAGAAGACTGCAACACGGACTGGGGTGGTAAGGTGTCACTACACAGACACACACACAGACAGACTAGGGTGGTAAGGTGTCACTACACAGACACACACACAGACAGACTAGGGTGGTAAGGTGTCACTACACAGACACACGCACAGACAGACTAGGGTGGTAAGGTGTCAACACACAGACACACACACAGACAGACTAGGGTGGTAAGGTGTCAACACACACACATACATGTGCAAACTCACATACATAGAGTTGTATTTACACACAAAGCGATATAGCTTTAAAATGGTATGAAACTATGATCATGACACATATACACAGGTGGTTTTAAGACCATTCTCACAGACTACATGTAGACTAATATAAATAAATAGACAGGTTGACGGACATTTTTACACACTATATCCTTATTCACAACAAAACAAAGTTACAGACTGTAATACAACTACACAAAATGTTTTAGCTACTGTGCATTAATAAAGTTCTTAACCTATCCATACCCTGCAATCAGATAATCCTACAGAAAACCAAGCAAAAAAACAAAACAAAACAAAAAATAATAAACAAAACAAAAATAAAACAAAACAAAAACAAATCACATTATGCCGCAGTGATGTATTTCCTCGCAACTCGTGTTTCTTTCTATTTGAGACTTTGGCAACTGAGACACTACAGGATCATCAGCCATCCATTCATTCCATTACTACCATCATCATTATCACAGCAAACAAAGCATGCTAAGGAAACAATACACAAAATAGTGAGCAATAAGCATCGTAGGACAAAAATATAATAGAACAACAGAAACAGCAACCTGTGTATTGACCAGTAAACATCACACAAACAACACAATAAAACACAATACTGATTACAGCCTGACTTTGAATGTCAAGACAAATGTTGAGGTTACAATTATGCAGGAGGAGGATAATGCCAGAGAAAGCAAGAGATATGTCAACATCTTACCCAGCCAGAAATCTCCAGAGATGTTACCAAATCCGTTTACATATTCTGTGTAGTTCCGGTGGAAGTCAACAAACTCATATTGGTTGCTGCCACGTCTCTGGATGACCTGCACATGACACAAGTTCACAGGTCGTTACTATGGTAACAAAGCGCAGCATGCTCGACAGGATTCAGCACTAATGACAGTTTAATGAGTTGACAAAGGATGAGTTATAACTGACAAAGTATAACAGCTTACGACTTTATTAGCTGTGATCATGATTATAATGTCATCACTTCACGGTTACGATAGACTATGTGAACATGGTGTAATAGTATATAGTGTTGTATACAGTGTAGTATATAGTGTTGTATACAGTGTAGTATATAGTGTAGTATACAGTGTAGTACATAGTGTAGTATACAGTGTAGTATATAGGGTAGTATACAGTGTAGTATATAGTGTAGTATATAGTGTAGTATAGAGTGTAGTATATAACGTAGTATAGAGTGCAGTATACAGTGTAGTATACAGTTATAGTCATGTGAACACAATGTACACTTTCCTGGCTGTAAATGTGTGACATCAAGTGGCTGTGATCAATTATATGGCAACATAATAAACATTACAAATAGCATTTTCTTTTAACTCCTTATCAAACCTGCAGTCCCTGATGATGAAGCAGGAATGGATGCAAGGGGTTAAAGCATGCGACTACAAACAACCGACACACGCACACCAACACACTAAATGTCAGCCTGTCTACAACCACCCTCAACCCACGGAGTCTACCAGCGACATAGACAAACTGTTGGAAACAGAAGGTGGACTAGCAACTCTCCTGCTTCGTGTTGTAAATGTCCAAAGATATCAAAGACAAATTATTCGTGGATACTATGAGATGCAAGTATGTGACCCTGGGTATAGGTGGTGTCGCACTTTTGCGAGCAGGATACAGTGTGTAGGAGAGATGCTACCTGAGTCGTACACACTGACAAACACGACCACACGTACCAGCCACCCGCCGCCCGCAGTGTCCATATCACACCACACAGTGAGAGGTCTGTTGCTGTATGGTAGCTGAACGATGTACACACCACTCTTGGCGCCTGTTGCCAGCAAGTCTGCACATGTTCCTATTTGTACACAAACAAATCATTCCGCCCGTAAGGAATTGTTATAAAGGAAACAATAGAACTTCCTACAATGACGGAAACAATGGAGGATAATTACTGTAATAATCATGACAACTACAATAGCTAATCATACGACACTCAAGGTAAAGACTGAGTCCCTCGGGCAAACAGTTTATATGTGCATACAGCACACAGTTCACACTGCTCTGATACAAGACAGTCACACTTGTTGACCGTTAGCTCGTGGACATGAATAAACAGTGAATGGTCAACTTTTTAAATCCCAAATATTATGTAAACATTGAGACGACAGTTGTTTGATGAAAATAAATACTGTAAACAACTTACTAGAGTATCTTTACTGTAAGAAACAGACAAACTGACGGTAGACAACGTGTGGGGACAAGCTGAGTACTACTCATCCTTCTACTGCTTCTCACTTACTTGTAGCAACACACTCATTCTCTGCTTGATTGAAGTGGAATCCTGAGTGGCATAGACATCGTCCTGACAAACAATCGCTGTGTGGGTGATGACAATCAACCCTGCTGTTACACAATAAGTTGTACCAGTTATCGTGTGAGGCAAAAGTGGACTTGCAGGATTTCTGGTAGTGGGTCCAGCCTTTACTCGTCTTAGGAGCCCAGTCTGAGGGAGCCTCATGAGCGGTAGCACGATGATGCCGACACAGACTTCCATCGGCTGGCACAGAAGGTAGAGATAGAGACATAAGTGAACATGATGCAAAACATTTTGAACAAAGAAGAGTGAAAGCAAGTTATGTGAACATTTCCCGAAATGTTATTCTGCCACTTAAAGGTTTTCAGTAAAAGGCGCGGTACGTAGTTGTATATTTGTTATTGTTTATTGTTGTCTTGCTAGCAGCATGCCTGTCACACACTAGTTGTACAATAATTATAAAGTGGAATGTTTCCCCCATTCCTGCTGTGCTCCCCCAGTGTTGTCAGTCCATGGTCCTGATGCTAGAGTCCTGGATGTCTTGTTGTCATGTCAGTGCTGCAGGGAGGTGAGGAGGTCTGGCACTTATCTATCATTAGCGATGACAAGACATCTTCACACAGATGAGAGTGTAGTTTCCTAGATAGCATGCTCTTTATAATATATGAGATAAGTGTGACAAGATAACCACTATCCAAGTTCTATATATTTCTAGATTGTTTGATTTGAGTTAAAGACTTTAAAATAGTCACGATACTTGTTTGTTGTTTACCTAAACCACTTGTCATTTAAAGTTCATGCAACAACAACTGTATGCAAGGAATGCCAGATAGATAAAGGTTAGCTGCAAGGTGGATTAAGTAACAATAAATAATAATAATAAATGTGTTATTTGCATAGCTCACACTCCTGCTCCTAAGTAGCGTGGTCTTAGCGATTGACAGAAGAAGGAGACACGGACAACAAAGATACAGAAGGATGAAGACGACTGATGACTTATAAAAACAAATAAAAGAAAGGCAAGTAGAAAACAGAGAACAAGAACTGAGAGTGTCGGTATACTGTAGAGGAGAACGAGGAGGGAAGGAGCAATAAACGGAAAAAGTGGAGAAAGGAGTGGTTGACAAAGGACAAGCACGATGTGGACTGTGTCAGTATTGCTCAAGGTGAGTTGTGGCTTCAGTGCAAAGTGAACAGATTCCATGATGGACAGGTGCGGAGGTAGAATAGAAGAGTAGTATTGTTTAGCTGCACACAAGTAAACATTCCGGGACCTGAAGAAGTCAAAGTAAGTCATTGTGATGAGGGCTGAGTACTACAGACTGTGCAGGTAGCAATTGATATTAGCATCGGTTAATACCATTGTTATTTATTTCTTTATGCTCACGCACCTGCAAAAGTGTCATTTCAGACCAGTACACCAAAGAAAACAAGTTCATTGGTAGACGATTGAGCTATTCTTCCATTTGTGACTTGTATTCAGTCGTAATGAAAGTGGAAGTGTGTAGTAAACACAGGAGTTTATCTCTGTCTATGTGGTGTAGACATTCACACTCACTGCAGTAGTAACTAGATAGTCGTGGGTTCAGTGTGATCCTACCTTTACACTTTCTTCGTACAAAAACTAACAACTATCAAAAGTTAATTAGCATATTAGCAATTGTATA
Source organism: Pomacea maculata (assembly GCA_004794325.1). Lineage (NCBI taxonomy): Eukaryota > Metazoa > Mollusca > Gastropoda > Architaenioglossa > Ampullariidae > Pomacea > Pomacea maculata. Next base: position 54,024 of record SRHC01003044.1, read on the forward strand.
ATCATGTAATTTCACGCTCTTCGTTGTATCCTCACTAAATGTATTAATCACCTTTTGTATTCAAAATGTTTGTAGATTATGGCGCGTGAAGTTTGCTGTGAAAATGTGTTTGTAGTCTTTATGTAGGCGACTACAGATGGTAGAAATATACACAGACAACATATTTCCACATTGTTCCATTGTTTACGGGTTTCCGTTGATTTTGTTGACAAAGCGTGCTATTAATAGA
>SRHC01003045.1:0-51919 GCA_004794325.1 Pomacea maculata
TGATTCCACACTTGGAGACTTTTGTGAGTTTGTCAAGTATGGAGGAACACAGTAAGCGCTTTTTATCACCCTAAACTTTGCTCCAGACGATGGTTTTGAGAGTGGGATGTGCATGTATGCATCACTGCACCGAGTTAGCTATTCTCACTTTCTGTTTTGAAGGTGATTTTACTGTGGGGTTAGGGGTAGCGGAGTTGTAGAAGAAATAGCCTGTGTGTGAAGGTGAGCAGGTATGCATCAGCTGCAGAGAGTTTGCTGTTCTCACCTTTATAGATGCAGCAGGTGTATTGGCATGGCACAACCCAAGCAACCACAATTGCAATGTGTGTATTGTTCTGTCATTTAAATGTGCTCATTTGCCATGAGTACACTTTCCTTAATAGACAAAATTGTTATAGTTGCTTTCATGCGCTATGTAAATCATTATCATTATTATTTTGAAAGTGTTATTTCTAGTCAGTTCTTTGCTGACAGCACTTAGCTCTATACATTTGCCTGGCCCAACCTGACACTACTTTTCAGAATTTACTATCAGGTATATCTTGAAAATTTAGTCTTGGATGATTGTTAACGAACTCATGATGATAAGACAATAACCATACCAATTCCTAAAAATTCAATCATATAATGCCATGCCTGGATCCCTCAGAGAGGACTTAAAAGATATTTCAGGATTCTTGGTTTTCTGGTGGTGTCCAGTGTGTCTCTAGACTAGTTTATTGCTAACATCTGCAGAACTGTATATTTTACAATACACAGTACTAGCCCAATCCATTTGTATCTTTCCCACATTCTCATCTGTGCCTTTGTTTTATCATGATTTGATTACTGTAATTTTTTTTCTGTCCTCTTTATCTTCTCAACAATTTCCAACTACTCCATTGGCGGTCCGGTGGCACAAAAGTTAGCTCCTGACGCCAGTACAGTGAAGGGCTGGTTGTCATGGGTTCAGCTCTTGTCTTGGGCATGCTGTTCTGAAAGATGAAATATCCAGAAATATTTAGGTCACAAATTTTGCTGGATATTGCTTCATATCATTCGTAGCTTTCAATTTTCCCCCCTTTATTGTACAATTTCTACTATTTATATTGTTCATGAACTTGATTAGCATGCAGAGAATGAACTGTTGCAGTCAAAATCCGAATAAATTGTATATAGGGAATAAGATAACAGTTAAATGCCTTAGAATGACGACAGTTGAATAATGAAGACATTGTGGTACGTTGCAGGTACACAATCCCAATGCAGCTGTATATGCTGTTTATGTTCTTCTGGCTCATGAACTTTGTCGTGGCCTTCGGTCAGATGACACTGGCTGGGGCTTTTGCTACTTTCTACTGGTCAAGAAAAGAAATGCCACCCCACCCACTTTTGTCTTCCTTTTGCAGGTGTCTGAGGTATGACTAAGGGCATATGCACCATATATTGATGTCAATCATTTTCATCAGCAAGGACTTCTGTATTCATTGTTTATACCATGTACAGTGCCCAGGTTCATGATTCTATTTTACCACTGTGGATAAATGTGCATAAATGATAAAAACAGCTCTAAATGATGTAAAGACACACAATTATGTTTTTACACATACCTCGTGCAATGCATATCAGTTCATGTCGATGCATGGTCTGGTTCTTTTTCAAGCATAGTGTTAGCAAAACAAAAAAAAAAAAAGCCTGATGGTTGAAAAATTGATTTTGTGATATTCATCCAGATCTTTTTATGCATGCTTTATTGATGTTTTTTTAATTTCCTCAGATACCATCTTGGGTCACTGGCTTTTGGCTCACTGATCATTGCCTCGATTCAGCTGATTCGTTCTATTCTAGAGTACATGGACAGAAAACTGAAGAGCTCTGAGAACAGCGTTGCCAAATTTATTCTGAAGTAAGTCAGAGAACTTTTTTTTTTTCTCACATTATAATAATCTGTCTTGTGCCTAAATCAGAGTAGTTTTATGTTGTTTTGCTGGGTTTTTTTTTTGTTGTTGTTGTTTTTTGTTGGGGGGGGGGTAATTTTAAAAACTTTCACAACTCAAGGTGTGCTTATCAGATTAGCCCTCTTTATGTACTTTACTTGTAATGGGAAATGAATATTTATTAAATCTTGGACTATGAAAAATGTTGACATTTTGCCAAACAAATGACTTCATTACTCTTTTTTACACCAGAAGACATGTGTTCTGTTTGCTTTTGCTCATATTTATATCTATGTGCGTGCATGAAAGAAGAGATATAAGAAAGTAGATTTTTCTCACAAAATATATATTATTATATATAATATTTATTGTATATTATTTTTTATAAAGCACATAGAACCTTAGGATGGTGCATTAAATAAATGCTATCATTATTATTATTAACCAGATATATGTATATACTGTTTGGTTCTGATAGTAAATGCTTTGCAGGGAAGGCAACAATTATAAAACAGTTCTGACATCTGTTTCCATTTAAAAGTAAAGCTGGGGAGACCAGCCTGAAATGATAATGAAAAATGAGTGGGTAATTCATCTGTTTTATACTTTTAAATAAAGATCTCTTGAAAGTGAGCTTTACCATAATTTTTATCTTACTGAAGTTGTGCATGCCTGGATGTGGTTGTATATGCCATTCACACATCTTCTCTGTGTATGTATATATGTCTGAGTTGGTTTTTTTTTTTCAGATGCTTGAAGTGCTGCTTTTGGTGTCTCGAAAAAATACTCAAGTTTATCAACAAGAATGCATATATCATGGTAAATAATTTTACACTAAACTTTACACAATGACAATTAGATGACTTGACACCCTGATGGCAACCAATGTATACATGTTTATGGATAATAGATACATTCTGGTATAAATAATTCTTTTATATTTAGTAAGCTTTTTTCTTGTCTAAAAAAATCTTAAATCTTAAGATTGACTAGTTCAGCACACTGATTATAAACAAAGATACATTTTTGCTAATCAGACTAGCAGATGATGGGTAATTACTGTGATGGAGGAATTCTTGTAGCATGTTGAAACATCAAGACCTGCATTTTTCAGTCATGTATGGTATGAATGGTAAGTTTACTAACATGCAGGTAGTACTAAGCAAGTCAGTCAGCTTCCAAAGAATGTCGCTACTTAAATACTTTCACAAGATCAGAGATTCAAAGTAGCTTTATAATGTCTTTTTGCAGATTGCCATTTATGGTCGCAGCTTTTGTACAGCCACTAAAGATGCATTTATGCTAATCATGCGGAATGTTTTGAGGTGAGTTACAGTATAAAATATTGTGTCCTACTGAAAGATATAAAAATGGGCAGTGTCCTTACAGCTTGCTCTGATAAGGCTCAAACTAATTTAATAATAATGCACTTTACAAAGTTAGTAACATCAAAATACAGATTTTAAAAAAATGTAAACACATAAAACTTATCAACAGTTAATTATACAGAGACATAGCAACTGAAATACAAGGTAGCAAAAGAGAAAGCTTCACTCAAGCATGGCACAGCAACACTGTATAAAGGGGATAACATGATGGATGGTTGTGCTGAGGCAGAGTCTACAGCTGTGTGTTAAACTATTTGAAAGACATGAATTTTAGCAGACACAGTAATTATAGAATGCACAACTCAAAACACCCAATTCAAGTTTTAATGCACGTCCAAGCAGCGATAAAAACAAAGAGATATATGGTTGTCCATGTCTGACAAAATGACCAGCTCAGAATCAATACTTTCAATGGTAATATGCTCTGTTAGATATTCTTAGATTGAAGTTTTTTTTATGTTAGGACATTTTTCTCCAAGGCACTGCAATATTTTGTTCATTGGATATAAGTGAGATAAATCATGTAAGAACATTCTTCTTGTGCACAAATTGTTCTTTAAATGTATGTTTTTTTCAATGCATTTAATGTTAGTTTATGTATCTGGTTGTAACATCTGTTTTTAATAATTTATTGATTGAAGTAAAATTGCACCATCTTTTAAGAACAGGTAGATCCTGAAGTCTGGCATCAAAACTGAATATAAAAACCCAGTCAACAAAAAGAACTCAGTAAAACAAGATGGTTGTTCTCAGATTGGAATAAGAGCTGTGAATTGTGTTGCTGTCGCTGTGGTTATGACTTACATTTATGCTTCACACATAGACCGAGCACATTGATCTTCTCCACAAGAAAATTTGTCAATGTATATTATACTAAATATTAACATAATAAAGTTGTTAAGTAGATACAAGTTTATGATCATCATGGTTTCTTATTGTTTTATGCTTTCAGAACATATGTGCTGGATAAAGTGTCTGATTTCATCATGTTTATCAGCAAGTTGATGGTTACTGGTGGAGTAGGTAAGCCTTAAACTTTTCTGTGGCAGGGGAGTGAAAGCAGAACTATTCTTGTTGGTTTTCAGCTGTTCTGCATAATCTGTTTGTTTTCTTTCATGTGCCTTTGGATCTGTCATGTATTTTAATATGATTGTTAGAGGTAAATAACTGTATGTTCTTTATTTCCACAACATAAACTTTTTTTAAACCTTAAGCCACATTTAGTTTTTTTTTATTTTTAATTTTGTAAAATTTACTTTAAACCACTGGGACAGTACAGATTTTAATGATTTTGGTTTTCTGAACAGCCATAGGAGCATACTACTGGTTTGAAAACCGTATTCCATTCCTGGAGAACTTTATACCAGACCTGCATTTTCGGCTTCTGCCTGTCATTGTGAGTTGCTAAGTGTTTCCTTTGTTTGGTTTATTACCCAGTGTCTTAGGCAGTGAGACCTCCAACCTACATGATTAGACCTCCGACACCATATCAACATTTTCATTGAATTGTCCTTACATCATTTAGAGCTGTTTTTATCATTTATGCACATTTATCCACAGGGGTAAACTATGGTTGCCATTTGTCCATTTGTTGCTTGAAATCAGAAACCTCAGATAGAATAGTTTAACTGAGTGTTCGTTTTATATGAGAATCTTCATGAACACACATGTATACATACAGGTGGACAATGCAGATCATTGTACTTGATAATAACTAATCATTGAGTAAACTGAGTAATTTTTGCTTCATGTTTGCAGATTCTGGTCCTAGGCACATATCTGGTGACAAGTTGTTTTTTTAATGTCTATGACATGGCAGTTGATACACTCTTTCTTTGTTTCTGTAAGTATTACGATAGGTTATTTACCATAATTGCTTATTTTGTGAATTAAGAAATTGGAAGAGAAAAAAAGTAAAATTAAGATTGGCTTCAGTGTCTATCTGTCACTGCTGATATATGTCTTTCGCCTTACTTACTGTCATATGGGAAGTTGTTCATTTTGTTTATTTCAAGCTGTTTGATTTTGAAATGTGATTTTTATTTTAAAGTAAAAACTCCTATGAGGAGTTTTAATAATTGAAACTTTTTAACTGCTGCAGTGGAAGATCTGGAGCGCAATGATGGTTCACCTGAGAAGCCATATCAGATGAGCTCTGGTCTGAAGACCATTTTGCGGAAAGGTAACGTCGAATCCTGAAGTCTACATGTCGTCACATGCACAGTGGGACCAGCAACCTCTTCTTTCCCTGCTGCTTTTTTATTATTATTAATGCACATTATTGTTTCTTCTGCAGTCTGGCCATGCATGATGCTATTTAGTTGTAGTTTATTACTTAGAACTGTGTATAGAAATAACATCAAGAATCCCTTTTAACTCATATTTTTTTGTAACTAATAAAGCAAGTGCTTCCAGGATCAGACTTCGGTGTTGCGAGGAGAAAAAACTTTTAAAGATATGTTGGTAATGGACGTTTAAGTAACACTGTGTTGAAGGTTGCTTTCTGACCTGTACTAGTCTGACACTGTCTTGTGCCTGTGTGGATCTATGAATACTGATCGCATCATCATGTTGAGCAGCTATTTTTTGATGAGGCTATTTAAGTAGCTTGATACTTTATGAAACATGGATTTTGGAAGTTACAATTCAGAGTGTTCAAAATAAGTCTTTCAAGAGTGTATTGGTTTCCACAATGAGAGTATATTTCCTATGTATTCCCTTTAAGTATTAAAAAGTGGATAATTTTGCAACTTGTTAACAATTTAAATTTGAATATATTTGTAGATACCATCTAGCACTCATATATTTCAGTGTTGACAGAAGAGATTTTTCTCTCAGTTGTCCTATCTTTAAGAGTTTAGTTTGAAATGTTAAAAACCTGTTGGCTGAATGCTGGCATTCAGTTATATATAATGACACCTGTTAAAACCTATGTCTTCCATTTCTCCATATCTTGTATGCAATGCTGTTTTAGGTGCTAGTTTTAGATGGGTAAATTTTAAATAGAAATAAACCAAGTACTCCTTTAAACCTCACTGACATCATTGAAAAAAATCGAATTATTTGGAAGTATATCTTCTTTTAAATACTGATCCATACAACCTCTTTAACAATAATTTTGTAGATCATCCAGCCTAGTCTCTCAAGGCAAAGTATGTTTGTTACATTTGACAGGTATTTTTTGAGAAGTATTAAAATATTTTGTTATGTAACTCAAATGATTAATCCTCATAAATTTTCCACGAATTCAACATCTTTGAAATTACTGGAAATTGTGCTTATATTTATTCTTTTCTTATCATCAATGTGTTTTGCTTTTAGGTGTTTGGATATGAATTTTTAAAATAATAAAATACAGTTTTCACAGTTACTTTTAATTTTGACTTGTACAAGGAAACAAAACTAAGAACAAAAATTATCTTTTGAAAAATTAGTAGTATTAACTAAAACTTTCCGTATAAAACAAAAAACGTTTGTTATAGATTTCTGCATGGCAGTTTTTTTACATCAGGATTTTCTCCTATGTGCAATGAGACTTCATACTAAGATTTGGATTAACACCTTCACACCAATTCTGCTTTGCTTTTAAATGTTTGATGGGAGGGAGGGAGGGATTGGGGGCGTGTGTGTGTATGTGTGCATGCAACTTTGCCTAAGTGTTAACATGCATGAGATATGTAGTTTTAAAATGTCACAAAAATTACACTTTGTGCTTATAACTCTTCTGTTTGCAATAATTCTGAGGAATACAAGATCTGTTTTCAAACATTTTAAAAACATGTCTTAAAAAAAATTATGTGTAGTTTTCTTTTTCGACAGGTGAATTTAATTTTCCATATTTCTTTATGTACATGCCTACATTTTTTTGTTTTTTGTTATTATTTTAAAATTTTTGAATAGAAATATTTCATTTTTTGTTTGAAATTAAAGTGACTTGTGAAGATGCTAGTTTTATTGAATATGTAGCTTAGATATTTTTTAATCTACTTGTGTCTGTACTTTTTTCAGTTTTGCTTAGACAACAGTCTTTGCTGGTAAAGTTAACACTGAAATCAGTTTTTGTTATGGTGATGGCTTGTATTTCTGTTTCATTTGACATTGTTTGAAATGATGCCTTTTAATTTTTTTTTAGTACAGATGTTTGTTTTTGTTTTGTTTTTGCAAGATCACAAATTTTAGCTGTTTTTATTTTGTTCTGTGTTTTTGTTTTTCAACTTGGAGATGCATTTGGTTTTTGTGAGCTTTTCAGAATCTTTTTTTATTATTTGGCAAAATATATATATAACCTTTAACCCCTTCTGTACTACAATTTCATCCTCTCTAGATGTGGACGAGGTAGACAATGTGCACGTGGAGGGTGCTTCCAACATACCTGCAGAAAATGCAGGTGAAGGTAGGTTAAGAGCTGGTAGCCAGGTGGAGGGCGGAACAGAAACACTCCTCCCTGCTGAACAAGAAGCTGATGCCGAGTTAAAAGCCGCTGAAGATCAGGATGCTACAGATCAGTAGACAAAGTCAAGACCTCAAGATTGCCCAGAATCCAGAAAGCCAGGTGCTGTGCACAAAAGAGCAAAAAGGAGAGGAATGATAAGATGAGTTTAAGTTCAAAGGACACAAAGGTCAAATTGAGCGATGTACAGCATTAGAACATTGAATTATAAATGTAATTTTCAGCTGCAAGTAAAATATTCTTGCTTTCAAGTCTTGGTAGCAAAGAGCATTTCACTATTTTTTTTTTTTGGATGGGGGGGGGGGGTTCAGCGTGTAAATTGTATTTATTTTGTAGGTGGGCATTTTTACAGAGATAAGCAGCATTCATGGACAAGCTATAGAAGAAGAATCATGTTATTCTGTTACATTGTATCTTTTGTGATTTATTTATTTCACTAGACCCATGGAATATTGGATGTTTTACTTCAAGGGAATGAGACGTGCAAAGGAAATGCAATTACATTGTTAGGCTGTATATGATTTGCCAAAAGGTAATTAAATGCAGCTGGGTTCGATCATGTCATCCGGTATAATATCTTGCTGAAGACGGCCCTCCAAGGGTACATTGAAGGCTGTTGACACCGTCGTGAACAAAAGAAAAGCTGAGCAACTATCTTGAAGGAGTGGACCGGCTGTCCACTGGGGGACCATATATGGGCTCAAGACTGGCCCTGCTGGCATCAGTTCATCCGAGCTGTGTGACTGGTATAACTGCTACCATTTTGTAAGATGAGAAGAATTAAATACAGCATTGTGAAATACAGAATTGGGAAACATTTCCTGTCTGCCATTCCTGTATTAGATTTTCAAAAGAGGACAGTGTAGTCTAAATAGAAAATGTACTTTGCCCATTTACATTTAAAATTGACTGGTTTTCCCATTAATGTTAACAGGTTTTATTGTGGCATAAGTGAAATTGTTATAATCTGATTGTGTGAGCAGTGCATATTCTTGATTGAACTAAATTATTCGATGAAATACAAATTTTCATTTCATTTTTAACAGAATTTGTCCCCGTTCTTATAATTTACTTCAGAATATCATGCTGTAAATTAAAAATCCAATGATGTTCAAAGTCTGGTGAAACAAAGCATATGGGAAATAACTTTGAGTCAAAGGTAGCAGGCAGTTTCTTCCCTTGCAATGGTTTCCAGGTATATTTATTGTTTCAAAGTCGACTTTGTTTTGTGGTTTGCTTTGTTTTTTGTGGAGGAGAAGGTGAATTCTTTTGTTTCATATGAACCTCAAGCAAGTGTCTTAACTGTTATGCTTCTGGGCACCCCTTGTGGTCACTCAAAGCAAACTGCAAATCATCAGCAAACAGGGCATTGCATCTATTTTTAATGTATATTTTGTTAAATATGTTCTGTAAAAAGTTTGTCTTAATCATTATGCCAATCATTTAGTCTTATGATGGGTAGCATCTTAAAATCATGTGCAACACCTGTTGCAAGCGTTTTAACCACTACACTACCAGGCGCCCGAAAATCACCTCAAGATGGAAGCACTTTCTAATAAAGCCCCACCCAGGCATTGTTGTATTGCTCATTCATTCTACTTTTATCACCAAGTCATCTTTCCTAATCTCTGTAATCTCTTACACACGGAACCAATGGGGGCAATTAATAGTTACATCTGTGGAGTCACTTCTTCACTAAAGGTGTATCAACCCTTTGAATCTTTTATGTCAATATTATAAAGTTCAGTATATTCATCTTAATTGATGTCCAACTTTTCAATGTTGTGCTTTTTCTAGTTTATAAAATGTATATTAATGCTCTTATTTTTGCATTATGGATAAAGCATTGTGTACATTCGTGCAAACGTATATGTGAGCGAAAGAGAGACTTACGTGCATACGTAGAAGATATTTTCTTACTTTCATATACTTGTATTTTGAATAACATTTAAAGTTTGACTATTTTTTTTTTAAATTTTGGTCACTTGAAGAAGGAAAGGCACTTGCTAACTCCACTTATACACAGAACTAAAAGAACTTCCAAGGAAGAACACAACTGAAGGGTGTGGTTACATTGCATTTTTACTTTTTTTTTTATGTAGCAAAAATCTTACTGATGGTGTATTTTATATTGTTACTTCTTTTTCTCCAGTGAAGTTTATCCATGTACATCTTTTTTAGTTTTCACGTTTTTACTGTGAAATATTTTTGTGTATCATGTAAGTATCCTATTTCTTGATATCTTTTTACATTAAAGTTAATGTTGGTGTGAGAGAGACTAATTGTTTTTCATACTGAGATGATATTGTGTGTGTTGTGCGCGCATGATTTACTAAAGCAGATGAAGAAAACAAAAACAGTGCCACTGATGAGTGCTTATGTAAAAAGCTACCCACAAAATCTCAAAAATTTCTTCTCTTTCTCCTCGCTCTCTAGCTGTTGTTGGAAGCTCACCATATGTATGCACGCGACCAGCATGCATTTGGAAAACAAATATTTTTGTCTTCAGTGAAGCTTGTGTGCGTCCGTTTCGGTAGTTAACGTTTTATTAGAAAAATTTAGTGAAGCACCCTGTACTTGTGTTCGTATAGTGTGAGCTAACCAAGACCAGCAAGTGTACTGTAGACGCCATCTTAATTGGTAGCTGTGAACAAATTAAAAATTGTACCGCTTGGTCTCATGATCATTCTTACGTGTAATTTTTAGAGGGAGTTCTGGCATTATTTTTAACACCTCGTCTACCAAATTTAACTGTTTCATTGGAAACTAAAGTGTCTCTGTTGTAAATGAGACCTACACCATACCTCCGTGTGAAATCTGCGCGATGAGAATTTTAAAATATTTGACCAGAGCATGTAGAGTGAGGAGGAGAGAGAAAATGATATGAGGAAACATTATTATTATCAGCATAAAAGTCGAGGAAAAAAGATAAAGTGGGAACGATTGTCAGCAAACAGCCTGCAGAGACCTTTCTCGTCGATCGGGCTAGTCACGTGGTGCTGCCCCAGTGCTTCTATGGCAACACAAGGTCTGTATATACATCACTTACACCGACGTTGCGGAACGCGCACGTGACCTGCTTTAGCCTTACATCACGGACGGATATTAGTTATGTGCTTATGTTGTAATCTGAGGCGCATGTTGCACACGCACGCAAGCAAGGAAACAACACACGTGCACGATGACTATTCCAACCATCCCATATTACACCTGTGTTATACGTGTGTGTGCATGTAAGCAAATGTTGACGCACGAAGAGGAGGAGGGATATCGTTGGTCAACGTCGACGTCAGTAGGAACAGGGTGTGGTCAAAAGTCAACAGGAAAAATGGAAACCGTTGGCAATTGTTTTGCACACCCTCTCTCTATATATATCTGGATGTTGTAAACCTGCGGCACAAAAGCTCTTGCTGTCGAAAACCATGTGACACACCCTGCATTGTCCCCCCCGCCAGATGTTCGTGATAATCGTTGGGTTCTAAACCCAGCGTCACACGGTGCGAGTGTAACTGAAGTTGCATTAAACAGGTGATAAATAAAGTACACAAGTCTACCGACTGTTCGCATGCAAAATTGGATTTTTTGCCATTAAACTGTTACAGACAAAAATTATCACAAAAACTTCTCACCGTAAGTAATTAAGGAGTGTTTCTGACAACTCGTTCAAATAAAAGTCGTACAATGTAAACCTGGCTTTATGGACCGGATGCTCTCTCAGCCAGGCTTAAAGTGATTATGTTTTGTTAACTCCATGCCAGAAACAGGATAGAACTCGGAACAGATTAGTTCTTATTACAGCGACATAGCATCGGTTTGCCTTTGCACATGGCAGCCAACTTGTGACCTGCAGACGATTCAGTAATTTATTCTTTTTTCAGTCACATTTTAGCCTTCAAACGAGTTCACAAGAGATGACAGAAAGAGATTTGTTCAGAAGCTGGTTGGATTTCCCGATGCCTTTGTGCTGAGCTGACATGTGTGACATCCTCTGAAGTATATCCTCGCCACGGTCGGGTGAGTTGTGTAAGAGAGACATACACATTTGTTTTTACGACACCACAATTAATATTGTGTGGTTTGTGTATGAGAGAGAGAAAGAAAAAAGAAGAGGGAGAGAGATTTACTGCTTCATTTTCAAGAACGTCTTGCTGACCGCAAAACAAAGGCTTCAGTGTCGTCAATCACCGTCCTTGCTGGGGCACCTGCACTGTTTGGCCACATGCATCAATCAGCATGCTGGTATTGTCACGACTGTTTAACGAGGATCTAGAGATTCGAAAACGCAACTGTCGTGCGCGCGCGTGATCGAGAGACCTGCATTCTGTCGTGTGCCAAGTGTGACAGCAGACGACCGCGATAACAGCCATGGCTGCACATTCCATGTAGAACAGCGAATTATTCCACGGGTGAGCCATCCTTCCATATTTTATTCTTTTTATTTTCTTTTTATTTATTTTTATTTATTTATTTTTTTTGTCTTGCTGTTGTTTTTTTCATTTAATTGTTCCTTCATTTTTTTCATTTTTCTTTCTCTCTTATTTCTTTATTCTTGTCTTGCTTTTTTTTCCCCCTTTCTCATAAATTGGTCAGTTTCTTCTTTGGAGTCATTTTCTCTGCTTATAATTTAAAAAAGAAACTCACCTGTCGTGACACGTTCGTCTGCTCTTATTTAGAATCCAAGTAAATCCAGTAAATTTATTGCATTTCCAAAAACGTGCCACAGAGCCACATTAGTTCGCCCGATAATAAATAAGTTGCTTACTGCATCCTACATTAATTGTAGGTGAGTACGCCGACATTTTGTGCCAGGTGCATGCTAACATTTTCTGCTTGTTCATTGTGTGTGTGAGATAGAGAGAGAGAAGACCAGCTGTTACTGTAGTTCTCGACGATTCGTTAGTAATACAAAAATTACTCGACAGCTTGTCTGTATGAGATTACTTATGACGTACGATTTAGCATACATATACATTGCGTATATTCAATTTGCTAATTACTTGAGAAGCTTTACGTTTCTTCCCACCCACTACAGATATGCAAATATAATCAAGGTAACTTCTTGTCTGCTTGCCAAGCGTTCAGCAATAAGTATTGGAATGGCGGCAAGACGAATATAAACAATTGTGCAAAGAAACTCATTTCCTGTACCTAGGTGTGCCTTTGCGACTTATTGTTACCTCCCGTCATCAAGGTGGGCGCCACCGGTTACCTGCTGCGAGATGTCGAGCCAAGTGGCGGATGTCGAGGGCTCATCGAGGGAACTGACGGACGTCAATGAAGGACGAGGTAGACAACTTTTGTAGCAGACTTGGGACAGTTTTAATTGAGTTTGGGTACAGTGCAGATGTGGACGGTGGTTGCCGATGTTACAGTTGTTGTCTGTTGACCTTTTCGTAGAAAAATCTTTTTGCCCAGTTCTGAAAACTTTCTTCTGTTTTCTCATCTCATTTCACCCCATCCCCCATCCTCTATGTATTCTGACTGTGCCGTTTTTCATTTTTTTCTGTTAAAAAATATATTTATTCTACTCCTTCCTTTCTACACACTTTTCACTATTTATTTATTTATTTTTATATTTATATTTTTTTCACTGCGATTAACAAACGTATGTCTGTATATTTTTGTTGCAGAGAAGAGCTCTGGACCCAGTCCTGAAACAGAGTCAGGAAAAGGTACTGGTAAGACGAACACAACCAACACCACTTGTGGCAAATACTTCAAGCAAACACTGATCTCGCACTGATAAACTCAAAGAAATATTATTTTATAGAGGATTTAGATGATATTTTGCTCTGTGTGATTTCAGTAGTAAGTAGGATTTCACGAAGCTAGGGATTGTGAAATGACGACGTTTCAACACAAATCTTCAGATCGTGAAATGCGATCAGAATCATGTAGATGACAATAGTTATTCGAGCCATCTTTTTTTCACAGATGTCACACATTCAACAGAGAAGGAAAACACAACTGTACGTGCTCATAATTAGAAATAACGACAATCTTAAACGATATAAGCTATTACAAATATTTCATTGGTTCTACCCGCCGCTATCCCCTACCCGACCCACCACCACCACCACCACCACCACCACCAACAACAACAACATCGCCACCACTCCAAGCTCACAATCTGTACTTTATAACCCTTGACATATCTGAGAAACTATCACAAGTTGATATTGTGCATGTGTGAATAGTAATAATGTCCGGTTCGGTTTATCCCGGGCCTGGTTCACTGAGCTCATTACGTCAGCTCTGACTACCTACGTGATTCAGCGTCTTTATTGTAACAGCTTTCCTGCTGTCTACCTTGTGTGTAGCTTGTGATACATTGCACCATGTGAACATTTGATGCCGAGTAAAAATGCGAACTTTTTTTCATAGTACATATACATCCATATTCACATCGAGATGGAAGCGAAGTCCACCCGGCATATTAAGCACAAAATACGGGTTGTTATGTAGAATGGATTCTAGTATTTAGATGGATGAACATCTGGACGAGTTCTAGCTCTCGGTTGTCATTTTTTTTAGTTGAGTTTAGAACTTGCAAGCGTCACACACACACAAACTCGCTCTCTCACCAAACGCCCACTCACTAGTTCACACTTTTGTTTATTGTTTATTCATACACCCACTCACTCATGCACACGCTCGCTTCTTGCAAAAAATTGTCAAGGATTTCCGTTTGGCATGAATTGGTCACCGACTCTGACCGGCGTTAACTCTGCCGGTGAACAGTTTTTCGAGAAAATTTTTGCAGCCATGAAACTCTCTGTCGTCGCATTTCGATGTGTGTCTGAAGGCAAAAGTCAACCTCACGACAATTTCCTTCCTCTGTTGATGACCGAGGCCTTTTGTTTACGACTGGCGCGAACCCAGACAGTCTGCTTTTAAAGGGTTCATGCAATAGCACTGTATCACAATTTTGTTTTCTTTTAACTGTATTGTGCGTGACTTCATGTGGAAGGCGCGGAGTTTATAGAGATGACAGCATCCATAAAATATCTGGGTTTATTGGAGACTGCACTCGAAACAAGGTCAAGAAAAATTGCGACATGATTGTCCTCCAAAGAAGCCAGAAATAACCCAGGCATTTAAATCTGAAATGTCCATGTAATAAACGAGGTATAAACGAGTCTAGAAGACCTCTGGCCCTACCAATGACGAATCCAAGACACATCTTGAGAATTAAAAAAGTGGGCAACTGCATGGACCAGTTGTGACTCGACAGCTTTCGTCTCCCAAGAAAGGTTCTAGCCGAGGCGTCATTTGATGATCGTTGTGTAGGATTCTGGTCCCTCGTTTCAAACCGACGCCACCCGTAAACTTTGCCAGTAAGGTTGGCGAGCTTGGTGTTTATTTGTTATATATATGTTCAGATCTAAGGTGGACACCTCACCTAGAGGTAAATTAGGTTGTGGTAGGGCTAACAACCCCACCATGTAAAAAAAAGTATGTTACAGAAACTAAAACCAGAGAACTCGTCACAGATGGCAGAGGTAATGAAGGGTCACCTAGAGCGGGTTTCAGCCGATCGACATCGGTGGCGGACTCTGGTTGAGGCCTTATGTGCAACCTGATGCACGAAGAGGAATAGATAGATATGTTCAGATGGTAGCCACAAGATTTCTAACTTGTGTCGTCTGAACAACAGGTCTTAGATGTAGGCTCTGCCGTGTTTTTTTTTAAATTATTATTATTATTATTCCTCAGGGCCTGAAAAATATTTATATGGCTATATTATTTTAAATAATAATAAAATTGACATGTATACTCATGTATTCAACAAGACGTGTCCATAAAAGACCTTTCATCAAAGTGTATCAGGGTTCGCATAGCTTGCGCTTGTTTATAAGGCGTCTGGTTTCACAGCCTAGGTCAAGGAGTTTTATTCGTGCGTCTGTGTGTGTATATATATTTATTTGCACTCTTGCACTTATCATTCGCCAAGCTGACGACAGTTGATCATAGAGTGCAAGCCAAGCAGTTAACTCAGGTTAACATTAGTTGTGCGCAGCCAGGCGTCAAAAAATCTTTGTACATGATGTACCCTCGTTTGCTCTCGGGGTTTATTTATCATGAGCTGAGGTTTTGCGTTTATGTGAGAGGATGGCCACCTACAAACCGCAAAGGCAGTGTGTGTTGATGTGGGGATGGGAGACTGTCGGCAGAGTGTTCTTGGGCCAAAGGTCAGATTACAACCACAAATCATGTTCTAGTTTGTTGGGTATAATAAGAAATAGTGCAAGCGCTCGCGCGTACAGACATCTGCATATTGCGTTTAATACATTCTGATACGCATCAATAAGCATAAGTTTATGGGATGTCCGCCGGCAACAGGTGTATGACTGAGTAAATGATGGGTCTGCCAGGCCTGACTGGTCTGATTGCTCATATGCTTCCTAATTACTCTGTCCATCTTCTTGCATTTTGCCCTGTGTGCAAAATTTAGGTAGTTTTCCTGATCTGATGCTCTGGAAAATAAAGTTGCTCCTTCGTCAAAATTCTCTTCTCTCCCCTTCCCTCAGTTTTTCTTCCAACACCGCAAGTTTTTTCCCTTTGTTCCCACCCACCCGCATCCCTCACCCGTCCTCTAGCCCAGTGACAAGTGCAAAATTATTTGTTTAATTATATTTTTTAACCCGCCGTCATAATCATGGAAAGGCTTGTACCTGTCGGTCTCCAGTGGTGTCAAGTGGTTGGCTATAAATTGTACAGGTGTGATGAGGTCCTCACCTGACATGTTATGTAACATTATCTCTCACTGTACAGGCATCGCAGGTACTGACTTGGAGGTAGCTGCTGCTTCTCTAACCGCTCAAGTATTTTTATTGTACTTCTCGTATTATTATAGTTAGCATTGTTAGGTTATATCTCACCTTAAGTACTGTGAGATTCGATGGTAAACAACCATAAAAAGATATTAGTCGCCTGTATAGAGGAGCGGTGTGTGGAGAAGCCCGCAGTTTGTGGATCCAGACCAACCAGACCCTCGCCAGGTAAACATTACAGGTGAGGTCGCCAGACGTGTTCATTGAGGGTGAGGCTGACCCTGGGTTCAGTGACTTACTGTATACATTCGCTGGCGGGAAAGTAACAGCTGTTGACAAACTTTCATCGATCTCACACGTGGTGTTCTTGTCTGTAACACTGATCTTGCCTAATTATACATCACAATACCGATGCATACTTGAGATGATGTTGATCTCGTTTGTCTGTTTACTAGTTCGTTTGCTGGTTCGTTCATTAGTTCGTTGGATCGTTCGTTAGTTTTTATTTATCTAATAGCTTTTTTAATTTGTTAGTTCGTTTGGTTGCTTGTTAGGTTTGTTCATTACTAAGTTCGTTTGTTCGTCCGTTAGCCTAATTGTTTATTTATTGTTTGTTCGTTCATTTGTTTGTTCTTTCGTTGATATGTTTTGTAATACAGTCTATCACTAGCTCGTAGATTTTTCATACATCCTTTCGTTTTCTTGTTCGTACATTTGCTTCTGTGTGTGGGGGGTTTTGTTGTTGTTGTTGTTGTTTTGTTTTGTTTTGTTTTGTTTTGGGTTTTTTTGTTTTTTGTTTTTTGTTTGTTTGTTTGTTTTTGGGGGGGCTTATATGCATACCTGTGTGTGTCGGCTTAGATGCACAAGCGTATCATTTGAGGAACATATGAACATATAACTTCGATTAAAGATACTTGATATACCTTACACCTTAAATAGGTAAGTAGCATCGATTTCATTGCCTCTAATGTCAAAGAAAGATGTTTTAATGAGAGAAAGAGTTGTTTATCTTGAGGAATCAACCTAACAGATACAGGGTTGTGGATAATGGACAGGCAGGCAGGCAGACACACGGACGCACAGACATAAAAATGCATGACATGAAACGAGTGTCAGACTTTTCGACTGACTGGCGGTAGTTACGCCCCATGCACATGAAAAGACTTGCGTTTAAAAATCCTTCAACTGTCGAACATAATCGACTTTCTGTGCATGGCTGTATGCAGCTGGTCGCCCTGCTTTCAAAATTTAAACTTGAGCTGCAGCGAGCCTCGATCGTTGCTGAAAGTGCGCCGAGTGGGTGTCTCCCAGCCAGGAGGTAGACCCTCGCCATCGACAGGCTGCACGCGCAGGTGTAGGAATACATCTACGTGGCATAGTCGCTCACTCAGATGACGTTGGACGTGTTCTCGCCCATCCTGCATCCAAGAAGCTCTGATCCGGGGCACTAGCAGGTCTCAGAGTAGGACCGTCACCATCTGCAGGACCACGTCTTCCAGGATGAGCTCATCCTAACTCACTTCCACACATATCCGTTTTGACGGTTAGCAGTGGGAGGCACGGGGGTGACAAGTGAGGATGGTGATAGTTATTCGATGATGTGAAGTTTTCAAAGCTGTGAGTGAAGGACGTGGTTCTGTTTGATAATAGCCAGACGAACTCAAGTCTGTATCAAGTGTTCGGTTGTCGATGTAAAATTAAACAGTCCAGTATCGAGAAAAAAGCGTGGGAAAATCTGGAAAAAAAATCAGAAATTTTGTCTAACTCAAGGAAGAATATTGAAGAACAAAGTCATTCGGTTTGAAAATGATAAAACAGGAGATGTAGGCGTGTTCACTGGTGGATGTGAGAGAAAGTACCAAGTCAAGATAAAAGCTGCTGGTCAAACAACCTGTTGAGAATGGTGAAGAGCGAATCTATAGCATCAAGAGATGATGAAAGTGAGTATACGTTTTCTCTCCTTTCTTTTGACGTGTCTGTTCCCGGGAATTCACTGAGGTCTACTTGTGTCCCTCCATCCTTGTCACCCGTTTGTCCCCTGGTGTTATTATGGGTATTTGTTTTGGTAACTTTGGTGTGATCTCTTTGCATTCCCTTATGTCAATGTTCTCTGTGTTTGTCCTGTGTCTCTCGTCACTGATGGTTTTGTCTGTCTTTCTCTTCGACCCACTTATATGTTTGTTCCTCTCCCCCCAAGGATCTGCTCGTCAGTTCTCCATCCTTTGGCCTACTGGTGTAGGTAACCTTAAGGTCATGTTTGCCAATCCTTCATTTGTGCATCCAAACCGTTCATCTCGGCCATCTCCTAGTACATCAACGCATTGTGCATCAACCTCTCCATCCAGTCTTTTTATCCATCCATAGTTTTTTGGGGTTTTTTTTGCGGTTTCGTTTTTCAACCAATCATCCGTGCTCCGCTCCTTCTCTCCTTGCCCCCACCTGCTACCTCACATTATGTTTTTAACATGCACGAAACTAATAATGAGTTTGCACGAACATTAATTAATAAGGCAATAAACGCGCTGGCGATAAAATCATTTGATCCTTAAAACAATCTGCTGTTGATATTAAAAACAGGTCACGTGAGCACAGACTATAGAACCGACTGCTAACAGTTACAACGATAAAGCACGCATTGTAGGAAGGCAGTCATCGTTTTCATGATAGACTGCGAATATATTAGCGGGTCGAAACATTTACTAGGTGCGCCTTAAAGTACACTTTGCCAGAAAAGATTGTTCAAACACAGGTGTACACACATACAAACCCACAACACTGGGAGGCCCAGATAGACATACACTCAATATCACGACATCACAATCATTTCATACCCCTTACATCCCAGACCTATATTTACATACCTGTATCACCACTCACCTGCATCTACCTACCTATACACTTCTGAAGTTTGTCTATTCTTCGAGGTCACCAACAGTTCTATAGAAAGGCTGGGGCGTTTGATCTTTTTAGGTTTATTTCCATCATTTGCTGACCATTCACGTGTACACACCTCTAAAATGTTCATCTCTTGTAGTTATAAATCGTAGTTGTGTTCACTTTTCCTAAATTTCTTGTCTACATGAAGTTACTAAACGAAATGTAGATGTTGCCATTCGCATTATAACTTGTAAGCATAAACTGGAAAAATAATAAACGATTACAATTAATGATTAAAGCAAAGGGCCCGGAAAGATCCTCGGCCTCAGGTCCGTGCGTACTTTCGGGTACATGGCTTAGTGAAGGGTACAGAGGATGTAGGTCGGTGTTTAATTACCTAATTTGCCTTCCTTATTATAGGGAGAAGGCCGGTGGTTCCATGCTCGTCTTGGATGATGCTGTGCATACCCGGTGTAGGACAGGCTCTGTAAACGTATTTGCTGCAAAATACTCGTTTGCTTTGCATGAATATTCCTATAATGAACGCAGGGACTGACTTTGAATAAAACAATCAGGCAGTTCGCACAGCCCCATAATGCAGAGACTTGCTGATAGATTAAAATAAAAAAAAAACACAGTGCGAACACACGTCTCGTGATTACAAGAAGGACGCATGAAGTAATCATCTGCTCGCGGCTTTATCTGCTGACAGTGCACGTCAAATCTTTCATCTCACAACACGTGTGCTGTGTGCAGTCTCAGTGTACCTGCACAGGTGTGCTGCGGTCTGTCTCGGCGACACAAGAAATATCTTGTGACTGTAAAGTACCTCAAGGAGTACGACCCTTCTGACGTCATCCTGACCTGGCCGGTCGGTTACCTGTAAGAATGAAGGAAGAAGGTAAGGAGAGGCGCTGGACCGCTCAACATTTTTAGACAGGGAAGAGAAATAGCCTTCGTGTTGAAATTAGAAGAGAAACGGTTCATATCAGTCAATGATGTCAAACTATAGCTGGTTGTGAACTGTTTTGAGATATGCAGTTCCCTGTGTCAGTCTTACTCGTCTCAAGATAACAGCGATTGCGACGGTTTAGGTAGAAAGATATATAGACAAAGGAGTAGGGTTTGACCATTAGACTATAACTAGGCCGTGGTCTAGGAGGACACAAGTCACGGAATGGTGGTGGGATAGGTCACAAGAAGGGCCTGTTTGTTTGTTTGTTGTTTTTGTTGTTGTTTTTATTTTGGTTTTTGTTGTTGTTGTTTGTTTTGTGTTTTTTTAAAGCGATAACTAAATACAATTGACTTTGTCAAAAGAAAGTTGTCAAATGACATTTGCAGGACACGTAAGTTGACTTCACCACTCAAGTTTCTCAGTACATGTATTATACAGCCATTATTTGAGGGCTGAAGGCGTGTTAATGCCGCCTTTGAAGTGATCAGTTAACCAACGAGGAAGTGGAGGGCGGGGAGAAGAGCGGGGGGATGAGTGGGGTTGGTGGATGGGGAAGAGCCTGGTCAGGGAGGACCCTTAGGATGGCTGAGACCACAAATAAGCCAGGCTCACCTTTCTCTCTTCTTTCTCAGAATTTAGTTCCGCACTTACAAAATGAAAAACTTATTGTTCAGGGACAACAACAAGACTTAATTTTTTACAATCACTGACTTTGAATCCGAGGGAACTGATAGCTAATGTCACGATAGCATTCTCGGTTACTAAGAGTATTAAAAACTTTTATACCAATTTATCAAGGTAGATTCAGTTAAATTTAAATAATATAGTTTTTTTGTGTTTTGTTTTGTTGTTTTTTTTGTTGTTGTTGTTTTTTTGTTTTTTTTGTCAAACTTCAGCTCAATTTATTGAATTCACTGTCACCAACACGTCCTCTCGTTAGGTTTGTGTACGGCGGAACTACTGGGGATGGATATTTGACGACCTATACTTTTGTACTTACTGTTGTCACTATATATATCATGGTCGTGATATTGAGCTTTCTTATTTAATTATTAAATTAGTTATTATTCTCGGTTTAATGGGTGTATTACGTTTATTCTAGTTGTCAAATTAAAATGCTTATTTGTTTTGATTTGTTTTTATTATCTAAACCTGCGTCTGTTTATATACAGTTTGAACAGATAACTTAATTGTTGTTATATTCTATTCACAGAATATTTGAAAATGGCTACTATAGGGCGTATGAGTATTAAGTCTAATATACTTCTTTAGTTTTCAATGGATTCTTATCTCGTGCGCATGAGAGAGGACACCCCGGGTCGCTGTCTACTGGACACCGGTGATTTACATCTTTACAACACTTCGTGTCGTTAGCGTCTTGAAGACTCTCCACTGTGCCCCACGCCCCCCTGTAAGATGTAAGACAGAACTGTTGGGTGGAAAATGTGGGTGGAGAGAGGGTAGAAAGTTCGCCGCCACGATTAGGGTGGAGTATTCTTGTTATTATTCGCCCCCAGTGGAACATAGGGCCGTAACCACACCCTGGGTGGACTATAGATGTGATAGGTGGAGAGTAAAACAAGACCAGAGAAAGGGCACCCGGTAGTGTAGTGGTTAATTAAAACACTCGCTTGTCACCATTGCAGGGAGAAGCTCAGGGTTCAGATCTCGTGTTGGGACAATGTGACACCTGTCCGCAAGGGCTGGGCGTGTGGGTTTTTCTCCCAGTACTCCTGTTTCCTCCCCCTTACCTCTCCCCCTTACAGTGCGAAATCACCTCAAGGTGGGAGGGCTTTCCTACTAAATAAAACCCACCCACCCAACCAACCACCGACATTCCCTGACATTTCTGCCTTCTAACACTTCCGGTCGTACTGTCCGTGTAGAGAACCACTCGTCTGCTACAGAAAAAGCTGTCACAGGATGTGACGACTTTATGGTATCTGACGTCACACGAATTGGTTTAGTCGAATTTCGTATTCTATTGCATTGACGTGACGTCAAATTCAATTTTATTGAAAGTTCAAAGTTCAAACCCCTCCCTTGTTGTAGGGAGAGTCCAGTGGAGAAAGGTGGAGCGACTAGAGTGCTTTATTGTTTAATTTCCTGAAAATAAGTAATAGGCAATCAAATGATTTGTTGGGACAAGTCAGAACGAGAGAATGAAGAATAGCGTGCTGTAAGAAACATGCTGACAGTTAATAATAATAATAATAACAACAACAACAACAACAACAACCACCACCAGACATATAACAGCTGTTTTGCCTGGACTATGTCCATACGCGTATTTTTGTTGGGGGAAGGGTTTGTGGGTGACTACATGCGTGCGTTCGTCAGTAAGTAATGAAATGGTGCATGAGTACGAGGCAGGTATCATAAAAAGTAACATTACCCTCGTCAGTTGGAAGTTTTATTTGAACATGTGATCTGCACTGGGGGGTGGGGATGTCCGTTTTGTCCACAGACACGCTACGCCTAATTAACCTCATGGTCCCAGCTCTCCCATTGTGTGAAGACTTGGAAACGCAAACATGCTCGTGTACAATCCTGATGTTTGTGTTATTGATCTCTGTCTCAACATGTTGATGTGCGTAGACATGTTGTATCCAGACTTTGGAGAATGATATCGTACACAGGTTTCATACAAAGTCTCTCGTAGTACAAATCCTGCTTTGTTTATGGATGTGATACGTGGATCCTGACTTAAGACAGTCAACGACTGGACTGGTCGTCCTGAACAGCAATGGTTCTCAAAGTGTGGGCCACGGACCACTTGTGGGCCGCACGCATAAGTTAGGTGGTCCACGGCTGACAGTCATCATATGTCAGCAAGTTGATTGATGTTAATTTCTCATCACATCTCATATCATATACCTTAAAATCTCATCAAAAACAATTACATTCATCATATTAACATCTTAATTAATAACTTTGCGAAGTATGAAATTTTATGTAAACTTATTACTATACTACTGTCACAAAAGTACTTCTAGTTTTGAATTGTAATGAAACGAATGTGGCAGTTTAAATTTGAAATTAACGGTGCAGAGTGATATTAAGCCTTGGTGGTCCGCCGTATTTTTTTATTTTAGTAAAGTGGTCCGCGGTCCGAAATACTTTGAGAACCAATCGTACTTGCTCACTGTCGCCGCGATAGGCAAGAGTGACAGCTTGAGCTCCCCACCAACGGCAGGTACTGGTCAAGGGGTAGATGCCTGATCTGACTTGAGTAACTAGAATAATTAGGAAAACGATGAACCGTGCTAGACCTTTAAAGACACACCTTTCGATAAAGACCACCCTAAACAATAAAGTCACTGATATGCACGACGTTGCTGGGCGACCAAAACTATCTTTGTCGTTCTTCGTCGTCTGTTCTTCCCGCTATATATTAACCTCGTCAACCTTCTTATACTGTTGTGTTTTATTTTGTTTTTGCCCTCGTGACTACAGACCGAACGCTGCACTGCGCGTGGTCAACAGGCAATGTATTAGCTTTTCTTTGTTCCGGTTTTTGCGTAATTTCAACAGTGACTTTTCTACTTTAATTCTTCCTGCTATTGGCGTCTCCTCTCATGCGTCAGGGCGTCTATGAATAGAAGGATATCCGCACGACCTGAGCTCATCCGTGAATTTGGTTATATAGAGATTATGAGTCATCGTTACATACACTCCACCATGCGTGACCAGCAAAATCACTCATACAGTCATCCATATGTTGCAATGCTTACTGCCCAATATATATATATATGTGTGTGTCTGACATATTTGCTTTATTATATCACGTAAAGGTTACCGTTCAAGCTTCCACATTTCATCTTCATGTCGCGAAAACGTAAACCGTTAGAATGATTAAAACACAATCACATTCACATGTATGACATATAAATATGAAATGGAGTTTTGTAGTGTACATTAATATTGGTTCATTATAACTTATAACTATATTGAGATTATGAAAGACATGTTGTAAGACTCATTTTAATTAATAAATATAAAAAGGCTGCTGCTGTGTTTTGGTCACAAATTAATTAATGGTGCGTTTAGATATTTTCTACCATGTCTAAATTTAGACTGGTGTACCAAAACTTCAGTCATTTCATATACTTCCAACGATAATTTCCTGTACTGACCACAGTCTCTTAATTAACCATCAAAAGATTATTTTTAGCAAGAATTAACGTTAAATTTGAAAACATGCTCGTGCCCTCCGGTCTAAAGGGAGGGCAGCCACTGATCTAATCAAACCTCCCCATCCCCCCCAACCCTATACCATGAATGGCTGCAGGGGAGGGTGGGGGCTTGTCGTTTTTGGCAGAAACGTTTCCGTATACATTAATTCTTGCTTTTGGAGTAAGGGTGGGGTAAGAGGGAGGGAAGGGGAGTATAGAGGTGAGAACCTGCTGCCATCACCAAACATTAGGAGTGGCGTGGGGGGATGGTGGGATCATTGATCACAAGAACGAGAAAGTGTACTTTATACTTAAAGTGTGTATAGCATGTCAACATGTCACGCGTGAGACGGTTAACATCACTTAACTGTCGCGTACGCAGAGTCCGGGGTCTTCGTGTGTCCACCACTTTTTACAGGTAAAAGGAAGTCGGTGCGCCACACCTGTGATTTATACCTGAGGGCCTATTGAGTGACGCCGAGCTAACTGTCACATGAGTGGAGTACGCCAGAGTTTGGTTTTTTTCCCCCTTTCTCTCTCTCCGCGACTGTTGGTGTGTGGCAGTAACCCCAGCTGCGGGTAGGGCCGTGTACAGTGACGTCTGTGTAGTCCCCGACAGCTGTCGAACGACCTGTGTGTACTCACTGCCCGAGTTCAGGTGTCGGTAAGATGACTGGGGATCCTTGACACTCGACAGTGAGGATTTAGTTGAAAGGGACTGTGCCTGGGAGGTATACTGTGTGTTTCTGTCTGTTACATGGAATATACATATATACATACCCGAGTACTCATGCTGTGATTGACTCTACATCGAGTTTCACCCGGGTATCCGTGACTTAATGGATGTGTGTCTAGACCGAGAGTCAACCAACCTGGAGGTGGCCTTATAACAGCGAGTGTGAACACGAGACCGGCGTTTATTGACTCGTCCACGTCGCGAGTACATCACCGTGATCATCGCTTTCTCCTCCATCAGTTCCGCGCGCATGCGCCCTGCCAAGCATCCTGAAGTTATAACAGCTTTTTCCGAGAAACAGTGATCGACCTTCACTCGACCCTACACACCCAACTTCTATTTTAGAAAAAAGGCAAAAAAAAAAAAAAACAAGCAAGAAATTTGTTCGTCCTTTTTTCTTTTAAGTTCGACAAAACCGTCTTCAAATCGAAAGAAAGAGCAGGTGTATGGAGTTTGACATTTCGTGTACCCGTATTATCAGTAAAGGTGTAGTTGTGATTCGTGATTGACTGCTTGCTGAGCACGTGTGTGCATGCCGGAGTTGATAAAAAAAAAATCATATATATATATTTCAAGTCTTCATTTATTTTATGGGAGAAAATCCCACAGTGACAGACCTTTTCCATCGTCACTTTTTTTTAAAGATAAAGGTCTCGTGATCTTAAGTTGAGGTTTGTGATAGAAAGATTGATTGAACCGTCCTTGAAGGTCGTCGTAGGCGTCAAAGCCTTGAAAGCCGTTGCACACCCAGTTTAATTAATACTTAATTTGCTGCCTGCTGAACGGAGCGATATACGGGTACACAGACCTCAGTGCCAGTACGTGACTGTAGTTTGGAAAGCAGATTCAGATAAGGACTATAATTGTACCCGGAAGAGCGTCGAGATTGGCTTGCTGTAACAGTCTTGCTGTCCCTGTACCCGAGTTATCGTGAACAGCGCTGTCAGGCCCACCAACACCTGTCTGCGTACCCGACTTACCGGCATGGCGAGGAAAGACAAAGATTCGGCTGCGGACAAATACGAGGATGGTGGAGGAGGCAGTCACACTCGAGGTAGTTTACCCGTATGTGTACCCGTGTTTGTGTGGGTGTAGTCTACTGTTGATACATGTACTCCGGGTAGCTTTGTTTGGCGGGACCTACAGAGATTGGTTGTTTCATCGGGGTGGATTATGATCAGGGTAAAACGGGTGTCTACACCCGTCTAGGCAGTCGTTGTCAGTTCATGTTGAGTGCTTCCGCAACTACACATAAAAGACAAGATTCACGCTTCTGAACTTCTTTTTTTCATTCTTTTTTCATTTGTTAATTCTTTGTTCTTTTATTACTATTTCGATTACCTTCTTTCGCCCTGTTGCACGTCACATGCCATTCAACTGAAATCATCAATCGATAACAGCCGGTATATCGTACTGTTATTGCTACCGACTATAAATCATTGAGACAAGTATTATCACAGGAGAGGGATTCACATTTTTTAAAAGTGACTTTTTTATCTATAAATGATAAGCTATTTTTTCACCTGCGATATGAATGCATAGACTCATACACACAACATTTAAAGCTGCATTTATTTTTATGATCTAGAGAAAGAATTTTTAAATCTTTATTTTATAATATTTTGTTGGTATAAGGCTATGACAAAAGCAGACAGAATACTGAAAGCTAACCTCTGCTTAAACTGCAAGAAAAAATTTTTGGACACAGTATGCATCAAACAGCATATAAAATGAGTCGTCAGTAAAATTTGGCAAAAATATCTACAGCATAAAATCTACTTTCTGACAGCACAGCTGCATACATTGCACATTACCTAAATATGTATACACACAGTATTTCATCAATTAGCAGTTTTATGTACATATCAAATACTGTGCTTCACTGTTCTATCTTAGAAACAAAAGATTTTATAAAACTGTCCTAAAAAATATTTCTTACAGCATATATTACAGATATATTTTCATGCTGGATATATACTCTTTGTCTGTCTGTCAGTTCAACTTCTAACCCACTCAGAACTAATCTTTTCAGAATCTGTTACTCAGTTTAGTTTGGAAGACCGCCAGTGCAGCTGGGACATCCCCCAAAAAAGATGGCAATGTCCTGTTGCATGTTGTTGAATGCACCCCAATTTTAGTAGATCGATAGTAAACATCATCCTCGGGTGCTCACAAAAATACCGCAAAAATATTTGTATATTACAGGTCTTTAACAAAATATAGTTTGACTATAAGGCAGCTAATCTGAGTATTTTGTATTTGCACATCATATGCATTCACATGAACACACACATACACACATCCTGTGCACTTAAATAACAACTGTTTTATGTACAGGAAAGCCCTTGAAGGACTATGACCCATCACATAAAGGCCCCATCAAGAAAAGGTATGAAGCCATGTGATTTGATCTGTTATGAACAGACAGACTACCAGGAAAGCAAACATAAACTAAATATATGTTTTAAACACACACAGATGATTATGCATTGTATTTTAAATCTTGAAATCTCAAAAGGTATAATTTATATACTTCTTTCCTACTCCTGATCACCAACTCGCCCATTCATTTAATTGCACACAAAAATTTTTCATCTTCATTTGAAATAAAATAAGCCAGTGTGGTGATGGAAAACATTCAAGCCATCGCCTTAAGGAGAGTTATTTTAAAATTTTTGATCAAATATAGCAGGTTGATTTCTAAGTTGATAATTTTGTATGGTACACAGATGATGTCATAAAAATACAAGTGATCCTTGGCAGGAAAAAGCCTCCCCAAATTTTAGAAATGTTAAGAATAGTCTAGAAGAGAATGTTAATTTTAATCATGTTTTAATTTTGTATTCATGAATGTAATCTTTTCAATGTTCCAGGTCATGCACTGACGTGATCTGCTGTTTACTGTTTCTCATCTTCATTTTGGGCTTTCTAGCTATCGGCATTTTTGGTAGGCAGCTTAGTCCTTCCTTGATTCATTGATTGGCATGGTTTTACTAGTCTTTTCAAAACAGAATTTTGATTGACCTAAAGAATTGCTTCAAACTTGCTTGATTAGCATATAGGTGGTATGTATACTGGATGTTATCAAATTAACTTTACACAGTGATTCATTGTGGAGGGTAGACTTGCTTCACTAATAATCACTTTCATGCAGGTTTCATATGGGGAGACCCCAAACTTCTTCTGTATCCTATGGATTCTGATAAAAATCTTTGTGGCTATGGTCAGTTCAAGTAAGTAACATTTTTTTTACAGAAACATTTACTGATTCTTGCGAGCTTACAAGGATTAAAAGTTGAAAATCAGTTACTTTCCTACCCTGGATTAGAATCAATCCTATCGAATTTACTTAACATCAGTTGGAGAGGAGTTGGGTACTGTTAAGACAATTGAAATGTACGTTTGGCAGAATGCTCAGATTAATTGTACTTACACAACTAGTTTAGAGCTGTACACGAGAAAAGAATTTATTAATTGCTTGTTCTGCTTTCTGCAATAATTTTATTGAAGTGAAGTTAAAAGAAAGATGTCAAATAATCTTCAGTATTGATTTCAAGCTCATGTCAATGTTTTCTTGTGCAGGTCTAAGCCCTATCTTTTCTTCTTTGACCTGGTAAAATGTGCTCGAATGGGACCTGGTGTCTTTGTGAATGGCTGTCCCACCCCACAAGTATGTTCATGCTTGCATGATTTTAATTACAATATATATTCTATCCTGAAATGTTCTCTGAAAGTATTTCATTATTTTTTTATTTGTAGCTGTATAGTACTGTAGCTCCCAGTATGATACTAAACCTGTTAAAACTGTTGACTCCTTCATGTACCTCGGCACTAATTTTGATTGCCAGGTCAAATGGAATATAAACACTAAACATATTGTTAAGCTTGGCCAGCAAAGAATGTACCTTCTGCATAAGCTAAATAGTTTTTCGGTCATCAAAGCAATCTAAGGCTGGTTTTATCAGTTATTATTGAGTCTTTTATCTTTTTTTATTTGTATGCTGGTTCCGCAGTCTGTCTGTCCATGGCAGGAATACTCTGAACAGTATTATCCATGTCTGTTCTAAGATAATTGGTATCAAGGAAAGGAATTTAGCTTCTTTTTGTGATTAACAATAAGTCAGGAAAGTTTCCTGCGTTTTGTCAATAGTTTCACATGTACTAATGGGAGTATTTGTGTTATTAAGTTCAGGTAAGCATTAAGTTATGCCTGTATGAAGAAGCAATAGGCACCTGAAATCATTCATGCTGTCTGTAGTCCACCTGCTCAATCACAAATTGTCATTTGTATGTGTGTGTGTAGGGGGGATGAAGTGTGCATATGAATGCTATAGATGTAAGACTGTGGGGTTTTTTGTTGTTTTATTTTAACTTAGATTGTGTCATTTGCTCATAATTTTTACCTTGTAATTAGAACTTATTTTGTAACTCAAACTTTTAAATATAGTAACTGAGCACATTTCCCCTATTTAAATTGCCCATTGGGATTAATGAAGTTGGTCATTGTACATGTCATTGTCATTGCTTTGTTAAAATAGAGTAATTTAATGATGACAAAAAAGACTGCATAAAAATGAACTATATGGAACACACAAAATCTCCTAACTTTCAGTGTCATTCCTTTGTATGTTATTTCCTGTTGTTGGCTAAACTAGATCTTGCATATCTTCAGTAAGCTTTTTGCCATATGAGTAATTTCTAGATAAATGCTTTTTTGTTCACAGATTTGTGTGTCTAACTGTCCAGATAAAGACTTTTTCTTTGCTGAAGCAGTTGCAAACAATAATAGATCTGGCCTCATCTGCAAGTACAATGTTGATGTAAACAAAAAGGTTAAGCACTTTAACATTTTATAAGTAGTTACTATAGATTATTAAATATTTTATATGTTGTGCAAATAATTCAGTTATTTAGCATGATGATCATTTGTATGTGTTTTTATACACCTGTGATGAAATGTAAATATCATCAGCATAATTTAAGAAGCATACACATATTAACAAGGCAGATATAATCCTAAATGTAAATAATTCTGCTGTTTAACAATTTTTGTTTAGAAGTAGGTATTAGCAGTTTAAATACATTTTTTTAATGTTATAATTTTTCTTAGTAATACTGTATACATGCTTCTTTGCTTCATCATCTTGAGCCATGCAACAATGTTTTTTTGTTTTTGGTGTGTAGAGTATTTTCCAGCTTGTTCAGGATGAGGACTGCGCAGCATATTACCTGAAAAGCAATGCCAGTTCAGGTGAGGTAAATTCCAAGATGATCTCTTTGAACTGTTGCTCAATTTTATTTGCATAAATGTTCATAATTGTCAGAAAGATAAATGTTTACCATTATTTATTGCCTATTGAATGTAAAATGTTCACATCTGTCTGTGTGCATAAGTGCACAACTGCATGCACACAGTACATTGTTGCGCACGTGCCAGCTTAATCAGATGTGAAGTTAATGTGTATATAGACAAATATAGGTGTATGGAACAACGTTATGATTGTTTTTGCACAGTGTTGAACCGGTGTCTTCCGCTGGATACCTTGATTGGCTTGGCTAATGCAGCATCAAGTATTGTGGTTAATGGAAGGAACTTAACTGACAGCCAGAATAACACCATTACACACGAAATTATGGATTCTGCTGTGAAGTGAGTTAAAATCATCTAGTTTGCTTTTTGATTTTTTTTCTTAACAAGTTTCTTAATATGAAGATCTTTAACAGTTCCTTATGTGCACTGACATACAGATTATTGTAATCTTAAAAGTATCACTGTGAAAATATTTTCCATTTAAAAACTAGTTTAATTTTAACAATGTGGTACAATCTGACAAATGTTAACTGTTCTTTTGCATTACAGGATATTTAAGGGGTTTGCTCAAGCGAAAGAATTTGCAGATAAAGTTATTTCAGATGTTGTGGCTTCTTGGTATCTCATCTTGGCGTAAGTGTTTCCATGTTGACATGTTTTTACGAAAGATAGTTCCTTTTATAGTTCTTTCCTCTGTGTGTATGTGTGTTCATAAATGTTAATGATTTGTATTTATACAGATGTTGGCTTGTATAAGAAAGGCTAAATTGTAGTTAAAGATCACAAGATAAGGTTAAAATATAAGAAGTATCTTATGAAACTTCAAGATGAACATTTGAATATATTTTCATGTCTTTTGTAAGCTCACAGGTTGCATGAATGTCAAAAGCAAATGCATAACACACACACAAACTCCAATCCTTTTTATGCAGCCTCTCCAACACACACACACTGGGAGGAAGGAGGGAGAGAGAAAATCTGAAAAACAGTAAAGTTATAGTAATGACCTATTTTATGGACTGCAGAAACCTCATTTTTATTACTACTACTATAAGATGAGCATACATGGCTTTGTATTGCAATGTAATTTTTGGCAGTGATGTTAGCCTTGAAACTAATCTTGACATTTTTTTTTCATGTCACTTGGACAGGTCTCTGGTCATTGCCATGATCCTCTCACTTATCTGGATTGCTGTCATGCGATGGATTGCTGGTTTCATGGTCTGGCTCACTATCCTGCTCTTTGTTGCCGTCTTTGGAGCATGTGAGTAAAATATTGATTTTACAGTGTTTTTTATGATATGATAATAATAACAATAGATACAAGTTACAAGACATCTTTATTGTCTATGGTCGCAAGAGACATAGAAATTTGTCTTTGTTGGAAGCTCCGAAAAAAAAAAAAAGAGATACCTTCATAAAATTTAGAATGGGTATAAATGTACTTAAATGCCATCAGCAGCATTATTTCTTAATTCAATCGTAATGTTTAAACTGCCCCTTTTGCCCTGACTTAGTTGAAACTGAACAACACTTTCTCCTTACATGCCCTTAATGTATGGACCTTCGTAAACTTTTCATTCCTAAAAAATATTCTAAGCACCCTTCCCTTTTCCGTTTCACACTCTTGATGTCAGATAATAGAATGCGAACTACACTACGTCTTGCCTCTTTTGTTTAGAATGCACTGGAAATAAGAAAAACTGTGACTTAGACCAAAGCGCATAATGCCCAGGAATGCCATATGGATATGTTAATGTTAGTTGGTTATATGTTGTCTTGTGACTAATATTAATTTGATAAGTATTAATTTGTACTTGCATATTTATATGACTGTATGGTGTATGGTTAAATGACAATGCGTATCTTTACTTGCACCTGGGCATGTTGTGCTTACCTAAAATTATATGACTATTGAGATATATATATCTTTGATGGTTATGCTACCCCCAGAAAAGGGCTGATGGCCTATTCAATAAACTGATTCTGATTCATCATCCTGCATCTAGTGTTGTTTATTGTTGTTGCTCTTTAAACCTTTAAAAATCAACTAACTGCTGCTGTACTTGAAAAGCTAGTTAGAGTGTTCAGGCAGCTGACTTCTAACCTTTAAGTGCAACAAAAAATCTATAGTTTGGTGCTAGTAAAATAAAAATAATTGGTAATATGAATGTTTAGATGCATGTAGTATTCTGCGGATGAAATATACAGCAAGATAATGTAGCTAATAATTCTGTTCTGTTCCTGGATGTATATGCAGTGACAGTCCTCTGCTTCTACCAGTACAATAAATTCAGGGAAACAGATGAAACATACACTATTCACATGGGCTTCAGCATGTCCTTTTCCAAGAAAAACGCCTTCCTGACTATTGGTATGTAATGTACAAAAAGTGTTTGCTTGTATGCAAGTGTGTAGAAGTGTGTTATGAATTCATGTGCATAACTGTTTTTTTATAAGTGTTATGGATTAGTGTGTACATTAAGAACATGCGTATGCATGTAACAGTTTGAATGTGTTAATTTTATACTTTGGAATTTCATAAACATTTATCATAATATGACGACTGTGAAATTTGTTACTGCTGAGATGTGTGTCATCATAACAGTTAAATTGGATTTTTTTTTTCTTGTTTTCACAGGTATCATTTTTGGCGTACTTTTTATTCTGATCTCTCTGATTTTGCTGTTCCTGTGTCAGCGGATCCGCATTGCAATTCAGCTCATAAAAGAAGGGAGCAGGTAAAGTTGTGGGAGTAAATAATGTGAAGATACTTCTTATTCTTTTTCTCCTCTCATCTCTCTCTCTCTGCTTTGCCCCACTTTCCTTTTTCTCCAAACAGGATAGTGTGAGACTTGTCCTGCTAGATTGGTTGTGGGAGACTGGGCATGGTAGACTGGTCCTGCCAGACTAGTCTTGCTTATTCTGAGCAGATGCTATTGTCCCTTCTGCTTCCAACTTTCAACAGGCTGTTCAGCCTTTTGTAGTAGAGGTTGAGCAAATCTTGATCTCCCTTACCCAGGTTGAGCAAATCTGCCTATCCTGACCATATTAAGAATGTCTGTCTGTGAGAATGTGCTATTATGTTCAGTCTGCCTTTCTGTATTTCTAGAGCAGACATGCTTCTGACAGCTGGCTGATTGATTTGAAAGTGCTTTGTAGCTCATTGAAATGTTTTGGGATTTATGTTTTAATTTTTATTGTCATATCCATAAAATGACGTACACATTTGTATACATTTTTTAAACTTCAGAAAAATATGTTGCTCCCCCTTGCAGAGCTATCGGCAGCATGCTGTTCACCCTGACTTGGCCGATCTTTCCTTTCGTCATGCAGGCTGGAGTTATCGCACTTTGGCTGGCCATTGCAGTGTATCCTTATTGCTGTATTAGATGATCTGGAGAAAATGATTACCACTTTCCCTGCATTTTAGCACTTATCTGTGTGAGCCCTTAACGTCTCAAAGTACTGCCATAGGGAATGAGTTAACTGAAAGTGTATATGGTATTAGTTTCTGCAGTTTGTATGTGGTATTAGTTTCTGCAGTTAAGCTCCTTGTTATTAAATTTAATCTTTTAAGGAAATATTAAGCAACTGATCTTATTATTTTAGCAACATTGAATACTCAAATAACACCTCAATCTTCCAAATGAGAATTCAAAGACATTTGCCTCTAGACATTTAACTTGCTTCAGATGACACTTATACACACATTTGATAGGATTATGATTTTGAAGGAAGGAGTATATATGCTTATAATTATAGAACAAAAATTAAATCTTGTGAGGCTATGTAAGAAATTCAAAAATTTGTTAAATTTATTATTAATTTTTAATATCTACTTACTGTTCATGTGCTGCACACACATTCATTGTTCGTACAGTTTTGACTTGAATGTGAAGAAACACAGGCTAAATGAACTTATATTTATAAGTCATGTGCATGAAAGCTTGAAAATATGCAAATGAAGCCCACAGAAGGGGGTTCGATGAATCTGCAAAACAACACACTCAGCTCTCATGTTTGACTATAGCCAAATAATAGGAGAGATTCTCTTACACAATATATCTTTGATTTTTTTTACCATTTTCATTACTATTATATGCAGTTTAATACAGATTAATGTGTCCTAACAGCAGACAGATTTGAATGAAGACATGTAGATGCACTGGCAGAAAAATCATTCCAAAAAAAAGTATTCTTTAGTTATTGCAGTTTCCCTTAGTGTGCAGTATGTAGTACAGTGGAGAAAAATATCAGTGGTATAGGAACTGGGGCCAGAGAAGGGGAAGGAGCAGCTTCCTCCTCAAAAGAGATACTGAGGAGGCAAGAATATTAATATCATTTATTATCAGCATGGAGTTTGCCCTCTTCTTTCCCCGAAAGCCAAGTATCTTTCTATGCCATTGTATATTTTATTCATTTGATGATATATGTTTGTGATTTCTCCTTGACTGATGAGAAAGATTTCTAGCTTCATTAGGAAGATCCAGTGATCTGGCCAAGAACAATATAACATTTGCTAATGGAACCCTTGATGTTAGTGAGATCAAGCAAAAAGCAGAGGAATTACTTCATTGCACGGTATGTCTGAGAGCTCTGAAGAACTTTGAACTGTCTTAAAAATCTGTGCAATGTTTGAAACTTTTAACAGCTTGATCTGACATTTTTGTCTTAATAAAAAAAGGTTGTTTGTTACATTAGTTACAGGGAAATGGCAGTGACATTTGTAGCACTCTACGGTATGCTGGAGGAACGTAAGTATACAAATAGTTATATAGGCTACAGTTCTCTGTAAATTATTGACATTATTGATTCTTTGGCTTCTCATTGTAAGACATTATTGAATCTTTGGCACCTCATTGTCACTGTAATGTACTATTCAGAAACCTTGCATCCCTGTAGGTTTGATTTAACCTTAGTTTTAAAAAAACCCAGATTTTGTTCTTTCACCAGTTTGTTGAAAACTTTTGTAGGAAATGCATTGTCAGGCTTAATCAAATAGTTAATATTTTAAAATATTAACAGTAAAGAAATGCTTCTTTATATAATAAATTTTCAATGATTATATAAAGGTAAAATTTTTATAACATCAAGCCAGTTTTGTTCTTCCAGCTATCCACTGTCACCTATAAACATGCATAAACAATGTGTAACCATTTGATGTGCAGATACACCATATACCTGCAGATCTTCTGCCTGTTTATGCTGTTCTGGCTGGTTAATTTTGTCATTGCTTTGGGTCAGATGACCCTAGCAGGAGCCTTTGCATCCTACTATTGGGCCTTTGACAAGAGCAAAGATATCCCAACATTTCCTCTACTGAGCTCCTTGGGCAGATGTCTCAGGTGAGGTTTGTCCCAAAGGAAGTCTGTGAGTAGTAGCTCACTGTCATGTCACGTACATGTCTTTTACATCATTCACACATGTGAGAGATGTATATATGTTCTTTAGTTCAACAACAGCACAAGACAGATCTGCCAATATGGGCCTTTTCTAAATTTAATAATACATTGTACTTCATTGTTATTCAAGCATCCACTCCATCCCTAGAAATAATCGCATACATACAGTGACTTTCCAAGTCAGAGTTTTGTCTGTCGACTGGGGTGTCCAGTGGTTCAACAGTTAACACCTGTCACCAATACAGTGAGGGTTGGCAATCCTGGGTCCAGGTCTGTCTTGAACATGCTGTTCTTTCTATGTATGTGTCATCTGTTTATAGGGCTAGCTGCCTTGCTCTGATACAGTCTTAGTTGCTGGCATGGTGTAAAACACCATACGAGCATACACTGATGTTTGTAGTGTATAGTTTTTTAAGTGAATATAGTCATACTCGATGGTATTCACATGCCCTGATATATACTGGTCACAGTTCTCTTGTGGCAACCCGCGTCAGACTATGGGCGTTTATCACATTCATGCTACAACTGCATAGCTAAGTGGCACTATGACGTCCCTGAAAGCACTTTTTCCAATTAAATGAAAGGACATCTTGAGATATCTGAGGCAAAGAACGCAAAACATAAGCAATGCCCAGTACTCCAAATGAAGGGCTGGTAGTAGGGACAACAGTCCACAGAATCGGCGAGTGCAGTTCAGCAGGCTTTCTGCCCGACAAACTGTGCCATGCTTTGTGGGTACACTCTCCACTTTCCACATTCAACCAGATGTACCAACCAGCGAGTTTCCTCAGGAAGTCAAAGACTGGCCACATGTTTACAATGTATACAGGACATACATCCCTCTACAACCTTCCAAACAACTCACACTCTTCGCTGTTTTAACTTATGGTGCAAAATGTCTGCAGTTAACAGGTTGTCTGTATTCAGCTAATGTCCTTACCTCAATACTCATGTCGAATATTTATCTTTTCAAAGTGATGGATGTTTTCAAAAGGCTGCCTTCAAAATAATTAAAAAATGGTATTGAAGTAATATAGTATCTACCTGAGTACAGCTGGAAATATAGACTAGTACCCAGGTGTGTGCATATGACAACTGTCCCTAAGTCGTATTATTATCTAATGTTTGTTTCTATGGATATATTCACGCATGTATAACATTTCAATATAGTCAATATGCCAATATAGTCATTGGTAGCTATGTTACGTTTAATAATTTAATTACTGCCTCCAAATCCATCTGCTGTTGATTCATGAAAGTTTCACATATTTATATTTACCTGTAATCCTCACATATCTATTTTTCAGTCAGTTAATGACTATTTATGCACATATCTGTATATCATTTATATACATTGTCAACAGGTATCACCTGGGATCCTTGGCCTTTGGTTCACTACTGATTGCTATCGTACAGCTAATCCGTGTGTTCCTGGAGTATCTGGATTCTAAACTGAAAGCCAGCGAGAACCCTGTAGCAAAGTTCTTCTTAATGTAGGCTACTTTGTTTGCTTATTTTAACTCTTTCTTAATGACTCACTTATTAACCCTTTTTAAAGCTAGAGAATAAATTTTAGACCAGATTTCTTTCCATCACAAAAATCTTGAGAAACTGTGCACACAGACACAAATACACACACATTTAGGTTTTATATTTTTAAGTGCTTCTTTTTCCTCTTCCCCAAGCCACCAACTGAATTTATCTCAGATTTTCTGTATTTATATTTGATAAGGAACTGGTGATTAGAAAACTGATGCCATGCAAGTTACAAAACAGGAAAATGTCTGAAAAAAATGATAAAACCTGCAGCAAATTAATATTCTAGAATGATAAACTATAGGTACAAATAAATCTGACAGAAGTGTCATAGGCATCAAGACTAGACAGAAATGGGTAAATGGTTTGCAAAGATGAAAAAAATGAAGACTGACATACATATGGTAACTGCAATGATGTAATGCTGTTGTTTGGTCATACCCTTTTATATATAAACAATCATAAAGGAAAAAACAAGCCAAAATAGGGTTTATAAATCCTAAATATAAATTATTTGGCTGAATGATGGTGCATTATGGGATTTCACCCTCTCCCCTACCCCACACACAGATAGACCTTCTCATCTAACAGCAGTTTATATTTTGTGGCCTAGGTGATGTTTCAATTTTCTTTTGTAGTCTAACCAAAATAAAACCATGTTTTCACTTCTACAGAGTTATTTCATTGCTCATACTTAAAATATTTCTAATAGGTGCCTCAAATGCTGCTTTTGGTGCCTGGAAAAGTTTCTCAAGTTTATTAACAAGAATGCCTACATCATGGTAAACAAGATTTTGCTTCACACTTTAATAAACGAATCTGGCAGGTTTCTGAAAGCAGAAAAGCAAGCAGCGATTGCTTCCAAAATTCTGAAAAATGCAAGATAACTATGTTCATTTTTAGCTATTTCTGGCATAAAGAATACCTCATTAAGAACTTTGGTTTTAAACATTTTACATTGTGAAAATCTGAAGGTCAGATTGAGATAGATCTGAAATTATGAGTGGTAAGCTTATGCTTCTTAACATTTCCTGTGTTTTCAATTGTTTCAGATTGCTATTTATGGCAAGAACTTTTGCAAGTCTGCCATGCATGCCTTTAGTTTGATCCTCCGTAATGTGGTGCGGGTGGTGGTGGTCGACAAGGTCACAGACTTTGTTTTGTTTGTCAGCCAGCTGGTCATCATGGGAGCTGTTGGTATGTTTACCTCCACTGCCTACCAGTTACTTAAAAACAAGCTCAAAAAGATGAAACATGTTTAAAGTATTGTGTATATATAACAAATGAAGCTCTAAGATCTGCAGCAAAGACATAATAGCCTCCAAGGATAAAGAAATTGTTTATTTTCAAATGACATTTGCTTCATCTTTTGTTTTGTGGACAGTCTTCTAATCACCTGATGAAAAGCAGAGTATTCTTTCAGTATGTATCCTTTTATAATATTTACTTTGTTTATGTTTAAGAAAGACTAACAGGTAGTGGTATCAAACTGTTGCAGGTGTTGGAACATATTTCTTCTTTGATGGAAGGATACCCTTCCTGGCAGATTACAAACCAACCCTTAACTTCTACCTGGTTCCCATCATAGTAAGTACAATTTCAATGGATAGAGCAACATAAAGCATCTGATTAATTGCTGCCTTCAAATTATTGAAGCAATCTTTTATTTTGGGTTATTCTCTCTTACTAATAGGGTTACTAATTTTGTTGTTTTTCTAAGGACTTTGCCATTTTTTGCCATTAACCTTCTGTGGAAATCACTCAGCTGACAAATGTATAAGCTGGTCATACATCAAGCAATTTAGCAGTTAGAAAAGGTAATAGGAAAAAATGGTTGTTATCTTGTAAATGTTTATCAACAGATTGTTATTATTGGGTCCTACATCATTACCAGCAACTTCTTCAACGTCTACAGCATGGCCGTGGACACCTTGTTTTTGTGTTTCTGTAAGTGTCAAGTCTATTTATATTTATTATAACTATTTATATTTTACCCCTGAGCCTAAAACTCATCTGAGTGATGTTTCAAGTCAAGTTTACATCTTATAATTCATTTATTCTAGGCTGCATGATCTGGTACTTTCAAGATTTCCCCTTTAAGTGAAAGAAGTATAAGTGTTTGCTGTTTAAGTATTTGATTTATATTCTTTTGGTCTGCAATTTGTACATAAAAGTAGCAAGTCCTGTCATGCATATGAATGTGCACAACTGTACACATCTTTCTTGAGCTCCTTAAGCATAAAATACATTCAGCCTGTCCACTGCCAATTAACTTAAAATGGATCAGAAAAATACAGCACTTAAGTTCGAGTAACTATATGCTTGCAGTGGAGGACTTGGAGCGTAACGATGGCTCTGTAGAGAAACCATACTTCATGAGCAAAGGACTGATGAGCATACTTGGGAAGAAGAACAAAAAACCAGGCAGAGAGGATTGATCTTCAAAGATGAAGTCATGTCCAATTCAAATTCATATCAGGTGTTTTTAATTTTTGGTTTTGCTTTATCCATTTGACAATCACAGTCAATTCCGTCAATCTTTCCTGAGGAATATGTGACTACAATATGTTATCAAGAGTCCTTATTAATCTATTAACCTGATGCCAGAGCAAACTTCTATGAACAGCTTTGATCAACTTTGTTAGTAGCAAGTGTCAAAAGTAAAGATCATCCTGCTTACATCAGTTCTCATGGAAGTTTCAAAGTTGAAATTTTTATTTTATTTTTTCTTTTTTTAAAATGTGGAATAAACATTGTCCAGTTTATGTCAGCTCTCATGGTACTTTTGAAGTTGAAATTTTTATCTGCTTGTTTTTAGTGTTAAATTTGTGATTCATCTACTTTTTTAAATTTTATCACCTGTACTCTTTCTTTGTGGTGAGAAAGAGACAAATTTGTCTATGCTTTTGTAATTATCATAAAATTACATATAAGGATATCCTAATGAATAGATTACAAGGTACTTACCTGTAAGTTATTTTTTCATAGACTGCACTATGCTTCTCTTTGAAGACTTGTTAGCAGTCTTTATTACATTTCCACTAAAGCCTTGTCAGCAAATCATATGCAAGCTCTCTGATGATTCAGGCCATTCTTTTGACAATATCATCAGCGCAATTTTATCACTGTGTTCACAAGATGCATTTTTAATGATTATGGATAAGTCATCAATAGCTTTTGACTGAGAATTGAAGGACATTAACCCTAGACCAATCTTGTCTGGCCATTGATTTTAAAAATCAAACTATTCATTTTAAGAAATGCATGTATGATTGTTAACCTCTATTTTCTTTTAGCCATTATTGCAATCACAACTGTGATTCTTAATCTGATATAAATTCTTGTAAAAGTGAGTCTTATATACGAGAAAATGTTGTACATAATGTGGATGATTTAAAGAAAAGGATCAGTTTATCTTTTTCTGTTATGTATTTTTGATGGGATCTTAATTATTTGTCCAGATAACTATTTTTGGTACTTGCAAAGGGCTTTCACACTTTGTTGTTCATCTTACCTTCGAAACTGTTACAGTATTTTACAATGCAAATGTAGATTTTATGTGTGTGTGTTTGTACATGAGTACATTTAATAAAATGCTCTCCAATCAAGATTTAAATGACAACTTGACAATGCATTAATCAACCACAGTATAATGATTTCAGAAAATATTCAGATACCTTGAAGCTTTCCTGTAGACATTATTCTTGCAAGATTTCATAATCTGTCCTTAGTAGAGTTAGCAGTTTCATGAGTAGATAAACCTCATTTGGACTGCACAAAAGTAGGGATGTGGCAGATTTTTATCCTATTCATCTGTATTTGCAAAATGAAAAAGTATTTTAAGACAGACCATCACTGATGAGCAGAGAAAGGTTAGGACAACTTATGTCCAGGTGGCATGTTTATGACCCTATCTCCATTTCAGGGCATACGTTTCAGTATATATTACCTTATGAAATCTTAGTCTTTGCCTTTTGAGATTTGTGCCTTGCAAATAGTGATGACCTGCATAGTGAATTACATGATAACGGTTCTTGTCCTCTCTATTTGGGCAAGTGGATAGGCGAGTGGTTAGAGCGCTGGCACCCTAACTGAGAGGCATGTTTCTTCAATACCCATTTAGCACAGAAAACTTCCCCCAGCCACTCCCGCTGGCGGGAATGGGTACCTGACTCCCAGAGGGTTGGGGAAGGTGAGGCAATGAGCCCCCACTTACATAAAGCTGGCCTTGAGAAAAGAGAGACATATCTAACACTCCCAACAACCTCCATGTTATCTTCCCAAAGCTTTGTCTATGAAGGACTGCATGACAAACATAACTGTCCAAATATCATTATGTAAATCTCAAAATCAGTAAAATGTGATTAACATTGCTTGATCAAACATTAATCACTATATTAAGGATGACGAGACTGGTTTTTAATAGAATACATTTTTATCTCTTCATTCCCTCTTAGAAGTTCTACCAGAATTTGAATTTGATCATCACTATGTGTACAAAATGAAATATTTACTTGTTTACATCTTGCAGACCATTGTTAAAATTGTTGCCAGGATAATACAGTTGACCTTTACAATTTTTTTTGGGTTTAAATGACATCACCATCTAGAAAAAGTTATACTGGCTAATTAATAATTTTCAAGCTTTAACAGGAAATAAAAATTTACTCATGATGGGGACCATCCTTATATTCGACACCTCCTAACCTTTTACACTTTTTTTGTTTGCCTTGTGGACTAGCATTCAGGCTCTTTGCATTTGAATCATTTTGCCATTTCTTTTAAATGAGTAATCTGAAGCTTTTATTTTAGCAGGTGATATTTATAAACTGCTCTTTTTTTTGCTTTCCAAGATTTTTTCAAAATCAAGATTGTTGAAATGGTCTTTTGATGCAGATGACAGCTTATTAATAAAAATGTTAAGATGTATTTTGAACAAAGGGAGAACCATGAAGAAAGAAAGAAAGGCATACTTATGTTGTTTCTGATCCAAAAATTTCAGTGCCTTCCTTCAGCACCATTGTTACGTACAACTTTAAAAGTATTTTATGTCACTGTGGTCCGTTTTGATGACAATACTGAATGCTGAAAAATAAATTTACTACTTATCTATAAATTCTGGACAGCATCTTTTTTCCCTGCACATTCCCATGACCAAAAACAAAACATTTTGATCCAAAATGTTTATGTATATATAAATCACTGGAGGAAAAAACTACATATTTTTTTAACCATGATTCATTGTTCCTTTCATAACTCCAGATATCAGTTATTGTAGTGCAAAACTGGATATTAAAAATAAATATTACCTAAGATAGAACCAACAGGAGCTATTGCTGCTATACTCTCCAACACACACCTTCTGGAAAATCACAGGCATTAAGAACACATTGTGAGAATTCTCCTCAGTGGGTACTTAAGTTGTTCATTTAATAACTGATCAGGAACAAAAAAGACGTTAATTATTTCCCCCAGGTTTTTACAGAACTTAATAAATGCCAGCCCATAAAAAGCAAGAAGCCCATGTTTCTTGTTAATGAATTTATTCTGTGCCAGTGGCCTGACCATCGGTATCAACAGTGTCGTTGTCATCAGTCTCCATGCTGGTTACTGTGGCAGTAGATGAAGACGCCTTTGGTGCTTGTTTTCTTTTTGATCTCTCTTCTTTCATGTCAACTGAGAGAAAAAGAATATTTATGTTAAAAAAAATTCACGCAAATTACATGCAGCCATACTCTTGTACACGGAGGCATTAGAGGGTCAGCCAATGCAAGTGGTCACCTGATCATGTGACCTGTTAGTTAATTTCATACCAATCTTTCCTTATCAGTATTTGCCTCTTTAGAACAAACATTTATTCTGTGAAAATGGTTTTATTCCCTGCTTTCTTGTATCAATGTTAAAATTTAATATAAGAAGATCTAGAGCAGGGGTGGTGAATATCCAGCCTATGAAATCATTTGGTCTGGAATGGCCAAGGCAGCCACAGGTGGGACTTAAAATTCAACAAATCTAAGAGAATCATAGCAACATAAATGTACATTAAGTTAATCATAAAAATAACCAAAATTTTGAGGGAAAAGTAAGAAATAGCTATTATGGGATAGACCAGACAAAAATGTATTCTTCTCGTCAGCTGTCCACAGCCTGCATTGTGGTGACTCAGAGGACAGGCAGGCTGTAAGCGTACAAGTTACAAAAACACACTGTCAAGAAACTATGGCTTGACCAAATATAGCAGGCTAATTTTTAAACTGATGATTTTGTATGGTCTTCAAATGATGTTATAAATACCCAAATGGCCCTTGGCATAAAAAAAGGAAAGTGATTGGATAAACTTAGCAAGCAGCTTGACCATCTGCAGTTTTTTCATTTACAGCCATTAGAGCTCCATAAATTAAACTAGAATGAAAACCATGTCACTCTATGAACATACCATCAGCTTCTGCTCTTTCACGTTCATGCTGTCGATGTAGTTGTCTTTTTATCAGTTTCCTGCGCTTTTTATTTGATAGCTTGATGTTGTTGTTAGGATTTTTGCTGCAAGTTCAAATGGCAATCAGATGATTGAAATTAAAACTAAAATTAGTTAAATTAGCTAAAAAAGGAAATTGCTCGGGGATTAAATATCTGAAATGTTTTAAAACCCCTTTCTAACTTGACTAACAATGTAATAAACTCAATTGTGCATCTGAATAAAAATCTAATTTGTATTTCAGCATTACTGTTCACCACAGAAGATACTAATATACATTTTATCACCTTAAGCATGACAACTATACTTTGTAATTATACAGGTAGTACTTCTACACTTCTAAATCCAGCAAGAAATCATGTAAAAGCAAGAACAGCGCAAAACGCAAATCCTGGTATTACTCTGAAAAACAAGTGTCATAAAAACCTGAAATAATAATTAAAAAAACCACTAACATTTTAATAAAACATCTGATGAACACTCACAGTTTATTTTTAATGACTTCCTTGCTCAACAGTTCGGCATCTTCAATAATCAGTTCTGGAATAACTTGTGTTTTTACCTGAGCTTTCTGTGCACGCTTAAATTTCTTGCCTTTCTTTTGCCTTTGCTGAAACATAAAGGCTTTTTAAAAT
Source organism: Pomacea maculata (assembly GCA_004794325.1). Classification (NCBI taxonomy): domain Eukaryota; kingdom Metazoa; phylum Mollusca; class Gastropoda; order Architaenioglossa; family Ampullariidae; genus Pomacea; species Pomacea maculata. Next base: position 44,634 of record SRHC01003045.1, read on the forward strand.
TAGGTGCATTTGTACTATTTACAATCATCATAGACTACTTTGTGATGATCATGCTTCATAAAACGTGAACTTTCTTAAAAACATATTTTATATTGAGCTCATCCTACATTACCTTCTCACTCAACTGCTACCGTACGTCAGATTCTACCAGCTTTTTTCATCTCAAAGCATATTGTGCCGCAGTAAGATTCAAATTAAAATTACTTTTATACACACAACCACACACAATCATTAAGCAGTGATTACCGATTTCTTTCTGCTTTTCATCTGTCCAAAAATGCCCATCTTTGGTTCTTGTTCTTTCTACTTTAATCCTGTTCCACGATCAACGAATGTTTCAATTTCTAAAAAGGAAAAGAAACACTTTTAATTACACAGCTCCACAGTTGTAGTTATGTAAAAACAACACGTATCATATGTCATATATCAAACACAGATATAAGTATATATAAACAACTATATACTTGATGTTTTGTTTACTGTTTCACTACTCCCAACAAACACGTGTTTCACTTTTGAAACAGCTGCATTCTAGCATAAAGCAATTGTAGCAAAATTTAATCACCTCAAATAATTAGTCAGAAATAAAGTACCTTTAAGTTACAAAGGATGAAATCTGGCTAGATAATTCAAAACAAATCTCACTTCTACAAAGTTACAGCTCGGTTTCCTCGTAGATTTCTGCTATGACGTCACGAGGAAGACAAGAATAATCTCCCTTTCCGACGGCAGGGCGCCCCGGTGGCGCAATGGTTAGAGGCTGTCACCGATACAGTGAGTGTTGGCTGTCGTGGGCTCTCGTATACCTGGACTTGTAGTTTATTTGTGCACGTGCACTGTGTGTGTGCGAGTGTGTGCGTGCGTGTATGTCGACACTTTGTAAATGCCATGAAGGTGTGTTTACTAAATAATTTTTTTATTATTATTAATGTACTTTCACTTTCAAAAAGTATAGACATATATACTCTATGGCGAAACTACAGCTTGACCATACATAACCCGCTAAATTTTTATAATTTTTAAGTAGATAATTTTTACGGCATTTGAATAATGTTATATATAAAATGGCCCTTGGGGGAAAAAGGTGGAATTGCACTAATGGTTTGTGAACTCATTTTTGTTTTTTCAAAATAGGTATTCTGCAAGCACTCCAGCGAGAAGCTCCACAACCTAACCATCCCCCCCTCCAAAAAAAAAAATAAAAAAATAAAATAAAATAAACAAACAAACCCACCTTTCTCCCTTTCTTCTCTCTTTTCTTTCTATTTCTTTTTTTTTTTTTGCTATCATTAAATTTCATTTTAATTTGTTAATTTATGCTGATGGGCACCTTGTTTTTGTGCCATTCCTCTAAACAGCATGTAAATTACCACAGAAGTATGTGCATTAAAATATATATGGTACTTTGTCACCTTCAAACTTCACTACAATACATGTAACAGCACTAGACAGAAAATGTGGTTGTAATTAATGATGTGCTACAGCCTTTTGCATACATTGCTTTTGATAAATTATAAGTTTCACTTAAAACGGAACAGAGTTGAAAAAACATTTTAATTATGAAATGAAATGTCTGTATTCAAAGGAATGCAAGTAGATAAATTACAATATTGTGATAGCAGATGAATAATGTTGTCCTGGAGAACCAATTAATAATCTTCACAACACCATCACACTTTCCAAATTCACTACACAGTTTTTATATTTCCTTGACAGAAGTCTCGCAAGTGATGTGGAGATTTTGCAATGAATGTGAGAAATCTCAGAAATATGTAACTCACCTGCACATTTTTCACAGAACATTTTCTTTTTTAAAAGTAGTTTCTTTCCATAAATTATTTTGTTCAGAAATTATACATATATATATATACTGCAAGTCAGTGCTGACACTGTAAGAGAATGCCACTGATAATTGCTCACAATCCTTTTTACCCCAGTGAGAAACTTATAGGCCAGACCTTTCTCCTTCTTCTTTGGCAGCAACCTCTCAACATATTTATACATACAATGCCATGAAACACCAGATTTAATAGCCTTCCATGTTGGAAAAACCATGAATTGTATAATTTTTATATTATGCAAGTCTTTTTGAAGTCAAGGTCATACTTCCTCGCTTACTTTGCTTTAAAAATATTAAACATCTGTAATGGCATTGTCCTATAGGTTAACTCGCAAAATGTCTTCACAGAAACAGAATCACACAAGTAAAGTCTTGGTCACAAAAAGTTTCTTTTTAAATTTAACAAATACTGTCATCATGATACCACTAGTTTGCCCTTCACTGGTGATGCTAGGAAAGATTGTTTACTCTTGATACTTCGCTGAAGCAACTTTTTTTCTCAATAAAACAAATGTGCAAACAGTTGGCCTAATTGGTATTCATTGGTACAGAAGGCCATTGTCACATATTTTGATCACAGAGGAAGACATGTACAAAAGACTTTAAATTCAGGTTACCCATTCAAGACCACATGTCCACATTCAATTATCAAATGTCCTTTACACATCCTTTGACTAGTGCTCTCCTTTCTCCAATGTTTGCATGTGAAAAAAACTAGTAAAATGAAAGTTCCAGAACAAAAAGTGGCAAAAAATGTAAACAAAGCACAGAAGCTTGTTTCTTCGACAAAACTGGCAATCCATGTTAAAAGGCTGCTAGGAGAGGACACAGTCTCTATAACTGTTTGAATTCTTAGCCATTTCACTTTTGTTGGAAGACTTGGTCAGATTTGCTCAAGAAAGAGAAGTGTCTGATGTGTCTTCACATACAATCTTATCAAGAGAAGCATCACTGTTTTCTTTTAGTTCCATCAAGGCCTTCTGAAAACTCACGATATCTGAAGATGACTTGCGAAGGCTACGTGATCGAATTAGCTTGGGAAGAGCATTTGCAGTCACATCACAACTTGACTGTAATGGTTCAATGACTTTGCTCTCCTTCTGTAGCAGGGCTACACTAAGTTTTCCTCCAATCTTCACACAACTAGCCTTTCTCCGAGAAAAGACTTCTTCACCTCTGCTTTGCTCTGCAAGCACAGCTGTAGGCCCAGTGCTTGCAGCATGTGGCTCATCTCTTCTACTCATCATCAAAGACCCAGCATTGAATGAGGCTTTGGTGCTTGTCCTATGTTCATCAGACTTGCCAAGGCTGCTGGTACATAAGCTTCCTTCCTGAGCAGCTGATGAGCAAGACGAACACGGCTGTGAGAGTCTCTCCCCACCAAGAGATGCCTGATTCTGCAGTGAACTGACACTGCTGTAAAGTGTGGTCTCAGCCACAGAGCTCTGTCTCTCTAATGATGTGCTTAAGCTGGTGCTTGCTGAAGCAGCTACAGAACTGCTAACATCAGAAATTAGGTTTTCCGATCCTTTAACACTTGTATCTGTGCCACAACTACTGCTAGATGAAGAACATGGTTTAAACTCCGCCTTGGTATTCCCGAAATGTTCAAGAAGCTGAAGCGATTGAGACCGCTGTGACTCTCCATCATGTAATCCAGCATCATGAGACCTTTCTTGAATTCTAAGGTCCCATTCACTGACACTGGCTGAAACACCACCATACAGCCTCCCTGAACGTTTCCCAAAAGAGGTCGACTTCTTTTCTTGTATCTTCCTCCCACTTTTCAGGACATCAAGCTTCTTGGCCAGTGCAGCTGCATCTGATATCGAACGAAGCAAGTGGCTACCACCTGATCTGGTAGCATTTGCACTGGGCAAGCCTTCAGCAGAGGAGACACCATTGGACACAGGGCTGTGGATGGCGCTGGAAACATGCTGACCACCAAGCCATCCTCGGATCTGCAGTGAGAAGCTTGAGTCGTGCCTCCTCTTATGCTCAGCATGGGGCACTTTGCACCACTGTTGTTCATTCTCTCTCTCCTTCTGCACATGCTCGGCAATGATCTCTTGAAGTTCCTGCTGGACAACCTCGGTCTGCGTGGCTGTGGTCTGAGGCATGTCTAGGACTTCCTGCTGCTGGTACTCTGCTTCTGCTTCATTGTCAGCTGGTTCTTCAGCAATGGGATCCTCAAGATGAACTGATTCTTCTTGAGGACATGGATACCATGGAGCTGGGGGAGTGATGACAGATGTTAACAGAGATGAAAACAACATTTTCAATTGTTGATTACACTAGGCAAGATCCTAGCAATAAAACATTGCAAATTAAAACTGTACAAAATCTGAAATGATTCTTTAAACTTTGAGAAAATTACAGTCATTCGTGTTATCACACAACTGAGCTTTGGGATAACACTGCAGTTGGTCACATCAACTCAGTGTTTCTACACACTGGTAGCAAAGGTTGTGATGTTCTGGTTGCAGCAGTTGCAAGAGTCACTGGTGTCACTGTTGTAATGACTGGCATCGGTGGCAGGCTGGTAACACTGTGCTGGCAATCAGGTGTGAAAGATACATCATCAATGGCAATAGTTTGATTGGCCATGGCCACATATGCTTCAATAATAATCTGGAAAGGTGTTGCGATACTGATGAGGGGTGAAGCTTCCAGCCATTTGGGGCCCTGCTGACCAGCACTTGTCCAGATCTGCCCATCAGGAGGCCCAGCATTGTGTGTGCGGTACAGGATGCTGAGATGATGCACGCTGCTGCCAAAGATGTAGAAGAAAAGCTTCATCTGGCAGTTCTGTCCTGCTGTCGCTCCAAATGGTCGAGAAATGAGCCAGGCTGTGTCTCCAGGGTTGTGAGACCTTGCAAACAAGAAATGTCCAGAGGATTTCCCAGTCTGTATGTGGAAATCCTGAGAATGACATGCTGCTTGCTTGCTCAATCTGCCAGTCAGTCTTATCTTCTATGCCTGTGTGGCCTTGAGTAAATTCACCGAAGCTAGAACTCTCAAAACTGAAGCGCAAATACAAGGCATAGCTTGGATCCTTTTCATCTGATGCATTCTCATCACCACAGTCATTGGCTGCATCACATTTCTTGTCAAAGTTAATACACACACCATTACCACATCTAAATTTATCCTTGTTGCAGCCTGCACAATTAAAAAACCCTACAAATTTATTGAGAATTGCAGGAAAGTAATAATGTGTGTCTTCTCCAAATATAAAGTCTAATAAGAAAATGGATATCTGCTACTTCTATATAACAAACCACAGGTTCTTCAGAACAATCTAACATAATGGATATATTTCTGTATGTCAATGTTACCATATATACTTTTTTTTTACATTTTCTTTAAAACGGAACATATGTATGTTTTATACTGAGTTGTCCATAGTTTGAAAATCTTATGTGCAAGTAACCGGTTAGAGTTTTACAGGTAAACATTTAAACATTATCCAGACAAAGATGCATGATGGTTTCCCTGAAGGAACAACAGATCTAACCAACATAAACAATATTTTATAGGGATGTCTCACCCACAGAAGGAGAGGGTTACTCGTCTGCTCTGGCCGCCTGTTCTCGCCGCCACGTCCCCCGGCGGTTTGAAAACCACTCCTGGAAATTAGAACCACAGCGCACAGTGTTAATAGGTGTCTGTCTCTTTGAGTCGTTCGCAATAGTCGTCGTTGTCGTTGTCGTTTAGTTACCAACTAGTGGACTAGGCTATTGACCGGTTTACTGTGCTTACCCGCACTCTTATTGCCGACAGCCCCGTCTGCCTGGCGAGGTCCTCGCGGACAGCCACCCCGGGATAGTGATTCCTTTGGAACTCCGCCTCCAGCAGCCGGCGCTGCCCATCCCAGAGTGTTGTCCGCGGGCGACGAAGCTGCGGGTAGTGGGGAGTGGTGGTGTCGGGTTCTGCAACAAACATGAGAATGAATGAGATGTAATAAGACGCCATTGTAGGCAATTGGATTATCATTAACTCGACCTCATATACATCTATAATACAAATGTAAAGTCAGTCCTACTGTATGGATCTTAGACATTTCTTTTAAAGTACTCACCAGGCACTGCCGGCTGCGGGGGAGGTGGCGGGGGGAATTGCTGCCCCACAGCGGCGGCCTGAGCTTGTCTTAGCTGGGGACGTGGCGGGGGGAATTGCTGCCCCATAGCGGCGGCCTGATCTTGTACTTGCCTCCTGAAATGATGTCAGTTAATCATTCAGTCATTCAGACATATTTTGTATCCAGGTTTCTATTGATGATACTGTAGTTTTATAACGCGCCAGTATCCGCATCACAAAGATGCGCGCAATGCGCGGTGATCCCAGCAGCCACCAAACTGCAGGTCAAATGAAAACTTTAAAAAAGTTTAAACAAGTGAGTCTTAAGATTTTTCTTGAAAGACGCAATACTATCAGACTCCTTGGTCGAGAGGGGAAGCGAGTTCCACAAAAGCGGGGCTACATTGGCTACATTCCCACCTATGTTCCAAATTCTAGTTAAAAACGGCCTTAAAAACGATTATTATTAATTCAAACTCTAAAAACTGAGGTTTTTTAAACCTATAGTCATAAATGTAGTAAGGGTTCGCTCTCGCTTTCCACTTATGCCTCAGTGAAATGTACTTTTACTCACTGATTATTGCTTGACATTTTCTTTCTCTCTCTCCTCCTCTTCCAACTGTTGTCCTTGTTGTACCGCTTTTTTTTTTAAGTCATTCATACACGCAATCTGAAAACTTTCGTCACTCACACTCTTTCGTCATCCACGCTCTCTCATCCTTGCACGCGCGTTCAGTCCTCCCACTATATACAAATGTTAGGGTGCATTTTATTCGTAATTTGATTGCATTGACATTATCATATCAAGCGGCAGATGTATTTGACAATATTCTCGAACTTTTTTCCCATACAACTAGTCCATATCTCTCTGACCTCAGACATACAGGTTACAGAGACACCTTAGCCAGATTTAGACAAATCTTAAGTGTCATAAATTTAGGTACTTTAAACTGCAGTTCTCTATGCAATTTGTTATATTACTGTGATGAGATCGAACTTAACTTTGTACTTGTTTGTCGTAGTTGAGAGAAGAGTGTATTCCACCCAAGTTCTGTAAATTTTATTCTCACTTTACATTTTCTGTACTCACGGCTGATAATAATCTAGGCATAACACTTTGCTTTGCCATTTACCTCTACATAGCATCGGAACGGAGGAATAAGGATGTGATACACACTGAAGAAATTTTTGGTTTCTTTTCAATATTTCTGACAAGTTGAAGCTGCAAGAAATGTGCGGCAACGGAGCCATGAAAGCTGGTTTTGCTGGTTATCAGTTGAAAGTACTTGTGCACGTAATGAAGTGTCATTAGGCGATTTCCTATTACGTGCTCGTAAAGTAATAATAGACACACCTAGTAATGGAA
>SRHC01003046.1:6109-25216 GCA_004794325.1 Pomacea maculata
TTGTTGACTTTTTCTCTTATTGTCCCCGAGTCGATCTTACACCGAGAAAACACCAATAAAGGAGAGGGTCGTGGAAGTACGGTATGTTAATGGGTAACACTTTGCCTCCTCACTTACACAAAGGGAGTCGCCTTGTCCCACCAACATTGCTCTACCCAACGACAGTTATCGGCCTCGGGGAAAAATAAATACCATCCAAGGAGAGGCCAAGATCAGTCAGCAGGATTCTTACATCAACTCGTACATCAGTTACTGACATCAATTACAGGTTTCAGGTAAGTGGCAGAATGTTGAATGACACCGCCACAATCAAAAGTCCTCCTTTCAAGGCCAGCTGCTTGTCTGGACACCAGTGCAAGACTTTCCGGACAAACATCATAAAAAAATTTCAATGTAAGGAATTGCCACCATCTACCCGCCCCCTCTTTTTTGGAGCCATCCATTGGTTTTCCATTACATTAGTCGGTACAAGTTCTTATTTGGGAAGAAAGAAATTAAACTAAATGAAGACCAAGGGCAGGCCGGGACGAAGCAATGCGTCCTCAGAAGTTCACTGTAGAAACTGAGGTAAAGGTCGACGCTTCGCGGAGTCTCCTACACAACTAAGACCAGCATGCAGGGATTGGTCGCTGTATATCCCTTCTTCAAATCCCCGTCTGCAAGGGTAAACCCGGTTATACTCGGAAAGAGCTTTACAAACGGAAACAAAGGATAAAGTCGGTATCAAGTCCAAAAACAGACTGCCGGGAAACCAGTCTGGATAAGTCATCAGGATTTGCCTGTTGGACTGAAAGCCCAAGATAAGGTTGCCAAGTGTCTGGCAGGTATCATCGGTGAGGCGGACAGTGCAGCCATGTCTGCACACTGCAGGACAAAATAAAAGGGTTTAGTAAAATACAGTGCCAATGCAATAAAACCTGCGCTGAGTTAATGCCAAGAGATTAGTTGCCACTACAGAATATAATGTGTAATGAAATCGGAGCTCATGAACTCCACGCAGATTTAGATGACACTGCTACTGCTGTGAGCTTAATGATGAGGCCATTGCGACCTTTTCTTGAAATGTGTGACCATTATAGTGGGATTTACCTCCAGATAAATCTCTTAAGCCCTTTATATGTAAGATATACCTATTGTATATATATATATAAGCCCTTTTGTTTTCTGTGTAACGATGCATATACTCCAAGCTCAGTTTGCAACGCGAATGCAGTTATGACAAACGTAGTTTATAGGTCGATTCATTCATTCTTCCTCTTTAGAATTTAATTGAAGACAGGAACATTCTTGTTAAATATTGCTTGTTCGGGTTTTAATACCGAGTCAGCAGTTGAAGCTATCTCATAGGGGGCTAGCGAAAACAAACAAGTGTGTCAAAGGCGAGAAGTGAACCAACTGTCTTCAGTCGTCATTGGCTTGGCGAGGAGGATTTCCCAGTTGGGCCACCGGACAACGAGATGGTCTGATGGTCTATGATGATAATGGCGAACATGACGATAAATGATGCACAGTGATGATATGAAGTAAAACATTTAAAAATTTTAAGAAATAATTGTCTTGTTTCTCCAATATTTGAAAATCGTGACTAACACGAACAACTCTTAACACCGATGGTAAGGTCCACAAATGTATCCAATGGTGTAACAAATAAAGACAGCCAAGATAATGGTGCAATCTAAAGATTGACCTAATATCGATGATTGGCATTCTCTGTGAAATCATCCAATATTACTAGTTCTGCCCTATTTCTTAAAAGTACAGCACCATGACAAGTTTGGACCATTCTTTGTCAGATTTAGCGCTTATTGGGAGGAGGGGGAAGGAGAGGACCAGCGCAAACCGCCGTTCGCGGATGTTGCACGACACTTGCATGTATTTGCACACATTAACACATTGCTGAGGTAATACTTAGTTTAACAATCTCTGTCAATGTCGCTACGAAGTATTTAAATTTGTCGAGCTAACAAGCGAACAATGTGGAGTCACATTAAGGTGACATAAAAAGTTGACATGACCCAGCAAGCATTTTCCTGTGTCAAGCGACTAAAGACATCGGATACAGGCCTGACCTGGGGCGGCGCCATTTCAGTGCACTCTTTTATGCACAAGAATGCGAGTCGCACAAAAATATGCAGCGATTTTAATCCGAGCTGTTTAAGGAATCTGAAGACCCCCTACCCCGCACAGACACACAAACACACCCCCAATGAGTACCAAACACACAAAGAAAACTAAGAGTATGCATACAATAAGCAATAAAAATTGCAAGATATGACAAGATTGTCAGAGACCAATGGATGAAGACACAACACCTAACTGCTATCAAGCTAATGCCATCGACAAGACTACTTTTGAAGTAGTGAGCGGGATTCACTGAACCAGTATTACAATTGCTGTCCTATCTTTTTCCTATTGTCTTTCAAGATCGTTCACTTGCTTGAAAGATTGGAAGACTGAGCCCCGCTCAGTCATGCTCTTCTGACAGCTCTGACGTCACATGAACCGTTAAGACAACGTTGACAGGCCTTGATGATCGGCAAACGTCTGTGCTTTGTGTGGTGCGGCATGTGTGCGTGTGTGTGTGAGAGTGAGAGAGGGAGGGTTGCATGAGAGAGAGAGAGGGAGAAAGAGTGTGTATTTGTGTGTGAGAGAATGTTTTGTGAACGATCGGGAAGACAGAAACATAGATGGGGGTTGGGGGAGGCGTTTTCCTGTCTCGTCACCAGGCGCCACAGCTGTCACAACGAACGTTTGAAGTCGCAGTCACATCATCGTATATAGGCAGCAGTCTGGGCGGCTTCTTTAGATGTCTGCTGTACCCCCATGAACCGTGTGTCTACGACTGTATGTCTCTGTATGTCTCCATACCTGACCCTGACACTTTGGGAGGAGTAAGGGATCGGCAGTGAGTGAGAGGTTTTCACTCAGTGGTAGAGCACACAACAGATATTTTCCTTTGTCATTACATTATATTCCCATAGTGAGGACCTGCTCAATATGTAGAAAAATCGAGAGATGTTTAAAAACAATTTTTAATTAGTCATTTATTTCATACATATACAAGAAACGATTAAAAAAGGTTGATGGATTAATCAGAAAGTTTGATATGTTTTGTGCCTCTAAAACTCTTGTTTGCAGGAGCGCCTGGATGATATCCTAGTGTGTGTACAGTTTTATATATATGGCTGACGATGCCTTTTTTTTTAACCAATCTGCCCACAATGTTTCTGCAAAATGTGGCAAAATAGGTATGTAAATTTTCTAAAATCAACAAAACTATTCAGCCATAGTAAACCCAGCACAGTGCTAGAAGTGAATCACTTTACTGCTGTTCAGACCTACTTGCTAAAGGTCAGGTCTAGATGCTTAGGTCACCCGAGGTTTTGGACAAGAACTTCAAGCAAACACTCGAATGTTGGCACGAACACCTGAGTTCACTCACCTGATTTGCCCACTTTCCCGTCCCCCAGGATCGCCAGCCGCAACGAACTCATCCTCATTACGCCACCTAGCGTCCTGCACAGCTCAAGGGCTGTAATCACTTGTGGGTCAGTTATTTCTGTGTGCGCTTGCGCACTGAATGGTGTTCGAGGACAGAATAAAACTTGGCAACAGATTTATCAAATGTCTTGAAGATTTTTGAGTATAAACAACTGTCAGTATTCACAATTCACTTTTTTCGTTGAAACCGAGTTTTTCTATATCCGCCGCGTCTTCATATTCTGCACAAGTTTTTTTTTTAAATGTTACAAATCATACAAAGTAGTGTACTCAAGAAAGTTTATCCAAAAAAACTCCACCTTGATGCAAAAATTGCTCAACAAAATTAACAGTTTCTGGCAGTGGCATTACTGCTCCTCACCGCTTCAGAACTCTACAGTCCGTGAACTCGAGTAGCTCTACCTTGTCTTGTAAACTTCTGATTTCTGTGACAAGGTGTTGACAGTGACAGAAGTCTGTTTTGCTGTGTTCTCACGATGCACCCGAGTGCTTAATGTGCATTCCTTCCCGGCTACAAATCACTTGAGATCGGGGTTTCCTAACGAGTCTGTAAAAGAAAAAAAAAAAAAGTCTGCGATGTCGGTGAGTATGAACACTTATCCGCTCACCTCACTTAGCAGCCGCTGATCCTCTCTTTTCTTATCTCCTCGGTCAGATAATGTCGATATTTATCGCCCACCAGTTATCGTGGGTGAGGACTAGTTGGCGCCCACCGGTTTCTCCGTCTCGGCAGCTGCCAAGAAATTCCTGTCGCCTGTCGCATGTCGAAGACAAAAGAAACTTCCACGACACTAACAATGACAACACATACTCGTACATCTGCCGAGGACCGCCCAGCTCCAACAATGGCACAAGGTCAGATGACACTTTGTGTGCAAATCTTTCACACCGACCCCGTCAGGACCGATTTCAAGCAGTGCGTAAAGCATTTGTTCCGCTTGCTGTCCTGTGAGGACATGACCGTTGATGGTTCGTGGGACATTAGCGAAACTTGCTTGTCACATGCCTGTGTCATAATGCAGCACCGCTGGTTTCAGATGACTGAACTTAATCTCCTCCATGGTTGGTACAAAGTAGGTGGTTCTTTACCGCTAATATAAGTATTGGGAAAGATTCTAGCACAATGCATATCCTGTCTTTTCATAAGACTAGACTAAGGCTCACATTAAGACGCAAAGAACAAGAGGAGAAAGCTCCAGAAGGAGATCACATTTCAATGATCTCCTCAAACATCTCTTTTCACATTCATCGCATCCCAGGGCGGAAGCAAGGACGTGGTCCACGTGTAATTAAAAAAAAAGTAGAAGTATTTCCATGGAAATGTCTTTAGCTCTGACTCACGATAGAACGAGCGGTAGGTGTTTTGTGGGGATGCAAAACAGTTTGGCTGGAGAGAGAGAAAGAAAAAGGTGAGCAAGGACACTAGATCGTAAAGGTCGGTATTCGTTCTGGCGGGTGGATCAGATGTACAACCGTCTGTCACTCCGTCCAACTCCACAATCATGTTCATCTCCCATCTGCACGGCGAGGTTTCCCCCCATCGTTGGTCCAGAGGGGAAAAAATGCTTAGCTATGCAGAAATGATAAACAGCACACCAGACAACATAAACACGTTAAGTGCACCCTGACTGTCAATGTAGCTGTTGGTAAACAGAAAGTAACACAAACCACTCAATCACTTGTTTGCTGATGCACTCTACATGTCGAAACTTTACGTAACCTCTCGTTAGCAAGGTAAACCACTCCACCCGACTGCATAGCTTCTTCACAAGTCCTGGAGAAAGAAAACAAATCACCGGTGACTGAACAGGTTGTGTGAGATTACCGAGGCCCGTCACTCTGTCCGGACTGATGCACGTCCGCGGAGAGGAGTGGTGCAGCGTTCCCACTGACGACGCAGGCAGCGGGTGACAGTTTGTCATCAGGACCTGCACACATAAGCGCACTGTGCAGCTCTCCACGTCAGCGCTAAAATAACAACAGACCCTCAAGGACTCGAGCCCCAGAAAGTCTCACAACTGTCCGCGTCCGGCCCGTGGAGATCAACAAAACCTGTTCACTTTACCTGGCGTGCCGTATGTGACAGGCAAATGCCCCGGCGACGCGCGAGAGAGCGAGAGACCGAGAAGGAATTACCTGTCGAGCGAGCCTGGCTTGAAAACAAGCGGCGTTAGAAGCGTGGTGGGGGGACTGGGGTGGAGGAGGGAGGAAAAGGTGACACACTAAAGGGACGCAATCAAGGTAAGCAGCAAGTGGGTGTACCTGTGTCCAGGGAGGCACAAGGTGAAGTAGACGACGGCTCGGGTAACAGCGACGCCGACTACATCAACCACGACGACATCACGCCTCAGTCTCATCGAGATGTGAACGGCGCACCACTCCCTCCACTTGTCTCCTCAAGACGGTGGAGAGACGAGGGGAGGGTTTTTAATGAAGGGAGAGGAAGAAAGGAGCGAGGCAACCAGAGATGGTTACAAGAGTTGCTCCCGCTTAGGCTGGGAACCTTAATGACATCGCTAAGTGACAGCTCGCAAGAAAAGGAAAGACATACATTAGGAGGAGGACCAAAGACCCGGATAATGAGTGAAAGGGGAGGAAATAATGTGGCGCAAGATTTGGGAGAGGTAAAAAAAAAGTGGCAATGTGCTAAAATGTCAGAAAGAAATTTGGATGTTGCAGATTGTTATCACGATTTTCTGCGAGATAAACATTTTAACGAGTCGTCTGCTACTGTTACAGCTCAGGCTCTTGGTTTTGCATTAAGTTTTAGGTCAAAACATTTCATCTATCTCTGTCCATCGCAAAAAAATCACATCTGACTGGCCTTCTCTCAAATAGAACTGTAAAGACAAACTTTTCTTCTCCAAAATCTTAAAATTTGTAACAAAACATGTTGCATTCATAGATTGAGGAAATTAAGTTATTTCTCAGTATTTACTGTTTCGTTTTGACTAACCCCATTCGGTAAACAACTCTGACCAGGAATGCTGCAAAAGCGGCAGATTGTGAAGGAGAGGGAAGGTGTAGCCAAGACAGGTGAAAGAGTGAACGACGAGGGAGGGGAGAAAAGGAAAGAAAGAGAACATGAGAGTTTTTATTCGCTCATCTGAGCTCACTTCAAACGAGCCCGGCGGACCCAGGGGTTGTCCCAGCTACGGGAGACCAGACGTGAGTTGTCTGCCAATCGTAGGTGCACATTAGAGAAACTTTACTGCACAAGTGCACTCCCCTTCCAATCAGGAGGAGATGCGGGTAGGGGTGGGGTGGGGTAGGGGTGGTTGTGGGATTGTTACGTACATCGTTACCTGTGACCTGAGGAGGTCGGCCTCCGATGACCCGGTGTCAAGGTGCAGATTATGTGCTTCTCAGAAATAGCGACGTTTCAGTGGAAGTCTTCGTTTCCTTGAAGTTAGGACCATACCATGGACATGGCAAGACAATCTTTCCGAAATAAAAATTAAGATCATTTGTTGGCAGCCATTTTGAAAACTCTTTACCATGTACATAGATTCTTTTCCCACCCTCATTCCAAATCACTGACTATTCAGTGTAGATGTTCTCTTTCTTATCTGTGACCAGAGATTGGAAAAGAATGGAATCGAGAATTCATTGTTATTGTAGAATAACGGTGGTGTTGCTAAATCATGCGGGTTTTTTTTTTCTCTCTTTCTTTATCTCGCTCTTTTTGTTTTCACAACCGTGGTAACACTTCGTTATATTGTTATAGCATATTTTCCAGTGACAGACACCTAAATAAAACGCTCGTGTAAGTTTTTTACTCATGTATTTATCGTATCTTTGTTTTTATGTAAAATTCTTATGTATTATACGATATTCCTTAATGTATGCAAATTTGCTTACATAATACATTTTTATGAATATTGCTGTGCCCAGCATGCTCTGTGTGCAGGTTTTTATGTCATGTGTTAGTGTGTCTGTCCTTTGGGTGTTGACAGTCTTTTAGTCTTTAGTGTTAATTTGTGACTTGTTTGTGTTTGTGTTTCTTTATAAACGCCTTCTGTTAAGTAGGGGATGTTGCTATATAAATTTTCTTTGATTATTATACCGTAGGAATATATTCTGTACACTATAGCTTAGCAAAAAAAAAAAAAAAACAAAATTCCCAAACAAAACAAGAAAAGAAAATTAAGATAGAACATTTCAAAAGGTATCATTTAACGAATAAGAAAAACGAATCATACTAGAACACCTCTTTGTTCATATTTATCTAAGACCCTGTCTGATATCTTCTTGGTTATAAACACATGTTTTAGTCGATGAATGCGTTGTCAAATGAAAAGAAAGCAATTGCTTATATGCTTACACTAAATATGCTAAATATTAGTATTTTAGTATTTTTGCTTACTGAGACACCTAACAGATATCACCTAAGTAGTAAGGAACAGCTATAGAATTACCGTTGCTGGCAACAGTCAGTGATCTCTTCTTCGATCCCTTTGCCACTTCCCACATTTCTGCATCGTATGTTGTCTTCTCGTTCCTCCCATATTTGAGTTTTGGTCAGTCAACATTTACAACAACAAATACTTTAACAAGGGGACGCTACCGTGTGAAGCTATCACCGCATGTAAGTGTGTATTCTCCCCTTTTCACTAGTCAAAAAATAAATAAATAAATAAAAAAATAAAATAAAATAAAATAAAAATAAAAGTCCGCCTATAATTATTTTCTTTGTCGTTAGTCGATAACCTACCTTTGCCTAAGCGAAATAGTTCGCAAAGTGTTTTCTATAAATTGCTACCTTAAATAATTATTATAAAATTCAGAGTCGCACATTTAAATTTTATTAACATACACTGCCTAATATATAAGCAAATATTTCTTAAACTTCTTATGACAGTTGTGGTCAGAATGACAGTCTTTAACGGGTTGATCAAATTTTCCTGTAAACGTCTCCCACATCTTTTTCTCTCTACACCTGGGATACGATGAATAGAGAAAGTATTCGTATAAATATATTTTTAAAACAGAAGCCTGACTAAGAATAAACTAGTTTATGTTTCACACGATCACACCGGTTTTTGAACATTTGCTTCCGTCTGCTTAGACAAGCAGAAAACCGCGCCAGTAAAGATGTCTGTAAACTTTGAAATATTTCAGTCGTGATACGAGATTTAAAAGTCGGGATGAAGAGACATACTTTTACAGCAGTGACAATAATTTCATCGTGATTACAAATGTTCTTTTCCGACATTTATTTAGTGGCCTGGGGTCAGGTGCACAGATGCGCTAAAATCCTTGTCAAATGTTTGAAGATAACTGTCTCCTGTGTGTTAACATGCAGTTAAAACCTTTTCATGCGCGGTCCCTGCTAGTGCAGTGGTTAAACACTCTATTGTCTTCATTATAATAGGAATCATAGGTTCACAGGTTCACATCTATCATTGTCACCTGTTGACGAAATCTGGTCATTTTCTCCCCATCACTAAGTGGATGCACTTTAGGGAAAATGGAAAAACTAAATTCCCTTTTATAGTATTTATAAGGCCGGCAGATATGTTGGTCCCTCATCATGGTCCCTCATATTAGTCTTTACACAGTCTCCACGTCACAAGAAACATTCGTGTGTTGAAATAAGTGGCGAGTGTGTGTCAAACGAGTGAAGCGTGTTGTGTGTGGTAATTAAGGTAATTCTCATTATCCTTTTCTTCTCTCCGTCCTTGCCCTACATCTACCCTCTTATTGCTGCTGTACACATCAGAGTGCTATAGAAATAGAATATATATAAATGAGTGAAAAAGTGCAAAGCCTGTAAAAATTAGTTTTTGTAAATGGGTGGCTGAATATTGTTGAAAAGAGCTATGTCTACACATACATTTTCAGGAATAGAGAATTGCTATGCGCAAGGCGTACCCAAGGTATACAAATGAGTTAGGGCACAACTACTAATCGTACTTCCGAAGTTTTGCATCTTTTGTCGTGTCACACCACTGCACTGTTTGTAGGAATTATCATCCACAAGCAGTTTAAAGGTGTTAATATTTAGTCGTGATAACGATCGCTTGTACTAAAGTTTCTTGGGTTTGATAAACGATAAAACCTGCTTGGTCTTGAGTGTCTGGACTTAAAGTCTTAGTTTCTTATCTCTGTTGTCACTGGCAAACACAGTTGAGCAATGGCGACAACAGGCTGCAGATCACACCTGTCGTGGATTTTACTTTTACAGGTAGGTCACTTCAGCTACATCGATAATATCGTCCACCATCACCTTTCCCGCTGTTTTTGTTGATTATTTTCGTTTTAGCGATGCTCCAGCAGCATCATTATACATGTTCACACTCAGCAAAGACACATTAGCACACACATGTAGTGAATTCACCACAGTGGCATGGCAGTATGCTGATTTTACATACATTTGTACTGTCTTACAATAGCCTTAGATGTAAATTAGAGATGGTTATCAAGACACTGTTACAGCCACTCAGAAGTTGCTGTTTATGAGAAATGCCACTAGTATCAGCTTGTTTAAAACTCATCTTCTCTAGCCGTGGAAGATCCAAACAAGAGCAGCAAAATGTGTAACAAACATATGTACACCTAAATGAATAAACGAATATTTTCTGTCAGGAGACTCATCTTTCTCTGGCCTCAAAAGCATAATAAAGAAAGATACAGAATATTCTGCAATAAGAGTAATAAATTATCATCAATAAATACTATATCCTAAAGATAGCTAGAAACGGGCAGACAAGCATTAAAAATAAAAATTAAAAATTTCTATTCAATAATTTCAGTATATGTAAACATATGTTGCTAGATCTGAGACGCAAAATTGAAATTTTGTCAAATTGTAGGTGCTTACCTGATTCTAATTAGGGATAGGAATACAATGATTAGTATTGCTAAACAGTCTAGTCATACGCTCTTTACTATTCATATTCTTTTTCCGATTTTGCCACCTACAGTCTACACACCTCTTCTTGAATGAATAAAAAAATTCTGTTACTCTTCCCTTTAGCCGAGCAGATCCAAACCCATGTTTGTATAAACAGTCAGCTTTGCCCCCCACGTTGAGATTAAGTAGCTTTAGGAAAGTTTTTCTGGGAAAGTTTTATCTGTAACATCTCTTTTGCATATCTACCTTTACTTTTTTTTAAAGTTATATTTATCACTATTTACCTGTCAGTTTACCTGCCCTCTGTAATTTAGTCAGCTGTGTCTGCAAACCTGAACGGTTTCTTAGACAGTTACCATGTCGTATTTTAATAATAAGATAAAAAAATAAAATCTTGAGTGATTTCAGTGAGAGGGTTACATCGTTATTTATCACATCAGGTACAAGTTAATGATAACTAAAAAGCAGAGAACGTCTAACAATGGATAAACAATTAATAGATTCCGCCAGATTAGCGCAACATCTAATGAATTAGTAAACACATTCTTCAGACAACGAAGTAGTTTTCCTTTGATGCCTTTCTTTAAGAAAATAAGACATGATACATTTCTGTAGTTGAAACATTTGTTTAAGTTTATTAAAAAAAATCTTTAATGTGTTTAATCGCTTAAAACTATTAATTAATCTTTCATTTTTCCAGCTTATTCTGCAGATCTTGATCTCAACCTTGCATGTGACACTTGGTCAAGGTAAGAACTTTAAAAAAGAAATGATTTAAAGATTAAATTGAAATATTGAATTAAAAAATAAATGTCTCCGTTAAATATACATTTAAAACATATTGGTGAGACACAAGCGAATAAATAGTGTGTGTACGCTTGTAGGTCCACCAACATTCAGTTTAATGTTCCATCACAATTTCATTCAAACATGTTCGCTATAATCGTAGCTGCATCTTTCTCAGCGCCGTGATTGAAGGTGTTATGATATTCCTGCTGGTGTTTTTCTTGTTTAATGATGGATTCTTTCTCATGAAGCTCATACACCTATTTTAAGATCCACTCCAACAGTACATACTATCACGACCGCAGTAAAAAAAATTACAATCACATTAAAAGAACAATCTTTGATCACCGTTATCACAGTCATTTTATTTTTATCATCCCCAATCGGGTACCTATCTAGCTCTTGGGTGAGTAATTTTACTTAGCAGCAATGGTGTGGTATGCGGATGTTTCACATACCAATGTATGTTCCTTATCTTAAACTTCTGATATATCCTTTGGTAACAGTAGCACGTTTGTCGCTATTCCCACCCTTGATCCTGCAGTTGGGATGCGCGGTCGATTTGACTTTCGGTGTTGGAACATAAATAATAATAATAAAGTAAACAGTTGGCTTGTAAAGCACCTTATCTCCCCTGTGTACAGACTTAAGGCGCGTCACAGCTGACAGGTGGTGTGACGTATAAATAATATGACGTCAGAACAAAATGACGGTACTCCAGGCCAAAGGTCAGCGCTTACACACAACACGAGCACAATCCGCAGGCCAAATCTCAAACATGTCACACAAACTGGACGACACTCCAAAAACAGTTCGAAATAGCATATCCAACAGACGGCACGTCTCAATACGACGAATGAACCACAACACACGCAAAAGTTCACTGACCAACAAAGGTTTAGTGGACATGAAGCTCACTGAATATCGCTGATCAAGTCTGCATATCCAAAAGGAATCGAAGCCAAAGACGCGGAAGAGGCTCCACATTCCACACGCACGATGGCAGGCCCATCAAAAACATACACAACCTCAAGTCTAACACGAGGAAGACGTCAGATAAGACAAAAAATGCAACAGTACAACAGATGTGTATGTACCAATTTTCTGTTATGTACCAATTTTCTGTCGTGGGCAAAACCTGTGAAGAACACGTGTTTCTTTTTGTTAAGCACTGGTTTTAGGCCCTTGGTCACCCAAGGTTTGCTGTTAGGATAAACATAAACTGCTTTGATGGAACGGTGAAATCTACACTTTTTTTTTACTCCTGTGTGTAAAATGTCTGTATGAGTATGTATGCCTGTCCTTGTGAGCGAAGACAAATTTCTGTCCTGCGTCTCCTCGACAGATAATAAAGTTTGTTTTGATTTGATTTTGATTTGATTTGATTTGATTTGAGATTTGCCTCCTTCAGCCAGTTAGGCGAGGGGATACCATTCTACATAAATAATTCCATAATGTTTTTATTCTGTAACAGCGGTGGCAGCAGGCTCTTTCTGCATACCAGGACAGACACAGACCTGTGTGGACAACGCGACTTGCATTTTTTACACCTGTAAGTGTGCGAGTACTCACTACCCGAGTGGCGGCGTCTGCTTGCACAGTGAGTATGAAGACCTGCTACAGTGTTGATACGTTTGGTTACTACACTAAACAGTAAAAACTATCTACAGATGCACAGTAAAAGTACATGCGACCAATTGAGCTTACACATCTAGTCTCACAGACCTGCCATATTTGTGATCTGAACATTAATCTCCAATTTTATTCTGCGTGCTTACGGTTTGCTGTTGGTGTTTACTATAAGATTAAAGTCATCTTCAAAGCGTAGCGGTCACATCGGCATTCATCGGCAAAATGAATATATCGCTCTATATAAAGGCACGTGTTTTAGTGAGATAAATAGTTTAAAAATGTTTTTGTGTGTAACAGAGGTGTGGGCGGGATTTTATTGCACACCAGGACAGACCTGTGTGGACCACGCATCTTGCATCTCATACACGTGTGTTTGCGACAACACTCACTATCAAAGCGGTGGCGTCTGCTTAAACAGTGAGTATGCAGTGTATGGAATGCATCATCAATAATGAAAGGGACTTGCTGGCCCGTTATTGACCTGACAATGCATAAAATCAGAGATCCTTAATACTAAAAGGTTCTAGAAGTCAGCACCCGGTTCGCACCATACGGAGTATACAGAGATAGCTGTCTAAAAGACATACTCAGCATGCGACAAAAGCTGTCCTGTTGGTCCTGCAGTCCGTCACCGCATACTTGGTATAGTGGCCAGAGAGTTAAATCCCTTGTTAGTGTAGAGCATTACAGTACGAGAGATAGAAACCTTATTGATATATATATATACTTCCTATAAAAAAAGGTTGTTTATCCAAGTCACTAGATCACGGAAAGATTCAGTAAATGTCATTGTCTGATATTTACTTTCATAACTGAACACTGAAGTACTCAGGTCTCGCAAAACAAAATCACATTTCTAATCATTTAATTGCAGCTTGTACTAAAACATTTATGTTTTAAGGTCTTATGTAGATATATAGGCGTAAAGTGACGAAAAAAGAAATGAAAGGAATATTTCTCAAAAGATGGAGTGGGGTGCCTGTTACTGGTTAAACAACTTTATAACACCGAAAGTAATTCAGTTACTTGACAAGACAGAGTATAGTCTAGTTCTAGTTTAAGGGCACTTCAAGCTAAAATATTTGTAATCTAAAGAATCACATAACACAACTTTTTATTTAGGTTACACTCGAATTTAAATCATGATTCCGTTTAAAATAATTGGTTTCCGAAACTAAATTACTTGATAGTATGTTTGGTCGGTAACAGAGGTGGAAGCGGGCTCTTTCTGCATACCAAGACAGACACAGACCTGTGTGGACAACGCGACTTGCATTTTTTACACCTGTAAGTGTGCGAGTACTCACTACCCGAGTGGCGGCGTCTGCTTGCAGAGTGAGTATGAAGACCTGCTACAGTGTTGATACCTTTGGTTATTACAGTAAACAGTCACAGTAAAAACTATATACAGATGTAAAGTAAATGTACATGCGACCAATTAAGCTTAAACATCTAGTCTGACAGACCTGTGACATTTGTGATTTGAACCCTAATCTTTAATTTTATTCTCCATGCTTACGGTTTGCTGTTGGTGTTTACTATAAGATTAAAGTCATCTTCTAAGCGTAGCGGTCATATCAGCCTTCATCGGAAGAATGAAGATATTGCTCTATTATAAGACACTTGTTTTGGTGAGATAAATAATTTGATAATGTTTTTGTGTGTAACAGAGGTGGCTGCAGGCTCTCTTTGCACATCAGGACAGACCTGTGTGGACTACGCATCTTGCAATTCATACACGTGTGAGTGCGACAACACTCACTATGAAAGCCTTGGTGTCTGCTTAAACAGTGAGTACACAGTGTATGGAATGCATCATTGATAATGAAAGGGACTTGCTGGCCCGTTACTGCCTTTAATATGCATAAAATTTAAACAAAAAGGTTTTAGAACTCAGATACCAGTTTATAATGTCATGAGGCTGGATTAGGTTTGGATTTAGAACCGTCGAGATATTGGTGCAATGACGCCTCATACTGGCTCAATGTAGGTACTTCTTACCTTGGTACAGTCATGGCCAACTTTACTGACCTAACATTGGGAGTACAAAGTTTATTTATAGTCGACAGAGATTGGAGAGACGTTTACTCATTGAAAGATTTATCAGTTGCAAAGTATTGCTGGTCTGCTGTCCTCATACAAACATTGCTGACTATACCAGCCCAGTAGTAGAAGAAGAAATTGTCCGTGGATTGCGTTGATTTTCTCTGTGGATTAATACCACATATAGGCAGAAACACAAAGATTTACATTACAACCTAGCTAGCTGCAACATAACGAATTCTTCATTGTTTATAGCACGGTTCTGTGATCTCCAAGAGATTTTGGAGTGGATTACGAAGAATGAAAGAAAGAAGATGGCGATCGAGAGTAGTTATTTTACATGGCTTATCCTAGGAGAGGTAGAAACCTGTCATATGATAGCTAGTATAGGACTATAGTGTTAGTGGCGCACTCTTGCTTCCCCGCACGTCTAGCAGACACACAGGCGGACGGACAAGCGCAGGGATAGCTGAATGGTAACCCGTCCTTCCGTCCATCGCAAGAAAGGGTCGGCTGGCATCAGATCGCTAAGAAGGGAGAGCGGCGATGGACTCGCCAATTAGGCGAAAGGACATCACTCTCACCCTCATTTTACAAAGTCTTTAGATAAGACAGAACCTAGTCTAGTTCCAGTTAAAGGCACTTCAAACTAATATTTTTATAATCGAAAAAATCACCAAACACAACCTTTCACTTAGGTTACACTCGGATTTAAATCTTATTCCGTTTAACTTAATTGGTTGCCTGAGATAATCTATTTGATAGTATGTTTGGTCGGTAACAGAGGTGGCAGCGGGTAGTGGCTGTACTACAGGACAGACCTGTGTGGACAACGCGACTTGTACCTGGAACACCTGTGAGTGTGCGAGTACTCACTACCCGAGTGGCGGCGTCTGCTTGCAGAGTGAGTATGAAGACCTGCTACAGCGTTGATAACTTTGGTTATTATTGTAAACAATCACAGTAGAAAGTATATACAGATGTAAAGTAAATGTACATGCGACCAATTGACCTTACACATCTAGTCTCACAGACCTGTGACATTTGTGATTTGAACATTAATCTTTAATTTTATTCTCCATGCTTACGGTTTGCTGTTGGTGTTTACTATAAGATTAAAGTCATCTTCAAAGCGTAGCGGTCATATTGGCATTCATCGGAAGAATGAATATATCGCTCTATTATAAGACACTTGTTTTTGGTGAGATAAATAATTTGAGAATGTTTTTGTGTGTAACAGAGGTGGCGGCGGGAGATTATTGCACATCAGGACAGACCTGTGTGGACCACGCATCTTGCAATTCATACAGGTGTGAGTGCGACAACACTCATTATCAAAGCCTTGGTGTCTGCTTAAACAGTGAGTACACAGTCTGTGGAATGCATCATTGATAATGAAAGGGACTTGCTGTCCCGTTACTGGCTTTAATATGCATAAAATCAGAGATTCTTTAAACAAAAAAGGTTTTAGAAGTCAGATACCAGTTTATAATTTCATGAGGCTGGATTAGGTTTGGATTTAGAACCGTATATTTGTTCGGTAACAGAGGTGGCAGCGGGTAGCGGCTGTTCTACAGGACAGACCTGTGTGGACAACGCGACTTGTACCTGGAACACCTGTGAGTGTGTGAGTACTCACTACCCGAGTGGCGGCGTCTGCTTGCAGAGTGAGTATAAAGACCTGCTACAGTGTTGATCCCGTTGATTACAACACAAAACAGTAAAAACTATCTACAGATGTACAGTAAAAGTACATGCGACCAATTGAGCTTACACATCTAGTCTCACAGACCTGCCATATTTGTGATCTGAACATTAATCTTCAATTTTATTCTCCATGCTTACGGTTTGCTGTTGGTGTTTACTATAAGATTAAAGTCATCTTCAAAGCGTAGCGGTCATATCGGCATTCATCGGCAAAATGAATATATTGCTCTATTTTAAGGCACTTGTTTTAGTGAGATAAATAGTTTGAAAATGTTTTTGTGTGTAACAGAGGTGGCGGCGGGATTTTATTGCAAACCAGGACAGACCTGTGTGGACTACGCATCTTGCATCTCATACACGTGTGTTTGCGACAACACTCACTATGAAAGCGGTGGCATGTGCTTAAACAGTGAGTACAGAGTGTACTGAATGCATCATCGATAAGGTAAAGGGACTTGCTGGCCCGTTATTGACCTGACAATGCATAAAATCAGAGATCCTTAATACTAAAAGGTTATAGAAGTCAGCACCCGGTTCGCACCATACCGAGTATACAGAGATAGCTGTCTAAAAGACATACTCAGCATGCGACAAAAGCTGTCCTGTCGGTCCTGCAGTCTGTCACCGCATACTCAGTACAATGGCCAGAGAGTTAAATCCCTTGTTAGTGTAGAGCAGGGATGCCCAACCTACGGCCCGCGGGCCATATCCTGCCCGCAACGCGGTGCCATTCCGGCCCGCGAAACTTCTGCCCACAGTGCAGGAAATCGACATGTTAGTAATAAAAAAAGACCTAAAATAAAATTAAAAAAAAAAAAAAAAAGGGGAAGAAGAAGTATTTATCCCTACGTCGTGGCGTCTCTCAATCTTTTTTTCGATGGACAAACATTTCGATTCAGTGTCCGACTTGGTGTCTCTACGATGCAGCTGGACATTCAGAAGTTGGTTTCGGGTAAACAACTTCAAATATCCCACTAATTACTACATAATTAATGGTAAGTACAACTTGTTTCTAATGAAAATGGTATCTGCTCTATTTTTTTGTTTTTTTGTTTTTTTGTTTTTTTGTATTTTTGCGATGAAGTGGCCCGCGACACGCATGTCGGAAATGTGTATGGCACGCAGTCCGAAAAAGGTTGGGCATCACTGGTATAGAGCATTACAGTACGAGAGCTAGAAACCTTATTGATATGATACTTCTAATAAAAAAAAGGTTGTTTATCCAAGTCACTAGATCACGGAAAGATTCAGTAAATGTCATTGACTGATAATTACTTTCATAACTGAACACTAAAGTACTCAGGTCTCGCAAAACAAAATCACATTTCTAATCATTTAATTGCAGCTTGTACTAAAACATTTATGTTTTAATGTCCTATACAGATATATAGGCGTAAAGTGACGAAAACAGAAATGAAAGGAATATTTCTCAAAAGATGGAGCGGGGTGCCTGTCACTGGTTAACCAACTTTATAACACCGAATGTAATTCAGTTACTTGACAAGACAGAGTATAGTCTAGTTCTAGTTTAAGGGCACTTCAAGCTAAAATATTTGTAATCTAAAGAATCACATAACACAACTTTTTATTTAGGTTACACTCGAATTTAAATCATGATTCCGTTTGATATAATTGGTTTCCGAAACTAAATTACTTGATAGTATGTTTGGTCGGTAACAGAGGTGGCAGCGGGCAGTGGCTGTTCTACAGGACAGACCTGTGTGGACAACGCGACTTGTACCTGGAACACCTGTGAGTGTGCGAGTACTCACTACCCGAGTGGCGGCGTCTGCTTGCAGAGTGAGTATGAAGACCTGCTACAGTGTTGATACATTTGGTTATTACAGTAAACAGTCATAGTAGAAACTATCTACACATGTAAAATAAACGTACATGCGACTAATTGAGCTTACACACCTAGTCTCACAGACCTGTGACATTTGTGATTTGAACATTAATCTTTAATTTTATTCTCCATGCTTACGGTTTGCTGTTGGTGTTTACTATAAGATTAAAGTCATCTTCAAAGCGTAGCAGTCAAATCGGCCTTCATCGGAAGAATGAATATATTGCTCTATTTTAAGGAACTTTTTTGGTGAGAGAAATAAGTTAATGTTTTTTGTGTGTAACAGAGGTGGGGGCGGGATTTTATTGCACACCTGGACAGACCTGTGTGGACCACGCATCTTGCATCTCATACACGTGTGTTTGCGACAACAGTTACTATGAAAGCGGTGGCGTGTGCTTAAACAGTAAGTACACAGTGTACTGAATGCATCATCGATAATGAAAGGGACTTGCTGGCCCGTTATTCACCTGACAATGCATAAAATCAGAGATCCTTAAAGGGATACTCAAGGCTTGTGATAAGGCTGTGGCGACGGTCAAACGTTTCAAAAATATATTTAGTTAGAATTACAGAGCACAAGAGCAACACAGGAGAAATAAAGGATTCGTTTCTCACTTAATTACCACTTATTAGCACTATTTCGGTTTCCGATGTTTATAAAATTGAAAAAATCCAGTGAAATCGACCCTTGTGTCCTTCCGCCGAGTAAAATCGATAGCTTCCCGAGATGGTC
>SRHC01003046.1:26319-54257 GCA_004794325.1 Pomacea maculata
TAGCGAACAAAATTTCGGATAACGAACAGCCACGTGAACCACACGTGACCGACCAGCATGTCATCATTCGCGCTCGAGACACAGTTACGATCGGTCGTTCCTTTTCTATGCGCATCCTTCTTATTTAGTGATTTTTGTGCTTTATTTTAATAAGATAATCTCCAATAATGGCTCCAAAGAAGATTAAGAGCAATGGTAGTGAGGTAATGACAAGGAAGCGGCCAACAAATGAATTGAAAAAGGAAATGATTTCAAAGTACGAAGGTGGCATGCGTCTGTCGTAATGTGATGTATTACTGAAGAGTTTTACAAAAAAGGCATTGATGAACAGACACTGGACAAGTTTTTTCCTTTAACCTCAAAGCTACAGAAAAGGGAAGTCACCCCCGATTTTATAATGTCACGTGTGCTCATGGAGGGGGAATCAAAGCAGTAATTCCACCCCTTCCTCCCCACACCTGCTTCCACAGTGCAGGAAATCGGCATGTTAGTAATAAAAAAAGACCTAAAAAAAACCTGAAAAAAAGGGAAGAAGAAGTATTGCATTATAACTGTTCTCATTAAAACAAATACCTTTATAGCCTATAACTTTCAAAAATGAGCGAGTCTTCAATTTTATTCTGCGTGATTGGTTTGCTGTTGGTGTTTACTATCAGATTAAAGTCATCTTCAAAGCGTAGCGGTCACATCGGCCTTCATCGGCAAAATGAATATATTGCTCTATTTTAAGGCACTTGTTTTAGTGAGATAAATAGTTTGAAAATGTTTTTGTGTGTAACAGAGGTGGCGGCGGGATTTTATTGCACATCAGGACAGACCTGTGTGGACCAGGCATCTTGCATCTCATACACGTGTGTTTGCGACAACAGTTACTATGAAAGTCATGGCGCCTGCTTAAACAGTGAGTACAGAGAGTATGGAATGCATCATCAATAATGAAAGGGACTTGCTTGCCCGTTATTGACCTGACAATGCGTAAAATCAGAGATCCTTAAAACTAAAAGGTTATAGATGTCAGCACCCGGTTAGCATAGAGCAGTGATGCTCAACCTTTTTCGGTCTGCGGGCCATATCCATTTCGAACAGCCGTGTCGCGGGCCACTTCGCCGCAAAAATTCAAAAAGGAAAAAAAAAATAGAGCAGATACCATTTTTATTAGAAACAAGTTGTACTTACCATTAATTATGTAGTAATTAGTGGGATATTTGAAGTTGTTTACCCGAAACCAACTTCTGAATGTCCGGCCTCATCGTAGAGACACCAAGTCGAAGCAATGACTGGAAATGTTCGTCCATCGAAAAAAAGATTGAGAGACGCCCCTACGTGGGGATAAATACTTCTTCCTTTTTTTCGTTTTTTTTAAGGTCTTCTTTTATTACTAACATGTCGATTTCCTGCACTGTGGGCAGAAGTTTCGCGGGTCGGATGGCACCGCGTCGCGGGCCGGATATGGCCCGCGGGCCGTAGGTTGTGCATCCCTGGCATAGAGCATTACAGTACGGGAGCTAGAAACTTTATTGATATGATACTTCCTATAAAAATAAAAAGGTTGTTTATCCAAGTCACTAGATCACGGAAAGATTCAGTAAATGTCATTGACTGATAATTACTTTCATAACTGAACACTGAAGCACTCAGGTCTCGCAAAACAAAATCACATTTCTAATCATTTTATTGCAGCTCGTACTAAAGAATTTATGTTTTAAGGTCCTATGTAGATATATAAGCATAAAAGGACGAAAAAAGAAATGAAAGGAATATTTCTCAAAAGATGGAGTGGGGTGCCTGTCACTGGTTAACTTAATTTCTAACACCGAATGTAATTTAGTTACTTGAGAAATAAGTAAGGTATAGACAAGACAGAAACTAGTCTACTTCCAGTTTAAGGGCACTTCAAACTAACATTTTTGTAATCGAAAAAATCACCAAACACAACCTTTCACTTAGGTTACACTCGAATTTAAATCATGATTCCGTTTGATATAATTGGTTTCCGAAACTAAATTACTTGATAGTATGTTTGGTCGGTAACAGAGGTGGCAGCGGGCAGTCGCTGTACTACAGGACAGACTTGTGTGGACAACGCGACTTGTACCTGGAACACCTGTGAGTGTGCGAGTACTCACTACCCGAGTGGCGGCGTCTGCTTGCAGAGTGAGTATGAAGACCAGCTACAGTGTTGATACCGTTGATTACTACACTAAACAGTAAAAACTATCTACAGATGTACAGTAAAAGTACATGCGACCAGTTAAGCTTACACACCTAGTCTCACAGACCTGCCATATTTGGGATCTGAACATTAATCTTCAATTTTATTCTGTGTGCTTGGTTTACTGTTGGTGTTTACTATAAGATTAAAGTCATCTTCAAAGCGTAGCCGTCATATCGGCATTCATCGGCAAAATGAATATATTTTAAGGAACGTTTTTGGTGAGATAAATAATTTGAGAATGTTTTTGTGTGTAACAGAGGTGGCGGCGGGATTTTATTGCACATCAGGACAGACATGTGTGGACCACGCATCTTGCAATTCATACAGGTGTGAGTGCGACAACACTCACTATCAACGACTTGGCGTCTGTTTAAACAGTGAGTACAGAGTGTACTGAATGCATCATCGATAATGAAAGGGACTTGCTGGCCCGTTATTCACCTGACAATGCATAAAATCAGAGATCCTTAAAGGGATACTCAAGGCTTGTGATAAGGCTCTGGCGACGGTCAAACGTTTCAAAAATATATTTAGTTAGAATTACAGAGCACAAGAGCAACACAGGAGAAATAAAGGATTCGTTTCTCACTTAATTACCACTTATTAGCACTATTTCGGTTTCCGATGTTTATAAAATTGAAAAAATCCAGTGAAATCGACCCTTGTGTCCTTCCGCCGAGTAAAATCGATAGCTTCCCGAGATGGTCAAGCAGAGAGTCTTATTGTGACGTCATAGTCTTATTGTGACGTCAGTCTCTCACATGAAGTGTCTGTAGCATTGCGAAGATTTGACGTCATCTGTTTATTCGTATCACGCACTCTGTGTGTAAGGCTTGTAAGCTCTGTCTGTCGGAAACTGATGAAAAGGAAATTTAGAATCTTTTCCATCTTTTCGTGGCAATCGGGTGCAGCACATTCTCGAGGCTTGGTTCTCACTATGGAAACCACACGTCACAGGGTCACGTGACGGAGAACGAGACTTCGTGGAAGCAAAAAAAGAGTCCGTGTAATTTCTCTTATTAAACACAACATTCTACTAAAAACCTTCAACGTTTTCCACTTGAACACACATACAAATAGACGAGATTCAAATTTATCCTACTCTGTACGCGATTCTAAGCAGTTTTATTTTGCCTTTAGAATCCCTTTAATACTAAAAGGTTATAGAAGTCAGCACCCGGTTAGTATAGAGCATGACAGTACGAGAGCTAGAAACTTTATTGATATGATACTTCCTATAAAAAAAAAAGGTTGTTTATCCAAGTCACTCGATCACGGAAAGATACAGTAAATGTCATTGTCTGATAATTACTTTCATAACTGAGCACTGAAGCACTCAGGTCTTGCAAAACAAAATCATATTTCTAATCATTTAATTGCAGCTTTTACTAAAGCATTTATGTTTTAAGGTCCTATGTAGATATATAGGCGTAAAGTGACGAAAAAAGAAGTGAAAGGAATATTTCTCAAAAGATGGAGTGGGGTGCCTGTCACTGGTTAACCAACTTTATGACACCGAATGTAATTCAGTTATTGACAAGACAGAGTATAGTCTAGTTCTAGTTTAAGGGCACTTCAAACTAAAATTTTTGTAATCTAAAGAATCACATAACACAACTTTTTATTTAGGTTACACTCGAATTTAAATCATGATTCCGTTTGCTATAATTGGTTTCCAAACTAAATTACTTGATAGTATGTTTGGTCGGTAACAGAGGTGGCAGCGGGCAGTCGCTGTTCTACAGGACAGACCTGTGTGGACAACGCGACTTGTACCTGGAACACCTGTGAGTGTGCGAGTACTCACTACCCGAGTGGCGGCGTCTGCTTGCAGAGTGAGTATAAAGACCTGCTACAGTGTTGATACCTTTGGTCATTACAGTAAACAGTCACAGTAAAAAGTATATACAGATGTAAAGTAAACGTACATGCGACCAATTGAGCTTACACATCTAGTCTCACAGACCTGCCATATTTGGGATCTGAACCCTAATCTTTAATTTTATTCTACATGCTTACGGTTTGCTGTTGGTGTTTACTATAAGATTAAAGTCATCTTCAAAGCGTAGCGGTCACATCGGCGTTCATAGGAAGAATGAATATATTGCTCTATTTTAAGCAACTTTTGGTGAGATAAGTAATTTGATAATGTTTTGTGTGTAACAGAGGTGGCGGCGGGATTTTATTGCACATCAGGACAAAAATGTGTGGACCACGCATCTTGCAATACATACACGTGTGAGTGCGACAACAGTTACTATGAAAGCCTTGGAGTCTGCTTAAACAGTGAGTACACAGTCTGTGGAATGCATCATTGATAATGAAAGGGACTTGCTGGCCCGTTACTGGCTTTAATATGCATAAAATCAGAGATTCTTTAAACAAAAAAAATTTTAGAAGTCAGATACCAGTTTATAATGTCATGAGGCTGGATTAGGTTTGGACTTAGAACCGTCGAGGTATTGGTACAATGACGCCTCATACTGGCTCAATGTAGGTACTTCTTACCTTGGTACACTCATGGCCAACTTTACTGGCCTAATATTGGGAGTACAAAGTTTATTTATAGTCAACAGAGATTGGAGAGACGTTTACTCATTGAAAGATTTATCAGTTGCAAAGTATTGGTGTAATGTTGCCCCTGCTGGTCTGCTGTCCTCATACACACATTGCTGACTATACCAGCCCAGTACTAGAAGAAGAAATTGTCCGTGGATTGCGTTGATTTTCTCTGTGGATTAATACCACATATAGGCAGAAACACAAAGATTTACATTACAACCTAGCTAGCTGCAACATAAAGAATTCTTCATTGTTTATAGCACGGTTCTGTGATCTCCAAGAGATTTTGGAGTGGATTACGAGGAATGAAAGAAAGAAGATAGCGATCAATAGTAGTTATTTAGTTACTTGAGAAATAAGTAAGGTATAGACAAGACAGAAACTAGTCTACTTCCAGTTTAAAGGCATTTCAAACTAACATTTTTGTAATCGAAGAAAATCACCTAACACAACTTTTCACTTAGGTTACACTCGAATTTAAATCTTAATCTGTTTAACTTAACTGGTTGACGGAGATAATCTATTTGATAGTATGTTTGGTCGGTAACAGAGGTGGCAGCGGGCAGTGGCTGTTCTACAGGACAGACTTGTGTGGACAACGCGACTTGTACCTGGAACACCTGTGAGTGTGCGAGTACTCACTACCCGAGTGGCGGCGTCTGCTTGCAGAGTGAGTATGAAGACCTGCTACAGTGTTGATACCGTTGGTTACTACACTAAACAGTAAAAACTATCTACAGATGTACAGTAAAAGTACATGCGACCAAGTAAGCTTACACATCTAGTCTCACAGACCTGCCATATTTGGGATCTGAACATTAATCTGCAATTTTATTCTGTGTGCTTGGTTTGCTGTTGGTGTTTACTATAAGATTAAAGTCATCTTCAAAGCGTAGCCGTCATATCGGCATTCATCGGCAAAATGAATATATTGCTCTATTTTAAGGCACTTGTTTTAGTGAGATAAATAGTTTGAGAATGTTTTTGTGTGTAACAGAGGTGGCGGCTGGATTTTATTGCACATCAGGACAGACCTGTGTGGACTACGCATCTTGCATCTCATACACGTGTGAGTGCGACAACACTCACTATCAAAGTCATGGTGTCTGCTTAAACAGTGAGTACAGAGTGCATGGAATGCATCATCAATAATTAAAGGGACTTGCTGGCCCGTTATTGACCTGACAATGCATAAAATCAGATATCCTTAAAGGGATACTAAAGGCTTGTAATAAGGCTCTGGCGACGGTCAAACGTTTCAAAAATATATTTAGTTAGAATTACAGAGCACGAGAGCAACACAGGAGAAATAAAGGATTCGTTTCTCACTTAATTACCACTTATTAGCACTATTTCGGTTGCTGATGTTTATAAAATTGAAAAAATCCAGTGAAATCGACCTTGTGTCCTTCCGCCGAGTAAAATCGATAGCTTCCCGAGATAGTCAAGCAGAGAGTCTTATTGTGACGTCATAGTCTTATTGTGACGTCAGTCTCTGACACGAAGTGTCTGTATCATTGTGAAGATTTGTCGTCTGTATATCCGTATGACGCACTCTGTGTGTAAGGCTTGTAAGGCTCTGTCTGTCGGAAAGTGATGAAAAGGAAATTTTGAATCTTTTCCATCTTTTCGTGGCAATCAACCCTGCGTACCGTAACGCGGGCGCTCACCGCGGATGCCCGCGGGCGCTCACTCACGCCTGTGAGAGCCTGTGATACCCTTCGCCCACCGTGGGCGCCTGTTAAAATGGCGGCTGACAGCAAAGTAGAGAATATAATTTTGTTTATGGGCATATTTGACAACGACGACGAATTAATAGAAGCAATCTATTGCAGCGCCAAACAATATACTTTTAGTGGCATTCATTTCGGAACTAAAAGAGGAAAAAGTCCATGAGAATTAAAGATTATGTGGAAAGAACCATGCGGTAGTCAAGCATATCACGTAAAAAACAAACGACGAGTAGACTTTCTGTTGTTGTCGTCCCGATTCGAAGTTTCAAGGTCGAAGGCAAATTCATCTACCATCTCTAGAAAGACATGACGATGAAATCTGAACTTTAAATACACTTCTTTGTCGTTGCATATATCTATCTATTGCAAAATACTTATTTATTAGAAGATCCACCGTGAATATCATCTACACGTCTAAACTTTACAACCATGGCGGCCATCTTTGCGCCCGTGGCGTATTACCTCTCAAGCAAGTACGCGTGCGCCCGCGTTGCGGTACGCAGGGCTGATGAAGCGTGACGTAGCATAGGCATGACGTCAGGCGTTGCTACAATCAGCGAAAAAAAAGCCTCGACCTTCCCCTTCTAACCGGATAAAAATAGCCTGGAATGTGACGTCAAACGTCGTCTGCTATAAGCCTATTACCGGTGCGTCCCCAGCGCTGAGAGAAACAGGCACAGAAACATGGCTGACACGTGACACCTGTCACTGATTAACTTAATTCTCAGCCCCGAGTGCAGTCAGTGACTACAGTACTAGAGACAAGACAAAGTATAGTCGAGGTCCCAATTTGAGGGCATTTCAAGTTAGAATTTTTGTAATTGAAAGAATCATCAAACACAACTTTTCACTTAGGTTAGACTTAAATTGGAATAGTAATTCCGCTTGATATAATTCATTTCCGGAGATAATCTATTTGAAAGTATGTTTGGTCGGTAACAGAGGTGGCAGCGGGTAGTCGCTGTTCTACAGGACAGACCTGTGTGGACAACGCGACTTGTACCTGGAACACCTGTGAGTGTGTGAGTACTCACTACCCGAGTGGCGGCGTCTGCTTGCAGAGTGAGTATGAAGACCTGCTACAGTGTTGATACATTTGGTTATTATAGTAAACAATCACAGTAGAAACTATATACAGATGTAAAATAAACGTACATGCGACCAATTGAGCTTACACATCTAGTCTCACAGACCTGTGACATTTGTGATTTGAACCCTGATCTTTAATTTTATTCTCCATGCTTACGGTTTGCTGTTGGTGCTTACTATAAGATTAAAGTCATCTTGAAAGTGTAGCGGTCAAATCAGCCTTCATCGGAAGAATGAATATATTGCTCTATTTTAAGGAACTTTTTTGGTGAGATAAATAATTTGATAATGTTTTTGTGTGTAACAGAGGTGGGGGCTGGATTTTATTGCACATCAGGACAGACATGTGTGGACCACGCATCTTGCATCTCATACACGTGTGAGTGCGACAACAGTTACTATGAAAGACTTGGCGTCTGCTTAAACAGTGAGTACACAGTGTACTGAATTCATCATCAATAATAAAAAGGACTTGCTGGCCCGTTATTGACCTGACAATGCATGCGCAGTGGTTGATGGGACAGCCGAACGTTCCCGAAGTGAGTTCGGGTGACCTAAATGTCGGCCAAGGCCGGTAGTGAACACTTGTGATTGGCTGTATGCAAATTGTGTGTACGCATCATCCATATATGGAATTTTCCGTTCCTTTGTCTAGTCTCGAAATTAGTGTATTACTGCGCGTGGAATTTTCCCACGGCCCTGAACACGTGTTTGTTCGAAAGTTGAATGAATCCTCTTTCTGCTGATATAATGGTTGGCCTAGTTTTTCAAACGACCGATTGAGTTGCTATGCGCCAAACATTCCCTATTTTCACGAATTCTGACAAAAGCAAGGAAAATTCTGAAAAAGGCGCTGTTTTTATAAGCAAAATTTACATATTTCTAGATGTTTTTATGAAAAATCAGTTTAAGGGTGGATAAAATGTAAGTTGGAAAATCCTAACATTTCAATATCTCAAAATGGCCAAAAATGAAGATTTTTGTCAGATTTGATGACCGGTGTCTGGCCTTAATACTAAAAGGTTATAGAAGTCAGCACCCGGTTCGCACCATACCGAGTATACAGAGATACCTGTCTAAAAGACATACTCAGCATGGGACAAAAGCTGTCATGTCGTTTCTGCAGTCTGTCACCGCATACTCAGTATAGTGGCCAGAGAGTTAAATCCCTTGTAAGTGTAGAACATTACAGTACGAGAGCTAGAAACCTTATTGATATGATACTTCCTATAAAAAACAAGGGTTGTTTATCCAAGTCACTCGAAATAAGTAAGGCATAGACAAGACAGAAACTAGTCTAGTTCCAGTTAAGGGCATTTCAAACTAACATTTTTGTAATCGAAAAAATCACCAAACACAACTTTTCACTTAGGTTACACTCGAATTTAAATCATGATTCCGTTTGATATAACTGGTTTCTGAAACTAAATTATTTGATAGTATGTTTGGTCGGTAACAGAGGTGGCAGCGGGTAGTCGCTGTACTACAGGACAGACTTGTGTGGACAACGCGACTTGTACCTGGAACACCTGTGAGTGTGTGAGTACTCACTACCCGAGTGGCGGCGTCTGCTTGCAGAGTGAGTATGAAGACCTGCTACAGTGTTGATACCTTTGGTTACTACACTAAACAGTAAAAACTATCTACAGATGTACAGTAAAAGTACATGCGACCAATTGAGCTTACACATCTAGTCCCACAGACCTGTGACATTTGTGATTTGAACCCTAATCTTTAATTTTATTCTCCATGCTTACGGTTTGCTGTTGGTGTTTACTATAAGATTAAAGTCATCTTCAAAGCGTAGCGGTCATATCGGCATTCATTGAAAGAATGAATATATTGCTGTATTTTAAGCAACTTGTTTTGGTGAGATAAATAATTTGATGATGTTTTTTGTGTGTAACAGAGGTGGCGGCGGGATTTTATTGCACATCAGGACAGACCTGTGTGGACCACGCATCTTGCATCTCATACACGTGTGAGTGCGACAACACTCATTATCAAAGTCATGGCGTCTGCTTAAACAGTGAGTACACAGTCTGTGGAATGCATCATTGATAATGAAAGGGACTTGCTGGCCCATTACTGGCTTTAGACGGTCTGTTATAATTAATCAGGGCTTCTGCTTACGCAAAAAATTGCGTACAGTACGCATTAAAAGTTCGGAGGACCCCTTCAATTTTCGTCAATGGGGTCTCATTCAAATTTGGGCGAAGAACAGGGACCCCTTAAAAATCTGAAGAAGGGGTCCCTGGGACCCCAGAGAATTTAGCCTTAGCAGAAGCCCTGAATCATTATTACACATTTATTATTACACATTTTTATAATTAAATACCTGATTTAGGTTGTGGCCAGAAATCCAGTGGTCACTGCTCCGTTAATAGGGTTATTAATCTTGACCAGTGACATGAAACACTGGCTTGAACACGGTAAGTGTGTTTAAGGTTTCAATAAGTACTAGCTTACCTTAATCTGTGCAACATCAAAGGGTGACCAGGGACACTGAACATGGGTAAAGAGTACCAAAAACTTAGCACGTTTCCAGTTTGTAAGCTAGCGATTGGAAGTCCGTCTCGAGGAGACTTAAAAAGCTGTTGTGAGTTGGACTATGTGTCTGCACAATCACAATAAATTTTGGGGCGGCTTATCAGGGTTTGAAAAAAGCAACGCATAGTAGTGGTTTTACATGCTTTTACCGTTAATTACCACCGTCACAGTACAAACTACACAGAGTCCGGAAAGATATTATATTCTCTTATTCAGATTACAATAAAAGTAAATATGAGCAATTAAACTATGAGATAAATAATTTGATAATGTTTTTGTGTGTAACAGAGGTGGCGGCGGGAGATTATTGCACATCAGGACAGACTTGTGTGGACTACGCATCTTGCATCTCATACAGGTGTGAGTGCGACAACACTCATTATCAAAGTCATGGCGTCTGCTTAAACAGTGAGTACACAGTCTGTGGAATGCATCATTGACAATGAAAGGGACTTGCTGCCCCGTTATTGGCTTTACAATGCATAAAATCAGAGATCCTTAATACAAAAAGGTTCTAGAAGTCAGATATCGGTCATGGCACTGGATTCACTTCTGTCGAGATATTGGTACAATGTCTCCTCATGTTGGCTCAATTTAGTGAGCAATTTAGCTGATACATCCTATCTCATATTCTCCATGCTTACAGTTTGCTGTTGGTGCTACTATTGGATTAATGTCGTCTGAAAAGCGTAGAGGCAATATTGGCCTTCTACTGATGGAAATAATGCTTTTTAAGCCAGTTGTTTTGGTGAGATAAATAATTTGATGATATTTTTTGTCTGTAACAGAGGGGGTGGCATACACTTCTTGCGGACCAGGACAAACCTGCTCCAACAGTGAGTACAATCTATGAAATGCATTATAGATAATGAAAGGGACTTGCTGGCCCAATATTTGCCTCAAATATCATGGCTCCCAAATAATAAGAAATTTCTAGAAGTCAAATACCCGGAGTACGTTGTGTCCAGCAGTCCACTCTGTTACGATTTAACTGTGGTAGCGGTCTGTGTAAGGTGTCGCCCGGCGTGTGTCAGCTTGGCCTCCGAGTACGAAAAACTTATTTCTTTTCAACTTAACCTAGCATGTGGAAGTCCGTCTCGAAGAAATGCAAAAAAAGCTGTTGGCTGCACATTTACTGTGGAGTTTACGCCAAGACGAGACTAGGCAGGCGATATGGGAGCAGTAAGACAAATTATGAAATTATAATCCCGACCTAGACGCAAACTATTGCTGTATATATGTTTTGTTCTATCTTTCCTTTAAACTACATTGTTTTGTTTTACACATATAATATATATTATTGATTGTGGGGATGCGCCTGCTTGCATGCCGTAATGAAGTGTTAAATGAATGCTGATGAGTGATTTTTATCCATTTGAGCGACAGCGGACCGTTACAAGCGCTACATCGCCGAGCATCCTTTTTGACGATGTCCATGTCCACCCCGATCTGTCTATAGCGCCAAAACTTTAACAACAAACCCTGGCCTACCGGCCGCCCCTCTACACTTCTATGAACCAAACCAAATCATAGAAAATTGCATTCGATGATATTAATTTGAAATACTAACACCCGGTTATAATACTAACAGTTAATTTTACAATACTTTGCAGCATACTGTCAATTTTTTTGTTTTTTGTTTTGTTTTGTTTTTTTGTTTTTGCATTGTCTTGTTTTTAGAACTTCTGTTTTTTTATGCTTTCAATTCTTTCTTTCGGTCCTTCTGAGCTTGTGAAGATGCAACTTCTGGTACTATGAGTTATATTGCAAATACGTTTAAAATTTCTGGAGAAAATCCATAGATTTTACGGACACCCAAAGAAAAAAGTAAGCATTTTTGTAACCTTTTGTGTCATTTATTGGTTGTCTGAAAACTACTAATCACAGAACTAATCTAAACAATTTTCTTTTCCCCTCAGATGGCACGAATGAGTACTCCATATTAGGAGGTGTCTTTGGTGGGTTAGCTGTTCTCCTCATTGTTGTTATTATTATCATCGTCTTGCGACGACGCAAACGGTAAGTACGAACAATACATAAAGTCAAGAGCACATGACACATAATCTCGAGAACATAGGATACATAGCGTCAAGGGAGGTTAAACATGGACATGTAAAAAATATTGTCAACGTCTAGGACTTACAATAGAAAACTTTATATATATTGGATACATTTTTGAAGAACATAGGATGAAGAACATCACGGACACGGGATAGATATGTATGGATGGTGGGCAGATACTGCTAAATACATATATTAAGGAAATTGGATAGATAGCGCCAAGGACATGGGATGTATAACATGAGTGACATGCGATACACATCATAAAAGGAGACATGAAGAGTACTGGGGAAGACAGG
This sequence comes from Pomacea maculata, assembly GCA_004794325.1. NCBI lineage: Eukaryota > Metazoa > Mollusca > Gastropoda > Architaenioglossa > Ampullariidae > Pomacea > Pomacea maculata. The sequence goes on from SRHC01003046.1 coordinate 38,829, forward strand.
GTCAGGCGAACAGGGAAAAGAAGGAGTTATCTCTAATTTCTCACAAAATGTTTTAATTTTTGAGGGAAAAAAAAATGGGAGAAAGCAAATAGTAAACCTTGCTGATTGTATCTGGCTGAAAGTGGAGAATATATAATAGTCAAGAAGTTGCAAGACGTCAGAGAAAAATAATTAGGTGTAAGATTCTCTATTCTTTCACCATCTCAGGGGTATTGAAACATTCAACATTTAGTCTTCCACATTGCCTGCTATGTAAAGACTACACTGCAGAATTCTTATATACGTACATTCCTATCTTTATGTGCAATCTCTCTCTCTCTCACACACACACACACATATTCACTGATCAGTTTGTAGCTACTAATAAAATTAAAGCTAATTTCTGCCTCACTTTCTCTTTCCATCTTCTAGAATCTAGACCTTCAAATCATGTAACATGTCGCTATATATGTAATTAAGGACAGGATACAATTTTCACGGAAAATTTCTCCTCTCTTTCTCATTCTTATTTAAGTTACCGGTGCATACAAATATGTTCACAATATCTGCTTGTACACACACACATTCTCCACAGCACACATATACATTCCGTTAAGTCTTGTAGATCGCACTTCTAAACACTAATTTAACCGAGCTAATCTAGTGAGGGTCTGTTTATTTCTTGATGTTCATAAAGAATAAAGCCTATAGGGGTATTTGGCTTCTCGTTCACTCGTCTGCCTCTGATGCAGTCTGTGTATCGCTTTCTAAGCAAATGCATTTCCTTATTTATTAGACCTACAGAGAGGGCCCAGCGGGGTATGCCAAGTACAAAAAGACTAAGGTAAGAACTTGTTTTTCTCGGCTCTAATTTGAATATTTCCTGTCGCACTAAACAAAATATAGTGATTTTGCTATTATTAACTTTCCTACTGAAAAAATTCCTTGACAGGAAATTCACACGAATTTTCATATTACCCTCCTTGATGGAATTTTTTTTTTCTTTGTAGAACTAAATATTAACGATGGAGTATTAAGTGAAGAGTACTTCGCAATCGAAGTAGTAACCGTAACATTGTCAAAAATGAAATGCATTTGTCTTGAGTGTGAATGATGTTTGAAAAAGTTGCTATACAAATGTTCGTGCTATTTATTTATAAATGTCTTGGCTGTCAGTAAAAGGCACTCCACTAAGCTGAAGAACTTCATAAAGCGATTGGCTCTACTACACCGTGATTCCAACCATCTCTTCCAGGAGGAATTTGATGTAAGTCTTTTAATTAAAAAAAATAAAATATTTTGGAATTAACTTATAAAATCCTTAAATGGCTTAGCACAGGGGTTGGGAATGTCCGGCACGCCAAGGTATCCGCAGGAGGTACTCAAACTTGTCTCCATTGCATGAAAAGCTTGGTGTTACAGCTCGACATCAAATCTTTCCGAAGCAGCTGCAGGAAGGTAATCAGAGTTTGAAGTCGACACTACCGATGTAAAATAAAATGGCCAAGGAAAAGATGAAAAGAGGCTCAGACACAGAAATCCATCCAGGAACGTAGAAAATATAGTTACAGATGTGCTGATGAACAGTAGACACAAAACTTCATGAAAATCAACGGGCTAATACGAAGACTGATAGAGAGCAGTCATCCTCAAGCCAGCCAGCCAAAGGGACATCACTCTCCATTTCACACAGACAAGAACGAGACAGACACGTGTGCTTGTCTTGTGGTGACTTAGAGAATGCTCAGCATCACACAGGCTGGGAGGTTAAGTGCTACTAATATACCGCTCAAAACAATAAAAGGCGAGTTGTTTAGTCAATCACTGTTTCATGCCAATAAACACGACAATAAACACACATTGAATCAAAGCATTTCTTTATTCATTCAAAGAAACATTATCATCCAATTTCATTGAAAGAAATCATTTTAACGACAAGAATTTGAGCTTGAACTGACATGTTTTCAAAATTCAGGAAAGTGGTATCAAAGAAAAAGCAAGTGCGTGGCCTTTGCCTACTTTCAAACATAGCGAAATACCTCATTGGTTGACATTTTCACCAGTTGAAGAGAAGTAATTCATACTGGAACAATTCCTAAAGGTTACAGTAGTTGCCTCCCTTATGTAGACATTCATTGACACAGAGCGATGTTTTATGATGCTACCCTACTGAGTGCTATTAACCAGCGTTACTACTTGTCGAGTAAAGCGCATGCGCCTTAAGAGTGTGAGTATGCGCCATACAAATCTTTAGTTTATTATTATTAATATTATGTAATGGTCATAATGGATAAATGCTTAGTCTTGGAAATATTTTTGGTGTAGTGAATGTCAGCTGCAAGGAAAGAAGGGGATTGAGTTCTCATTCTTAAATAACCTACTATATGAATGGAAATATTTTTTTTCGCTCTGTTAGTCCAAACCTATGTTAAATGCGTGTGTTTGTTGATAACAGGAACTGCGTAGAAGCCATGGGAAACAAGCCTTACAATTCAAGATGCTTGTGGGAAATAAGCCAGTCAACCGTGTAAAGAATAGGAGTCAGCATTCTATTCCATGTAAGTAAGGCTGAAAAAATTTCCTCAAAAAGTAAACATCTTATATGTCATAAAACTAGTGTTTCGAGTGTACATTTATGTGCGCATAGGAATACGCAAACAACATCATGATTTGCATGTGAACTTTAAACTGTGAGGAGTTTGTAATCTCTTTCTAGTTGACCATACACGAGTGGCATTAATCAACAGCGCACAGGACTACATCAACGCCAGCTACATCGCAGTGCGTGTTAAGTTTTTTTTCACTACCAGGTATCAAAGTTTAATGTTACTTTCGCAGAATCAAGCAGAATAATAGCGATGTTAATTTAAACTAATGAGATTCATTTAGCATTTACACAAGTTTGCGATATTTTTCGTAAGTTAATCATTTAGTTAAAAGACTTAAGATTTAAGAAATTTTGGTTTTCTTCTTAAGGGAATTCATTTATAACTATCTTTTTTTCAGCTGCGCATCACCAGCACCACGAATTACTTACTTTTTGTGTCCACTGTTGACAGGGAGCTGATTCTCCTTGTGAATACATAGCTACACAGGCACCACTGTACTCTACTCTGTCTGACTTCTGGCGAATGGTCTACGAGCACAGGACAAGGGTCATCGTCATGCTATGTGACAGTGTAGAAAATGGAAAGGTCAGCAGAGTCTACAAGGATATTTCATATATATATCATTTGTGCACTTCTCTTCAGCCAAAAGAATCTTTATGTATATTGGAAACAACACACATTTTTCTACATTTATTGCCAGATTGGAGAAACATCCAATCCTTTGTTTACAAAAATAAAAAAGGATACGACTAAGAAATTATAAATAAGAAACTCCTAATGCATAAAAACAAGAGAGAAGAATGATTTCGTGTCTAGTGACTACGTTTCCTTCATATGTATTCTTTCAACGGCAGAAAATGGTTGACCCGTACTGGCCTGACGAAATCAACGTACCAGTGCGACACGGCGAGCTGACTGTCACGATGACCGGTATCTCTGTCCTTGAAACATATGCAGTGCGCAAGATTATCGTGACAATGGTAAACTTTATGACATATTTTTATAATAGGTCAAAGCAAAATATAAATATTGCCAGGGGTCTTCAAAGTAATTTATCGTATTTAACTTATGGACTTTTTTTTGTATTAAGTTGCGCAAAAGCGAAGCGTAAAAAAAATAAAAATAAATAAATATCGCGGTATGTAATTTCTGGCTACGTAGGTCCTGACTGTCAGAATGGATGAAACACAAACAGCACACGCCTACTTTGGTTATGTTGCGATTTTTCTTGCTCGGAGAGGAGTCTAATTGTAAACTGTGACCAAAGTGGCCTAACCGCAAGTAAAAGCATAACAAGCCCTACCTTGTAACTAGCATGTGTTCTATTTTTTTATTGTCAGTAACTGAGAACACGTACCCAGCTATAGTTACCCATGCGATTAAAAAAACTTGCTATTTGTAATTTGCCATGTGTATTTAACAATCAAATTTGTGATCTTGCGGACGGCTGATGGTACAGCGAGAATCTGGAGTGTAGAGCGGATAAGCCAAAGTCAAAACCGGAAGAAGTTATTTTGCATCAACTTTATTTTTCGTGTTTTCTATCTTCATTGGACGGTTATTCGATCTTTTGGACTGTGAACCACGCGATACAAGGAGACTTTTTTTCTGTAAAGTTCTTTCAGTCCTGCTGTTGCTGGAGAAAGACACTAATAAATGTGCTTCTCCTTCTTTTCTTCTTCGTAAAAGTAGTAGTAGTATTGTGAGCATTATTATTATAAATACTACGGTCAAATGCATTCATAATTCTTTGAAAAGGTGGGTTTCGTCAGAAATGTAGATAATTTGGTCTATCATCCACATTTGAACTATAGAAAGGAAAAACAAAATTCTATGTATTGACGTGAACTTAGAAGTTGCGTGAAATCAAGCCATTTACTACTAAATAAATAAAATCAATCAACCAGTGTCTCGCGTCCCTCAATATTAGATACTTCTTAAGCCAAACATATTTGATATGCTTTCTGGAATAATTTTTGGTTCTTGTACAACTGTTGTTGACTGTTTGACTCGACGCAGAGAGAACGACAAGACCTCAGAGTTACTCAGTTGTGCATCCGTGGGTCGAGCGAGTATTGGAGCCTTCATGTTGAGCAGCTCATTGACTTCATTCGTGTTGCTGGTCGGCAGGCAAAACATTCCAGCGGACCGGTCACAGTCCACTGCAAGTAATACGGAATTCCATCATATCGCAACACTCGTACCATCCAAGTTATTTTTTTGTAAAAATTGAAGGTCTTTCAATTGTGAACTGTGAACAGCTAGTTGGTGAAAAGGCTGTGTTTTCAATTCTCTTGTGAAATAAAAACGTTTTCATCCAACACAATGAATAACAATAATCACAAACAGAAATTACCACAAAAAAAAAACTTTCAAAAGGAGATGATCAGAAAGATTCAAATGAATTCCTCCTTACATTGCTGTCAACATGTGACTAATCATCACTTCTATTTCCTCTGTACAATAATACATTTTGCGTCCACATGGCAAAAAAAAAAAAAAAAACCCCAAAAAAACCAACAACAAAAAACCAACCAACCAAAAAAAAAAAACTTCTAGTTTTTTTACAACAAAAGAAACATTTTCTTTGCGAGCTGCATTACTTCTTGAAAAATGTCTTAATGTTTGTTTGTTTATTATTCTGTCTTTTGTTTTGCAGTCTCGGCGTTGGCAGGACTGGCATGTTCATTGCCCTCGATCTTTTGACTCGTTTTGTGGAGAAACACAACCTGAACCGTGAGGTGAACGTGTACGATATTGTCAAGAGAATGCTGGGATGTCGTCCGAACATAATTCAGTCTCTGGTACTAAATAGTTTTCTTATATTTCATAATAGTTAAAAAAGACGTAGGTAAATACTTTTCCTTGTGAGAATAACTAATCATTTTGTCTCAAATATTTATCTAAACAAGCTGCTATTATGGATGTGCAATACTGTTGCGGCTAAAACACAACCCCTAATGTTGATCTCACAAATATCATTCTCCTCAAGCGATGATCAAAGTCAAAAGCAGGAACCTGATGATTTTGTGTGTGAAGGACCAGTATATGTTCATACATGATGTACTCGGGTTGATCATCGAGGAGAAGATGCAGAACGGTTCTAGAAGAATCCCATCGGGTGTTTTCTATCAGAACGAAGGGCACACAGTCAATGTGTATAATGAACTCTACGAATCCAGTGAGTCGATCACTGTTATGTTTACACGCTGAGCAGCTTTTGTTTGTATGTGTTTGTATGTAAGGTCAGATGATTCAAAGGTGCAGCATTATGTTCATTTGTTTTCTTAGAATGCTTCAGATCTAGTAAAACGGTGTAACAACATATGTTGAAATGGGTATAGAGATATTGCTAGAGTAAAAAAGTTTGCACTAGAATTAATACTGTATAGACCGAATGTCCGATAGTATCATTCAAAAACAGCATGCTTATTAGATGCTTATATACAGAGCGAAGTTTCCAATATTTCACCATATCTTGTTGTCCTTAAATTATTCATTAATCAATGAGGCTGCCAGATTAATGTACTTAGTTCCCCGTTAAAGCTCTTCACGTTTTTTTATGTTTAATTATTTTTAAATTGCTTTCCCCTTTCTAGTCGGACACGAGAACATCGATCTACAGCGCTACTGACGAGAATCAGATGAATTGACATCATTGCTCAACTGACGCTATTCTCTAACGACGACTACAAGATGAGAGTAGCTCTGAGGACAATCAAAATTAAATACACACTAGAAATTGTTTTCCACATGTAGGCTGACCTTGACAGTTGTAAATCACGTTCTTGAACGTTTATTTATTTTGAATTTTTTCTGTCAGTCAACAGTCAATGTTATTCTTTTTTTTTTTCCAAAATGAAATTCTTATATATGTGTGTGTGAAAGGATTATTTGGACTATAAGGCTTAAGCAAAGCTTATCCCTGCAAAAGCAGAGGCCGCATACTGCCATGCATAGTCCTGTATTAACTCCAGCGAAAACTTAGCTCAGTCGCTTGAAAAACAGGTTTCATATGAAAAGTACTATAGTAACTCACAAAACATTCTAGCAGCCCTCCTCCCTGAAACAGCTTATTTCTTCTTCGGCTGTTATCTAACAAAATGATCCGACAAGACATATCAGGGTCAATAAATGTCAAATCTCTATACACACTGTTTCTTTGTCTGAAGTGGCGACGGATGTTCAGGAAGTTTGTAAATAAATGATGCCACTTGGACCAGTGGGGTGGTATTATTTCGTGCTCCAGCAACATGTCTGTCCTAAGGCAACGGTCATCATTGGTACCTTATGTCTACAGTTTCTACAGACAAATCCCCCCAAAGAAACAGAAAAGGGCCACCTGTTTCTCTAAGAGTTAAATACCTGCTAAGATATAGTGAAGTTAGTGTTTAAGGACGAATGAAAAATGTGTATTCAATAAGGAAATATAACGGTTTACAGTACTTTTAAAATGTAATAAGGATTAATACAGTGCTTTACAACTAAAATATTAATAAGTATGCATAAAATTTGAGCAGAGTATATACAGGTAGCAATTAATCAACCATGTTAACAGGGAAAACCTTATTTGATTCCATTGTCTTTGCTTTACATCATGAGCGTTTTCCTAAAAAATCTAAATTTTATAATAAAAACTAGTGATAAATTTAATTAAATGATATCTACATATATCAGAATCTTCTGTTGTCTGGGTCAGAGTGATGACAGTCGCGTTCACAAGGAGGTTGCTGATTTCCATGTATCCGTGTTTATGTACAGATTGTTGTCTGCTCGATCATTATTTAGTACACACATCATTTCTACACCCACATGGCATGCCTTCTCCCTTTATTTGTATGCTGCATTAAAATGAATGCCTTCCATAGGATAAAAAAACAAATTGTCGACCACAAAAGAAAACGAAGAATAAAGCAAATGTTTGGTTTACTAGATTATATATTTTTCACAAAAACTGAAATTTATCAGATATTGAATATATTTTCAAATATTATGCTCTTTGTTCACGCTTACTTCTACCCTACTCCCACTGACAGTGGCACTATTGTGTAATTGATATACTTCAGTCTAATGAAACAAAGTGCCTTTTTTTTCATAAGTGCTTGAAAAAGAGGCAAGAAAACTGATAACAGACACGAAAGCAATTTCTGGCTACATAACATTCATCCCATGCAGGCAGTCTATACACACCAATTCTGCATGTTATGTTGCATGCGTCTATGTATTTCTCTTTGCGTTTGTTTTGTAAAGCGCTATGAGTTTGCCCACATGGCAAGATATAGCGCTGTATCAGTTCACTTTATTATTTATTAATACAATAAAAAATAATTCCTTGGTTTAATGGAACGTCATTCTGTTTTCCGATCTTATTGAAGCAGCTATAAAGGGCTATCTGGTGTTATAGCCATTAGCGCCTGTCACAAATACAGTGAATGTTGGCTGTCCTGGATTCAGCTCTTGTCTTGGGCACGCTGTTCTTTCTCTGTATGTGACATCTGTTTACATGGCTGGCTGCCTTGCCGTAACATAGCCTTAGTTGCTGGCTCAGAGTAGAACACAAATCATTCCCCCCACCCACCCACACATGCAGTTAAAAACAGCTTCTTTTTTGTTCCTATTAACCCCCAGTGTCCATGCTATTCTTAGAATCTTTCGTTTGTTAGTAGGTGCAACTAAGTCTATAGCACAAGCTCACCATTTCTACAAATGTTAAGAAATTTGTGGGAATTGGTTGCGTAAGCACACTTATGCTCCATGCTCTTTCTTCCTGCAGTTGAAGCACAGGTGATCAAAGGTGTCTTTGGCATGACAAAAGGTTGTCAAATATATAGAATTATGAAAATGCATGCTGTTTAAAATTTTTTGGGTTTTTTTTTGTTTACTTTAAGCTAGTAACAGACTTCTGGTCCCTTGTGCATGCTATTAGAACACTAATATATATATATATTAGTTTATGGAATTAGAATATTATAGCTCAAATATTTAATTTGGGATTTGTAATGAGTTGTGAAGCTAACTGTTTATTCTAATTGATTGCAGTAAGTTTTCCAAGTAGTTTGCATAGGAACAGTTTTTTTTTGTGTGTGTGTGTGTGAAAGAGAGAGTTATACTGAAACAATAATTTTATGATTACAATATTTTTCATCTACCTTTTGAGATTAGCAGTAATAGAGTTTATACCATAGCATGATTACATTTAGATTAGATGAAAATTTTTTATGTCCTTTTCTTCTTTTCATTGAATTGAAATGAATAATACAAGTACGTACACACTTCTGAAAAAAGATGCACATTTATGTTTACCTAACTGTACAGCACGAGCTCACCATTTCTACAAATGGTAAGAATATTTCGGTAATTGGTCGTGTACACACACATACGCTCCATGCTCTCTCTTTCTATAGTTGAAACACCGGCTTAAGGGAATTGAAGGAAATCTTCTGTGTAGAGAGTACAGAAGTGTGGGACGGAAGTTCTCAAGGGGGATAACTATTAAGCTCGTTTCCACACACTGTGCTCGTTTCTAGAGATTTAAACTCTCGAAGCACGCAGAAACATGGCTGATGATGAAGACATGGGAGATGAGTAAGTATATCTTTTTCTATCGGTATGAACATGTTGCATCACGTAAAGGGAGAGAAGACGTTAACGTATTTATCAAAATAATGCAGCAGAACACAAGATAGAGGCTTTTCGATACAGCGTAAATATGATTTGAAATGTAGTAAAAAGTTTAGTTTGTAGAATGATACGATTTTACAAAAGCAATAGTATATTGTAGTCTACGGTTTTTTTGTGGCCTTTTAAATGATCCCCTCATTTTATATTTTTATTGTAATGCGTATACCCACAAACTTTCATTCATTAATCAAATTCATAGAAATGTTTTCCAAATGTTAGAGACCCATCTAGGGCCGGCGCAAGATGTGCAGCACCCTGTGCGAAAGACAAATACTGAGCCCCCTTCTTCCCCGAAAAGTAAACCATTTATCAGCAAAAATATTGGAATGGTTATAAGTTTAGGCTTAACTTTATTTTCCTAACTCAAAATTTAAACGGTAAACATATATATATTACCACTCATGATTGTCGTGGTCTTTCTCAGGACTCATCAGATTTGCATATATGCAGTCAAAACATTTAGCAGTTATTCAACAAGTTAATAGCCATGTCAATAAGCCCGTAAAGAACAATTGTTTGTGACAAATGAACATGATAACCTAGCTGAATGTGCATCACATGTAACATTCCTTCATTCCACACAGTAGCAGTGGCAAGCTTTTCCACTCAGGTTTTTTCCATTGCCTTCGAGCCTTCAGACCATGCCAAGTGTGATTGTGGCATGACTGTAAAGAATCTGTTCACATAATGGAATGTTTTGTAGAACTTTATAACACCACTAACTAAACAACTTGCATCCATTCAAGCAAGAAAGGTAATATAAGAAATAAGGAAACATAATAAAGGTAATGAGACAAATCATGTCAATAAAATATTTACAGCTATATGACAATTTGTAAAAATCATAAAACTTATCTTTACAAACTCCCGTGGTATTGTGGTTGTAGGACCAAAGACTGGTATCCACTGCTGAATCTTGAATTTTTTTTTGCGCACTTTTCTCCTTCAGACACAGTCTAATGGACAAATATATTTTTCCACAAGTCTAGTCCACAGATGTATTTTTTTTTTAACAGAACAACTCGCTTCAGTTCATAGATATTTATAATATCAAAGTCCAGTTCACAGCTATATTCTTATGATACATTTTAGTACCAAAATCTTCTGAAAGACTTGTAATAATACAACTTTGCAAGGATAATAGCTCAAAGCAGACAAAAAGTAAAATCAAACAGCAAGCTTTAACATTCCATTGAGATGTTGGCAGCCGCACAAAAAAGGGAGATTTTTACAGTGTCCTAGGTTTTAAAACTACCTTTTTCTTGATCTTCCTTGTATAGACCTGCTCATCTGATCTGGTCAGGAGAAGGTCACAGTTAAGTCATCGTTCTGAAAAAATGTGTCTTAAGTTTAGATTTAATGGTGGTAAGAGAATCAGAGTGAGGAAGGCTGACACATAATCTGTTCCAAGTTGATGGGGCTTGGTAGGAGAAAGACTTCTGTCGATAAGCCTGCCATAGCTGTTAGAAAGAAGAGATAAAGAATCCTCAGGATAAACTATTTTGCAGGTCAAACATTCATTTGTAGACAGTTTTTGTTGCTCTAGTCATCAAGCAGTTTTGCTGCATTGCACAAGGTTCATCCTTCTGTTGACCTGCACAAACAAGAAACTGGACTGTGATGGAAATGGTGCCTTCGAAGAAGGACTGTCAATCAATGGGTTCGCTAAATTCATAATTGAAATAAAATGTCAGGATCACAAGACAGTCCAGCAGAATCACAAGGGTCCCGAAGAGTCTGATTAGTATTTTGTCACCATTCTTTTCACCCCAAGACCATATTGGTCCACCGCCTTAGTCAAATGCACCATTATAATACTGTTGCAGCTATTTCGTCAAATGTTACTATTTATTCCCTTTTTTGTGGTTGCTACAGTTTTGATGAGGGACCCGATGATCTGGAGGAGGATGTGCTTGACGAGCCTCTTGAAAATGAGGTTTGATATTGTGTTTCATATTTCTTATTTTTAATGCAGTTTTAATGTAATACTCTGTGATGTTAAATATTTAACACATTCTTAATTGTTGAGCTGGTGACTAGTAGTGAACTGGCTGAGTTTACCATTTGGGAAAGTACAGACATTTACACTGGAATGGCAGTATGATAAGTGGTTTAAATAGTAAAAGTATCCCTGAACAGACTAATTTTCTTGTATAGATCTCCTTTTGATCAGTGCATTAAAGAAGCAAGACTAGAGTACCATGGTGTTTTCAGAAAAATCTAAAGCATTACAAATATTTGTGTATTTTTGCGTAAAGTAATTATGCATTATTTAAAATCTTTACACTAAAATTAATAAACCGCGGTGTAGCAAAATTGAAGTCTTCTATAAACACCCTGACACCAGAATAGTTCTCATTCATACTATTCTCGTAAACACATTAGACAATGATGGTTGTCAATAATACAGAATTCTGAGAATGCATGCTGTTAAAGTTTTTTTTTGTTTTCGCTTTAACTGATCCCTTGTGCATGCTATTAGATCGCTATGCTTTACTCCAAGATAAAAAAGAAATACGAGGAATAAAAGAAATTAGAAGACTTTAAAAAAAAAATCTACTAATAAATGGTTTAATGCATGTTGTTCATTTTATAATGATACTTCTGAGTAGCTAATTCCTGTACAGCGACTTATCGTGAAAGATGTTGTATCATGTCTTTTTTTCAGGGAGAAGAAAAGATTGACTTGTTATCAGAGGGGACATCAGGCTTGGTTGATCCATCAAAACGGATAACAACCAAATTTATGACCAAATATGAAAGAGCAAGAGTACTTGGGACGCGAGCACTGCAGATAGCGTAAGCTTTTGAAGACCCAGTGCAAATGCTTAATACACTCAAAAGACTCCTTTTGTAGCACTAACACCTCAAGCTAAAAAGTAGCCGCAGAAAAATAGTTTTTGAGAAATTTGATCAAAATGTCATGGATTACCTGGAAATGTGGGGCAAAGGCCAAGGAATTCAATGCTTTCTTATAACTTTTCGTGAAAAATCTTATGACTCCAGCTCCAAAAATATTTGACATGTATGTTGTTATGTGACCCAGCATGCAGAATCTTTTATTCTAGGTATTGAAAAAAAATTTTCTTTTACTAATGAACAACAGTTCTTTCATTATAGTTATTCTTGGTTTTGTTGACTACCTACTTGATAGAGTAATATAAGCATCACATTTTTAAATTAAATTGCTCTGATTGTTTGATTTACTTTTATTAAAGCTTTACTGTATACATCTTTTGAGATTAGCAGTAATAGAGTTTACCCTAGCATGATTACATTTAGACTAGATGGAAAATTTTTAATGTTATTTTATTTTTTTCATTGAATTTAACTGAATAATACAAGTACACACTTTTGGAAGAAGGTGCACATTCATGTTTACCTAATGCACACATCTACCAAAAATCAAAAGTAAGAGGTACAGGAGAGCAAAACCAGGGAAAGTGATGTGACTGCATGACATTTAAAAGTACAGTCGGACCTCGATAAGTCAACCTTCCCTAAGTCCAAAACCTCCCTATATCGAATTAATTGTTAGTTCCCGGCCAAATACCTGCGCCTATTACGCCATTTTCCCTAACTCGATAACTCAAATTTTTTTCGGGTCCCTTTGAGTTCGACTTATCAAGGTCCGACTGTAAACATAAACTAAGAAGGGTGTATGCTGAACAGTAGAGTGGGAAGTTTGATAGTGTAGTAACTGCAATTCACACTCAAAATGGTAAAGCAAAAAGTTTCATTCATTTGAAAATTTTTTCCATCTGAAGATATTTCAGATAAATGGTTCATTTGTGCATTTGCATACACGCACTTGGATTATAAAATGTTTATAAATGACATTCTTTGTAAATAAATATGCAGGGCTATCTGAAAATGTAGACTGAGACACTGCCACCTAAGTTGATCATTGTTTTCCAAAAGCTATAGTTCTTCCTATATTCATGTTCTGCTAAGATCATCTGCAAAGTATGATTATCTACACATAGACGTATAGCACAAAACCATTTTTGTCATGAAACATTTTTTGTGGCATCTTGTTAATGCACTACTCTCTGCTTATGACATCATTTCCAAGAAAACCAGGTGTAGTTTTGAGGAAAAAATGTAAAATTTTGAAGGCATTTTAGTAAGAAATCGTAAAAATTGTTTCATGATAGTTGACAAAGTATTTATCGAGTTTTGAATTTCCTATTGACATTTCTACTACTCAAAAAAAACTCCCTTAGCTTTAGAAAGTTCCTTAGCCAACCGATAAGTTGTGTCCATTCCCTGTTGTGAATACTGTGCTTTGTTGAGCTTGTTGTAGGACATATCATCCTGTTCTTTGAGAAGTTGCATTTTTAAAAGATTTTTTTCATCATTCACTTCTATTACCTTCTCATACCAGGGCTTATATTTAGCAGCATTATGAGCAGTGGAGAAACCAAACAGTTGTCTCTATGAAATTTTGTTCTTACATTTTCCAGCTTTAAAGTGTACATATGACTATTATTATTGTGCAGCATGTGTGCACCAGTGATGGTAGAACTGGAAGGAGAGACAGACCCTCTACAAATAGCTATGAAGGAACTTAAGTAAGTTATATTCTTGTTCTGACTAGTATGCCTAGATAATTTTGTTCTACATTACTAATAACAACAATTTTGACATATAGGTAATAAGAAAAATATCAAACTTAAGAGGAGGAGCTAAAGCCTGTGCTAATATTTACAAAGCACACATCCATGTAGGGTAAATCTGCTAAAATAAGCTGAAATTTCTTATTATTCATGTTTGTAGCCTTTCAGCAGTTATCTGGCAATAGTCATATGTAGGTTAAATTTCCTGCAAATTACCATGTGCTGTTGAGTAACATAAAGCTGTCTTGTTGAATTTATAAAGCAAATACGAAGAGTTCCAAACCCATCTATTTCTGTTAATGGCACAGTACTCCAGGAAGTAAAATTCCTTGGGGTCATCTTTGACATTGAACTGTCTTTTCTCTCTCATATCAAATCTCTACGCCTTTCTTGTCAGAAAGCCTTGGACATCCTCTGAATAGTTGGCCATGTCAGCTAGGGGGCAGACCGCACAGTCTTGCTTTGTCTGTATCATGCCCTTGTCCGCTCCAAGCTGGACTATGGATCCATCATCTATGGCTCTGCTCGAGAGTCCTACCTCAAAATTCTCAATCCTATTCACCATCAAGGGCTCTGCATCTGTTTGGGTGCCTTCTGCACCACTACTGTACAAAGTTTGTAGGCAGAAGCTGGTGAGCCTCCACTTTCTCTCCGTCTGAAACTCATGCTATCTTATGTCTGTCGTTTGATTTGTTGGTGGTCTTTTGGGCCCCCTTTTTTACACTTTACTCACTTTTTTTACGCTATTTTTCATGAGACTTAGCTTCTCAAAGTTGTTGAGTTTTGTATTAAAACTGTCTTTAATTCCAACTTTCTTTTTAGCATGTGATATTTCACTGTTTCTGGTACCAGTTCTTGATTCCTTTCCAAACTTACTCCAATCTATACTCCTGCACGACTGCTTCGTTTATCTTCAGACACCAGACTTCTTTGCGTCCCACTAAGACCTGAGATCCTTTATCTGTCAAACCCGACTTGGAACAAACTACCTGTCAGCCTTGGTCATGCTGATTCTTTTACCACCTAAGCTCAAAACTTTGTTCCAAAATCGGTGACTTTACCATACCATCTGCAGACCGTTTGTGCTTGTGTCTGTATTTTACTCTGTGGATATGTCTGTAGTATGAGTAGATGTGAATGAGGATGTTTGCATGAAAGTTTATTTAGGATTGATCTGTAGTTTTTCTTATTTGTGAAGTGCTTTGAGCAAATTATTTTGGAAAAGTGCTATATAAATGTTGATTATTATTTTTCTTTTTTTTTTTTAGAGCAAGAAAGATTCCCTTCATAATACGCAGATACCTACCAGATGGCAGCTATGAAGATTGGGCTCTTGATGAACTGGTCATCACTGACTAAGACTATTTTTAAAATAAAGTTGTATTTTATTATTGTATTGTTTGTGTTTTGTTTAAATGCTTTGCTATTATTGGACTAGATAGAAAATCCTCCAATAAAGAACTTTATAGATGGGTATGTGTGTGTTAGAGAGAATGAACTAAGTAGAAAACATTAAAGCCTTTATATCACACACACTTTCA
>SRHC01003047.1:0-50757 GCA_004794325.1 Pomacea maculata
TCACCAACCACGTTCCGCAAGAAACTGAAAACCCATCTGTTTCTTTCAAGCCAGTCTTTAAACTACCAAGAAACACTTCTGTCCATTTTTTACTTTTCCTGGTGTTTTATATATTTGTTCACTTTTTTGTTCTTCATTTGTTCTTTTTTCTGCGCAATGAGCATTCTTCAGAATGGATACCTGCGCATTACAAATCGACATCATCATCATCATCATCACCAACACACTTGATGTCTAAAAATGAAAGAATCAAGAACTAAACTAAATGCAGGTGAAGATGCTAAGAGTTATACAATCGTGTCCTGTAGTGAGTGACCTAGATCAAAGCATACTGACCGTCACCATCACTTATCTGCCACGACAGTCTGGCCCACAATGTTGTAGCATGGAACCACTGTGACAATGGTGATGTTGAGGATAAAATGTCAAAATGTTGAACAAAATGTCCATGGCCATGAACACAAGGCTGTTAAACAGATATCTGGATGTAATCCCCCAATGGAGTAATCCCTGAATTGTTGGTTGCTGGATATTGGTGATGTTATATATATTTAATAATTAAATAAAAAAGCTAAATAGTCATGACCAAGAGTCGCAACAGTAAGTACAAAACTATAGGGTGTCAAATCTCCATCTCCAGTAGTGTCACTGCTGTACATAACCCTGACAAGAGAACAGGTTCACGATGGTAAATTAAATAAAGTGATCTGAACTTTGACAAGAAAGGTAGATGTACTTTTTAACTTCGACTGACTCTACTTTGATACTTGTTTTTTAAACGCTTTAATGCTCTTATTGATGAAAAATGTCATCATGACATTAGCTAAGTTCTCTTGGGTTTAAAGTTCATGAGTGTGAAAAATACTGTGCATAAAACAGCTGTCATAATCAAAAAGAAACGTGTAGCAAAATTTTCAGTGTTGTCTCTGAACTTAGCTGCAGTGTTTCCTATGCATAAGTGCAGAACGTCTTCTGAAAGAAGACAGAAAGGTAAGGCTAGCATGTGGTCCCATTCATCCTAGGGGTCCACCCCGACCATCCCCTTCCCCATCCACCAATGCCTTCTCTCACCCACCTTCTTGCACTCCCCACCCTCTGATTATCCCATCCTTTCAAAGGTGTCTGTGGATGAAACAATGTCAAATTGAAGACAAGATAAAGACCATAATGGACAGCTTCAGTGACTCGGTTGATACTGTGGAGCAAACCAGTGACTTGTTTTGTGGCACGCCCCTCTCTAACTTTCAACCAGTGACAGAAGATGAACTATTGAAATTAGTTCGGCGTTGTAGCCCAACCACGTCTGTGGATGATCCTATCCCCACTAGTGTTCTTCTCCAGCACCTTGACATTCTGCTTCCTGTAATAGTTCGCATAGTCAATGCTAGCCTTTTCTCCGCCTCTGTACCCAGACAATTTAAAACAGCTGTGATCAAGCCTATCTTAAAGAAGCACAACTTGGACCCGAGCTTGTGTAAAAACTATAGACCTGTGTCGAATTTGCCTTTTGTTTCGAAACTTGTGGAGCGTGTCGTTGCTCAGCAGTTGACATTCCACAGTTTTTCGAATGATTTGCACATGCTAGAGCAGCTTCTTGCAACGTATCTTTAATCTCATCTGCTTGTATTGCATGTTACTTTGTGTTTGTCGGTGTATGCCTTTTTTTTCTGTAAGGCGCCACGAGCCTGTCATGGACTGGAGTATGGTGCTACAGAAGTGCACTGTATTTTTATTATTTTTAATATGCTTAATTTTTTTTAACACTACCTCTCAAAAAAAAAACCAACAACCATTGGTAGTCATAAAAGAATGGCGAATCACATCCATAAAAATATTAAGAGTCATATCTAACAGGGGTTCATTATATGGAAAGTCTTGATAAGGAGTTTTTTTTGTTTTTTTTAACTGATTCATAGACTTATATCATGTTATTGAACTTCAGCATGTTGTATGAGGCCACAAGAATTCTATGTAAATATTTTGTTGTGGTTTTGCTCTATTTTCAGATGAGGATGTTTTGGATACATGGTTTTCATCAGCTCTGTTGCCTTTTAGTGTCTTTGGCTGGCCACAGGAGGTAAGCATATTTCATTATTTCAAAGTTTATACACATTTACATCTTTAGCCTTTTTGGGCTTCACCACCCATTTTTATGCTTTATCCACTCTTTTACATTTTGTTTACTTATTGTGTTGACTTTTTAAAGAATGTTATGGTTATATCACTTGGAAGGTTTTGTCCCTAAACTTTTAAAGTTAAAATTACTTTTGTTGCCGTGATATAGCCCTAGTTGCTGGCACGGCATTAAACACAAACAAATCACTTTTTGTGTAAGAACCTTAAGGGAAAAGTAGCTATTAATATTGCCCTCTACATAACAGATTGCCTGAAAATGAGGACACCATGACAGTGTACATATCACTCAATATTGAATGCCATTATGTTGTTTACTGTTAAGTTGAAACCTCAAACAGCTGCAATGTTGATCTTGTACTGCCACCCACTGTTGACATGCATATAACCAGCAGTATGTGATGTTGCCACATGCTGCTGTATACAGTTTTGTGGTATGCTACTTTTTTTTTTTTCCGAATAATCACATGCTTATACTTGAATGTTGTGTTTTAAGGAGCTTCATGTAATGTATATTTGTTTCACAATTAAGAAGGGAGGAGGAGGCGAAGTTTTTAGATGTGATATTATACAAATGTTAACTTAGTTTGTGTAGGTTTTTATTAAACTGCTCCTTGTCTTGACACCTACAATCCAGGTACCGGCAGATTATGTTGCCCCTGTTTTGGTTTTGAGGTTAGTGACTGTGTTGATAGCAACTTCCAGCCATGGACAGGAATGCATTTTTGCTGCCCACCTGAGAAGAGGGGAAGGGGGTGATAGTTTTTGGAAGACTCGATGGGATGGGATTTCATGTGAACTAATTGGTCAGGGTTTGGAGGTAAAGACCTACATCTATTTAGACAAGTCAGCAGTCACGTAACCGAATGTTTGACCAGGACACTTGATTTTTCCCTCCCTTTTGCTCGGAGTCCGTGGACCAAAGAAAATGTGGATGGTTGGACATTAGAGATAGTTGCATATGCTAAGGTTAACATCTTTTTACACCGCGCTCTCCTGCATGTCGCATGCTGTATTCTATACTAAAAAATCTGAGATAGGCTTTGTTTGTTTGGTAAGTACAATATTTTTTAATGTATGTTTCTATGATTTTCTATTTATTGGCAAATAGTATTTGACAAAGCAGGAACAGCAGTGAATGAATGAATGAATTATTTATTTGATGGGTCGACGACCTTTTCAAAGCAGGGCGTGATATCCATTTCGACATCGGCCGTAGAATATACGCAAGTATCATATGTAAATTATATTAAGAGCATGAATACGATCGTATTGTTTCAATCACTCATTACCTAACACTTACACTCCTACCAACCATTCTTCATTTTCCCTCACCCTCTCACATCTTCCACACCAACACTTTCGCCCATGCGCTGGCTCTCTCTCTCACTCTCACACACACACATTGTTAGGCCATCGGCTCCAGCCTGCTTTATATGTTAACCAGTCCAACCACGTGGGTTCTTGTTCTTTGTCCAGTACCTTTCAACCTTCTTGTTGCCCCTCTTTAAAGCATAACAAATTAACATGGCTACATTTCTGATATCGTGTGTTTCCCCTCTAGACAACAACACAGCCAATGTCGTCTGCTGATATGATAATGATCATCATCATCATTTATAACGCGCAGGTGTCCATTCATCCGAATGCTCTTTGCGCAGTAAAAAAAAAATATCCACTGTTTATCAGGGGTGTAAGATACTTGTTCCTGATATCCACATAGGTTTGACACTGTAGCAGAAAATGTTCTTCATCTTCCGTTTTGTCTTGACAAAAAAGGCAGTTTTTGATCAAAATGTTAGAATATCTGTTATTGATATTTATTTCGCTAATTCCTAGTCTAAATTGTATTAGAGTATTTCTGAACTTTTTTATGGTTAATACTGAAAGATATCTTTCTGGTTCAAATTCCTTTTTTAAACTGTCTGTAGGTTGAGTACCTATCATTCGTCTGGATTTTGTCTGACCATTTTTGTACAAAGTTGTCTTTCAGTCTTTGAGTAGTAAGATGAAAGGTCTGGCATCTCCTACCCCACCTTGTTCCCACACGTGTCTAAATCCGTAGTCGTATGAAAGTATTTTAACGGATAGTGACTGGGATCTCGGGTTGCTAAAACAGTCCATTTCGACTGAATTATCAAACTTCATAAAGTCATAAAGCCCACAAAGCAGCACTGCTGTAATGTTAAGGCAATGGATACACCAAAACCTATATTATTAGAGTAGACAGTGTTGTATTTGTGTAAACCCCGACTGTTCCTTGCACTGTATATACAGATATACTGCTAATAGCCACCTTTATCACATTTGCAATAGGCTGTTGGAAATGAATATTTTACTGTCTGTAGACTCTACCCTTTTCTCTAATCTGTTGTGGTTTTGACATAACTGTTGATATAACATTCCTCACTATGGGGATTTTTTCCTATGGAGCAGGGTACTACAAGTTTGATCCTTTAACTTCAGTTTTCCTCATTTACTATCCGCTCACATGTAAACAACTCTATGTTCACCTAGTGATGTAAATCCTATTGCACTTGTCCTAATGTCTGCAGTTTATGAATGAAATGTCTGCAGTTACTGAATGAAATGTAGATATTGACAATTGAATTGTAAATATATCATTTTATAAAGGAAAAATAATTTATGATTACAATTACAAGGGGCCCAGGGAGTTGTCTGACCCAGGGCCTATACTGGTAAGACTATCACTATTTGCTGTGTCTATCTTCCTTCTCATCGGATTTCCCAGCAGGATCTTGAGAGTCTTCTAACCCAACATCCTGCTCCCATCCTTCTTTTTAGAGACTTTAACGGGCACCACCCCCTGTGGGCAGGGCTTCGTCTGACCCTAGGGGAGTGTTGTTGCGATCTTTTTTTATGGAAAGTGATCTTTGCCTCATAAACAATGGATTTAACACCTGTCGTCCACACAATAGGACAGTGTCAACAGTCAATTTGTCAGTGGTGAGCCTAGCACTGTTATTAGATTTTAACTGGGCTCTGCATGACAACCTGTGTGGCAATGATCACTTTCGTGTAATTTTACAATCTCTAACTACTTTGGAGCAGGGTGATAATTTTTATGATGGCTGGTGGAATCTGACTAAGGCCAATTGGCCTGCCTTTCAGACCCTCTGCTTCACCCACCTCCTACGAAGTTCTAGTTTTAATTTTGAGGTAAAGTACCTTAGCGATGATCCCACCTTACATCTTGTTAAGCATTTTACCTTAATGTTAAATAAAGTCACTTTGGAGACAATTCCTGGGCAGAGGCACTGAAATAGCCGACCATGTGTCCTCTGGTTTACGGATGAGTGTAGAGTGGCCCAGCTCGCTATGAAGAAGGCCTAGCGCCACCCCACTCCTGAAAATGTGATGTTTTAAATGCAGTAGAAACCAGGCTAGTTTTCTTTTTAAACAGGCAAGAAACTTGTGTGTCCTCGTTGTCTTTCTGTACCACTTCCCAAGTGGTGTGGGCGGCTATGAGGAAGATAAGAAAGTTTCAGGTTGCTTGATAGGCCACCTGTAGGCTGGTGACTCTGTCCTCACAGAGGCACAAGATGTTGCAAATATTTTTGGCATCCACCATTGCTCACAACTCCACCTCTTCTTGCTACTTTCCAGAATTCCATCACCTGAAGTCTTTTCAGGAATCTTCTGGCTGTGACTTTTCCTCCGATAGCTCCAAAAAGTACAATCTACCCTTCTCTCTCTTTGAACTGCAGCAGGCCCTTTAGAAGTGCGAGGACTCTTCACTGGGCCCAGACAACATTTCTTATCAGCTGCTGATTCATCTTCAACCTTCTAGACATCTTTAAGCTTATTTGGGTATCCAGCTGGAATCTAAGGCAAATTGGCCTGCCTTTCAGACCCTCTGCTTCACCCATGTCTTTTGTAGTTAACAAAAACACGAACAACCAACCTTTTTTTTTTTTTCTTGGCATTCTGTCCCACATACCAACTCTAGAAAATACATAATGCTGCTGCAGGTCTGGTTCCTAGAGCTAGTAACTTGACCATGTTACTCCTTCATGTTCTGCACTGGCTACCCACCATTCTTTTATTCAGTACATACTGTGCTGTGTTTTAAATTCTTGGCAGGTTCCAGTCCCATCTGTTTTTCTGAACTTCTATTACATCCCTGCTAGACTACTCTGGTGTTCATCTAATGACCTTATGCTCTCTATCCCTGTCACCATAACAACCACATATGGTCACCAGGTGTTTAGTTACTGTGCTGCAAAACAGTGGAGCTCTCTTCCCTTCAATATCCACCATATTCCCACAATTGAATCTTTTAAATATGCACTAAAAACACATCTAGGAGCATTTCTCCTCAACCAATAGACATAGTTGTCAACACCCTTTTGAACTAATTACCTACCCTTTTATGTTATCCTTTTATGTTGGCATTTATAATTAATGGTGTTATTTTATCACCTGGGGGTCTTGTTTTCCCCCCTTTTAACATATTACCTTCTCTTGCTGCAATGTAGCCTTAGTTACTGGCAGGACATAAAACGGAACCAACCAACCACACATTGCCACCTTTAACAAGGTGAACCCCCACCAGTTTGTCTACGTTGTCAGAGAATTTTTACTATTGCACATGTTTTTATTACTTGTCCTGGATCCAGAATGTCTGCTAGAAATTTTTTACTTCTGGCTATTTGTTTTTTACTGTTCAGGTATGCTCTACCCACAGCTATTTTTTCCTTTTTAAAGATGGTAGGGTTGTACCATTTGCTTTAAGTTTTTGGTTTTATTTGGTTTGGTAGGCCATAACACACTTTTTAAACACTGCGTACCCTTTATTATAGTGTTTTTTTGTTGGTTTGTATTTTTAGTAGTGTTGGTAGTGGTTAGGGAGTGGTCAGTTTCCATAAATTTGCTTCTTAAATAGGATTTTACACGAGAGCAGTAAATTGCAGATTTAAAGTTCATGCCGGCTAACAACTATTTTAATCCACCCAGCAGCAAATGGGTTAATGATTTATTGAGTAGGAAAGCACCCTAAGCACAAAAAAACCATATTCACAATTCCCAGGGCATGGGACTTTGACTTTTTTATTTACAAAATAAGCATGAAATTTCCTTTTCTGAAAAATTATTTGGAGTCAGGTTTATTTATGGTTTATGACATAAAATGAATTAGTCCCAGATATGATTTTTTTTACACAAAACATTATTGTTTCAGACTGACAACTTGCGAGAGTTTTACCCTCTGAGTTTACTGGAAACTGGCCGTGATATTTTGTTCTTTTGGGTTGCCCGCATGGTGATGCTGGGTCTTGAGCTCACAGGCTCTTTGCCATTCAGACATGTGAGTATGTATGTGCTATTAAGCTAAATGAAATAATTTTATGATTATCTTGCTTCATAAAATATTTGACATTGACCAGTCTGTTTTGTCTTCATTTGGGCCCATTGCCATTATGGTATTCTAGGTAATGTTTGAGCAGACCAGGCTGCCAAGGTTGCTTGCCAGTCTCCTGCTTAATTGCACTCATTGATGTCATCTGACTGTAAGTCCATTTTCACAGCTTATTTCCACTCCATTTGGCAATGCCACCAGGACAATCTGGGCCAGAACAAGTTACATGCCACCTTTTCATGTATCTCAGACAGCCCACTTCCATGCTGTTCTGTGAGCTGGGAGGAAGTGGTACTTAGCAGACACAATGAGACACACCTATGCCACACATTCCCACCTTTTATTAGGTAAACCCTCACCAGTTTGTCCTTGGTGCCTGGAAATGTTTACTGTTGTACATGCTTTAATTACTTGTCCTTGTCTCCTGAGTATAAACCAGCAAGTTTTTGCACAGGGATGGGAGTTCTCCGTCCGGGGGATGGATTTCCGTCCTGAGAAAAAATCTCAGGACGGAACTGGGACAGAAAGTAAAATTCAAAATTTTCACTGATTACGAAGGACCAGGGACTATGAATAAAAAAGCGAAAATTTCTCGTATCGTGAACGATACCATACGCTAGTGGTAATAGGCAGAGGCGGCGTTAGGAATACGTGGGGCCTGGGGCCGACCATCTGCGAGGGGCCGGGTAATGGAGTACGTGTATCAACATCCCTATTGATATGATGCCAGAAGCACTGATTTATATACAGTTAGATAGGCTGGATCCATTTCGCGAAATAACGCACGAATTTAGTGTTTTAATTGTTTGTAACCTTTCCCACCGTCTGTGACAGTAGCGGCTTTTTCTTAAAGCGAAATAATATGGTGACGATAACTTAATAAACTGCTTGTTATTATTGTCGGGCTTAACGTGAAGACATGGGAACAATAATTTGCTTAATTAGAACTTAGAAGTGTTTTCTGAACGTCAATTTTTTTTGTCACAACATGTTTAACACAGCTAGCAATAAGTCAGAAAGATGACCTCGGGTAAGGTGACCAGACGTTTCGGGAGCGAAAGCGGGACAAGTGCCGATGAGTGTTTCGTCACCGTCAAAGAACGCCGATAAATAGGGGTGGGGGGAACTTTCCTCTGACTTTACCGAGTATAGTGATGCTTTCAACGGCAGATCTGTCCACGCCACTACAGTATTCCATTTTAAATAGAAAACCGGTATTTAAAATTTAAATTAAATATTTCTACCTCATCTCCCGCTCAGCCAACTTTGCGGACGTGCAGGTGAGGCGCTGTATAAATTATCTTGCTAGTAATGGTCCAGCACCTTTGTCATTTTGCGGGGATGTTGCTCCCAAACCGTACTTCATGGACCGTGAATCTCCTTGTAAAGTTTCAGTCATTGCAAGATTGTGTCATACATTTTTTCACAAGGATTTCGTGAATTTTCGCTGTCAAAGTTGCACTTCACAATTAAAGTCCTTTCAGTGTTTCCCACCTTTAACTGTCATTTCACTGGCGATGTTCGTATCGTCCCCGACATAAGTTTAGTCACTGATCCGTACTCAAAGAAAACGATTACTGGAAGCGAATAAAATGCCGGGCAGCGGGAACCTGTAATATTATGGATGACATTGTTGAAAAAGACAGAACCAACCTTACATCTAAAAATGTTGAAGCCATTGGGTTTATTAAGTATGATTTAAGGGCCAGAGGACTGAGAGCCATACAGATGGTCCCCAGTGACCAAATGATAAAAAATGTGATTTCTGCACATGCATCATATACAGTGCATTTGGAAAGAGAGGCTCATCTGGCTAAAAAATAAAACAGGACACTGTTTGCCAGAATGCTGTCCAAAAAAGGAAGTTGGAGGATTGCATCAGCTTCCAGCCGACTAAGAAGCAGCAGTTACCTCATCCAGCAACTGAGCCATCAACACAGACAGCTAAGAGACCAACAGAAACCACACAGCCTGCCAACATAGTAACTGGACAAATTGACATTTTGACAAATACCCCTGAAAAGTCTGCTCCCAGAATGTCAGGGAGACCAATGCAAACATCAATCACTGGATTTTTAAAAAATAAGAAGTGTTAGGTTTTGGTGGGTATTGGATTTTTTACTTGTTTTTATTTGCCTTATCAAAATTAAATGTAGATAAGACAGAAGAGATAGGCATAGACTTTAGGAAAATACAATTTTGTTTTATTGTGTATCTGTTGAGACAGTTAACTCCTTCAGGTACGTAGGCTCTGTTTTTGATTGCAGGCTAAAATGGGATGTAAACATGATCAGCATGTGTACCTTCAATAGCTGAATAGTTTTTCAGTCAGCACAGCAACATTGAGCTGTTTTTATCAGTCATTCATTGAAAGTCTTTCACTTTTTTCCTTCATATGCTGGTTTTACAGTTTTCTGTCCATGATATGAACAGTTTGAACCATACTGTCCATATTTTTCTAAGGTAATTGGTGTTAAGCACAGAAATTTGGATTCATTTTATGATCAGCAAATTGTCAGAAAAGTTTACAGCATTTTGTCCATACCAGAACACGTCCTAGCAGGAGAATTTGTTATATTGAGTTCAGGCAGGCAAACATACTATGCCTATATGCAAAAGCAATAGGGACTTGAAATGGTTTACAACCTCTGCAGTCCACATGCTCAACCATAGATTATAGATTAATTGTCAGTTGTATGTGTGCATGGGTGTGTGATATAGGTTTACCTTAAGAATGTTTTATATATAAGAATTGATGTCCTTATGATGCACCACTCGCCTAATATTGTAACTAGCAGTTTTTTAAACTTTTGTAACAGAACACACTTCACAAGTTATAATTGCCCATTAGGGTTAATAAAGTTGGACGTTTGTCATTGTTAACTACTAAAGACATTGTATGACTTATGTGTGTTATGTATGTGAAAAACGTGAAACGCGTATGCAACCATGTGTCATATAACGTTATATGCATATGCTCTAGTACTACATGGCTCTTGAAAAATCTTCAGTCCCAGGAAAATTTCTGGCTCCCACCCATGTTTGCAGCAGGCTCTTTGTTTTTCTTGTTTAGGTCTATTCCATCTGCAGCTACTTTTTTTTTATTTTTACAAAGGATTGGGCTTTACCATCAGCTTTAAGGTTTTTTATGTCCTATTAGATTTTAATTTTAGGTTCTGGTTTTTTAGGCCACAATAGTTCTTATAGCATATTACCTACCCTTTTATAATATTTTTGTCCCTTGTGTTGTCTTTTGTGGCTAAGGATGTTATCATATCACCTGGATTTTTTCCTGAACTGTTTTATGTAACATTACCTTCTCTCCCCGTGATATAGCCTTAGTGTTGGCAAGTCAGTAATAGTGGGCATGGCTTGATCTTTAAGGGTTTTTTTTTTCTTACGGGATATGAATCATATACAGTCCTGCACATATCAAGGCAGACTGGCATTTTTCAGACTTTTGAGCCATATTAAGTATGTTTGATAATAAAAAAAAATGTTCTTAAAGAGATGAACTTTTAGCCTGGACTTGAAACTTTGATTATAGACAGAGTTTGAAGGAAAAGAGACAGAGAATTTCACACAGGGCATTAGGAGGAGTGTATGCCAAATTTCTGCTAATTCCTGGCTCAGAGAGAAGGGCAGTACAAGCAGACCAAAATCTACTCATTTAGTAAGGCATCAGTAGCTCAGGCTGATATGATGGGGAAAGGTCATGAAGACAACAATAACACAGGATGACAATGCCATAATCAGTATGAGCTCAAACTGGCATCAAGTGAAACTTGCGGAAAATGGGTGTTACATGGTTAGCTTTTTGTCTGTGAAAGACAACACAAGCAGCATTATTTTAGGACCTATAAAGTTTGTCTAGTTGGCAGTTAGAGAAATGAGTAGAGAGTTAAGTAATCTAGCCAGGACAACACAAAAGCAGACATGATCTTACAAGTTTGGCAATTTCATAATCATGCTTACTTTACTGCTATTTTATCCCACTTTTGGTTCCATAACCCTAGATCAGTGGTTCTTAACCTTATTTGAGGTACCAAACCCACAAGTTTCATATGCACATTCACCGAACCCTTCTTAAGTGTCATCACGAATTGTGGGTGCGTCTTGACCTCTGTGGCGGAGGGTCTGCCGGACCCCTGAGACCGACTCACAGAACCCCTATAGTTCGATCGAACCCCGGTTAAAAACCACTGCCCTAGATGCTTCATTTTGTGTATCTAGATTAATTCAAATTTAAGAGAACACAACCCCATTGTAGCCATCAAAACTTTTATGACTTTTTAAAGACAATCATATTAATTGTAACAGTTTTAGCTTTGATAACATTCTTGTGATAATCTTTGTGGCTTAACTTAAACATATTTTTCTGCTCTGCATTTTATTTCATGATAGATTTTGCTGCATGGCATCATTAGAGATGAGGAAGGGCGCAAAATGAGCAAATCTTTAGGCAATGTTATTGATCCCATGGATGTCATTCAAGGAGCTTCTCATGAGGTAGGATTTTTGTTTTCATTGATGTGTTGTGGCTCCAACTGACAAAGACTATTACAAAATGAAGTTAAAGTTGCAATCATAACTCCTTTTTAGATGAAGTGGCAACCAATAATCTCTTGTTTAAAGATAATTGTGAAGGCCGGGAGAGAGGGGTTAAATGGGGTTGATTTTTTTACATCAAGCACAGGAGGACTACAAAGATTTTCAAGGAATTTAACTGCTGTTTGATACATCAGCATTATTTAATTGAATTTTTTCCTTCAACAATATGATTAGTAATAAAGGGCTGCTTTTTAATTTGGAAGGACAGGTGCAAATTTTGGATAGCGTAGATTCATTAAAATGTCTGTCAGTTGCCTTTTTTTAAAAAATGAAAGCACAGCATTCTCCTAAGTACCTTTAAATACACTTATCTGAGAACAAACCTTCAGTCATTGTGTATTTATTGACAATCAGAACTGAGAACAAATTAATAAAAATGTGTGTACATTGTTGCTCCCTTATTTTGTATGAACTATTCCCACACTTTTTTTTAAATTGATTCGCTCGAGTTCTTTTTACATAGAAAATGATCACATCTGTGTATACAATTTGCTTACAGTTGATACACATCTAACAGCAAAAGTAAATAAAATGAAAGTCAGGCGAAATGTAGTTTAATCAATCAGTCAGTCCTCTCTGTGCTCTCTGGTATGTGAGGCAGCAACAAGGAACCTCCATTGGTTCTGTCTGCTGTTGTTTTGAGGGGTTTCGAGTGATAGACATCTGCTTTTAAGGTCATTCTCAATGATTCTGTTCCATATTTCTTTGGGCCTCCTCTTTCCTTGCAGTGTCCATCACAGGGCTGTTCTAAAGATGGAGTCTGGAGGCATGCAGCACATGTGTCCTAGTCATCGCCAGCACCATAGTCTTCTGTCTACACTGGTGTTTCCCATCATGTCTTTCTTTTGATGTAATTTTTCCTCTGTGGGTTCACAATAGCAAAAGGGTTTAAGAATATTTCTACAAACTTCTCTGCTATTAAACATCTGTGCTCTGGACCATTTCTCGTCCAGTCCGCAAATCAGAAAGCTTCTTAGGCCCTGCACTAATGGGACAGAAAACAGTTCGTCGACCGACCCATAAAATTAACTTCACACCAATCCCTCAACTCTTCAAGGGGGGTAATTTGTTGACCTGACCTTGCCGTGATGTCAGAACCTGACATCTAATCAGAACTGGCATCTGAGGGGGCACAGCAGTGCAGAGAGTCATCCAAGAAGGAAAGATAAGATAAGATAACTTTATTGTCCAGCAAAGGAGATGTGTCTTCCAGCATGCAAGCAGTCAGAGAGAAAATCAAAAACATCAACAATAACATCAGCAATGGCAGAAGTGAGCACACACACACACACCCACACACACACACGCCCGCATCAAAAGGACAATACATGTACACCAGTTTCCCTGACTACATAATATCAGTGATAACAGAGCTGGGATTACGTCATCCCCCTTGTGTGTAACACGTCAGGTTCAGTCTACTAGTCGCTTATAGTTTTTTGTTTGTTGAGAGCAGAGAAATCTATTCCTACCAATTCACTCTTTATAACTTTCTGTTTGCCCAAAATACCTGACTTCATTGTGTTGGATATTTGTGGATCAAAGTCTCTCTGTTCGTACCTTCACATTTGTGCTGTTTCAACTGTCGGCGTTATGGTCATGGGTATGCCATGTCTCATCAAGAACTTTGTATCTCACTGCCTCTTCCAAGTTGGCATAGGGTCTATCCTGTCTGATCCTTAGACACAGGAAATGGGCATCCCCCAGCTCAGCATACTATCACCTACTCTCATCAACATTAAAATAGATTTATTATCTTAAAACTGACTGTGCAGCTTTGGTGACCTTTTATGTAGATGACACTTTCTGCATCTGAGGCCAGTCCCTACTGTGTCTTCGGCGTAAAACACCAATTCCCCCCCCCCCCTCCCTACTGTGTCTTGAACGCTGTCTTCCACTGTGTGTAAACAGTGTGCAAAAGTGGGTGACAGAAAAATGGCTTCAGATTTTTTTTCGATGAAGTCAGTATGCATTCATTATATAACTTTATAAACTGCAAGGTATGTTTCCAAACCCATCTATCTCTGTCAATGGCGAGGTACTCAAAGTAGTCCAGGACGTAACATTTCTTGGGGTTCTCATGTGCCTCTCATGTCAGAAAGTCTTGGATATTCTTCAAGTAGTTGGCCATGTAAGTTGAGGGGATGGACCGCACAGTCCTACTTTGTCTGAATCATGTCCCAGTCTGCTCAAAGCTAGACTGTGTGTAATGGACTGCCACGTGTGGGTCCTGCGCGCGATGATTAATTTCCACTCGCATGCACCCGTCCAGCATGCGTCCACACGCTCACTCCAAAATACTCCTCAAAATACCGAACTTCAATATGACAAAGGATATAATCAAAGAAAAGGTACACACATAAAAAATATCTACATAAAAGAATGGCTACAAGTATATCTTAAAACTTATCTCTCTGGTGTTCTTCTTGTTAGTTTCTCACGACAATAATTCCACTGCTCACTGTTCACAAGTCACTAGTTTCAGTTCACAGTTCATCAATACCAAAAATTCCCAATTCACAGTTTCAGTCCCCACGTGGACTTAACGTCTTCGATGATCCCTAAGACGGACTCTCAGCGGCCGCTCACCAGCTCGCTACCCGGAGAAGTGACGTTCTCTGCCCCTCGCCAGACTTGGTTCCTTTCTTCCGGTGGGCGTAACTTCCTCCCGTTGGCCTTGGAGGTGTAGCAAGGGTCTGGACGCAGGTGTAAGGGGCGTTGCTCGCCTCAGGCGGTCCCCGACCTTCAGCTGGACAAGAGGGGTCGGGCTGTTACCCGGTGGTCTCCCCCTGGCCATGGTTGACTCGCGGCCGCTTACGTCAGGTGTTGTCGTTAGCTTCGACTGGCCACTGGTGTTGAATAGGGCGGCCAGACATTTGGCGCGCCAGTCGGGCCGATATGCCGCCAGCTTGACCAGTTCACTGCTTTAATCATTGAAACAACCTTACCCCCACCCGACTAACACACTAAATCCCCTAACTACACAAAATGCCACAAAAGTAGAAACATATTTTCTACACTGTGGATCTGCTCAAGAAGCCTATCTCAAAATTCTTGATTCCATTCATCATGATGGGCTCTGCATCTGTTTGGTAGTATTTTGCACCCCTCTTGTACAAAGATTGTACACAGCAGCTGGTGAGCCCCCAGTTTCTTTTAGCTATCTGAAACTCATGCTATCCTATGTCTCATTGAAAGCTTTTTCTGGAAACCCTGCCTACCTTGCTGTTTTTCATCCATAGCAGGCCATTAATAATTAAAGCAGCTTATTGCATCTATCTATCTATCCCTCTTCGTGCATCAGGTTGCACATAAGGCATAAGGAAACCCGCACTAGGTGACCCCATGTCCAGCCCTTTCCATTCATCTCCCTTTCCACTATTCTTCTCCAAGTTTCCTTTGGGCGGCCTTGTTTTCTTCGGCTGTCTGGAGTCCATTGTAGGGCGACTGGAGAGGTCTGTTGTCTGCTGGCAGAGCACATGTCCAATCCATTGCCAACGCCTTCATTGAACCTGCGTTGTGATGGGCTCGGTTTCAGTTCTTCGATGGAGTTCTTCGTTGGTGATGGTATTTTGGCCAAAAGATGTTAAGTATGTGCCTGAGGCATCTGTTTTGGAAGATGTCAAGGTTGTTACTGATGGTTTTGGTCATCTTCCCATGATTCTGATCCGTAAAGGAGGGTGCTGATCACATTTGACTTGAAGATTTTCAGCTTGATCTTCTGACTGATGTTTTTTGCCTTCCATGTGCTCCTGAGTGAGGCGAAGGCCTGGCTGACTTTCGCCAGTCAGGCTCGAATCTCCACCTCCATATCCCCAATGTTTGACATTTTGGACCCAAGATAGGTGAAACTGTCAACTTCCTCAATCTCTTCTCCATTGATTTTTGTCCACCTTAGTCGCCTCTTATGACATGACTGGCTGAATGGCAGGGACCCTATTCTTACAACGCTCGCTAGGCAAGCATACCCCGGGGTCCCACAGGAGAGGATTGGACTAATATTGAATCAATATTGGGCCAATAAGGTTGGTACCAGGATTTATGATATATGACCAGGATTAGCAAGTATTGGCCTGTCTGGGTCCATTTTTTTTACTTTCCATCTCAAGCCAATATTACAACCAAGGTGGCAATGAAGCCCAGTGAAACCCCAAGCTTGGGCCTGTCTTGGTGTGTTTGCTGGGTATATTCTTATATCACCAAGATTTTTTTTCTCAACATTTCAGAATGTGACTCTCTCTCACTGTAATATAGCCGTAGTTCCCAGCATGGCATAAAACACAAACTATTGGCTTGGTTTCCTACTTCTCCTAACTACATTGGTACTTTCATTCAAATTGGTTCTTTTAACTATGAGCTGCTGTCTGTAGGATTCTTCAAGTGGTGTTTTTAGTCATTTGTTGTCAGAATATCCTTTCTCCACTGTTACAATTTTTTTACTTGAGAAAATGCTTGCTTTATATCTTTTAAATAAGAGGAATAGAGTAGAAGTTTGTGGCTAGAGAGGTGTTGGCAAGACATGTATAATATGCAGGATTAAAGCTTTAAGATTATTAATGTGAAACAGTTTTGAACTTATAATTTTTATTTATTTTAAAACATAGTTGTGTCTGTTGGCAATGAAATTGGCACTGGAAATGTCAGGGAAAAGTCAGGTTAATTGTGGCTGCTTGTAGTTTCTTAAGGCATTTTAAATATTAAAAATCCTATGATACCATTAATGTGTTTGGAAGAAAATATTAACCCTTTTCATGCTCATTCTAAAGTTTGAATGATGTTTTTCTTATTATTTAGATGTTAGGTTTTGAGAATCACAGCTACATCAAAGAGATGAAGAGTGCGTCCATTTTTGAAGACACTTAGTGGCGATTGTTTTTTTAGGGGTGGCTAGTAGAATCCAATCAGATGTTTAGAGCAAGTTAAGTTCAAGTGGATCACTCTAGAACTTAGATGCAGTTTAAAACCGTAAACTATTTATTATATGTGTTACTTGCCAGACTTGTTTTATTTGTTTTGTTTTGTTTTGTATGCAACAAACCATCTGAGATTAGAGATTAGGATGGATAAATTTTCCTGTCTGTCATTGAAGGAGCTGAGAAAGAAGCAAGGTAGCATGCTACAAAATAAGATGAAGGTAGAAACTTCCTGTGATAAACAGAGCAAGTACATGAATGATGGGATTCCAGAATGTGGCGCAGATGCTTTGAGATTTACTCTATGTTCTCAGGATTTTAAAGGTAAGTTCTGTGATTGCATGTTTCGACATTTGCTCATTCGTGCCACCTGGATGATAAAATCCCAGGAAACTAAGACTTAAATGAACAGTCACTATGCATCCTTCATTTAAAGAAAATTATTGTTTTCATTCTTAGCTTTTCCCCATGGGCCCCGCTTCTTATTCTGAGGTCCCTGTGGACCCGGCTTCTCGTGCTGGGGGTGAACACCCAGCCTCCCTCAGGCTGTGTGACTAAGTTGGCCCACCCCTTTTTCGTATGCTTTTCCTTTTTCTCCCTTACCTGGCCCTTTCATCTATATTCATTTTCTAATCAAACATTAAACTTCTTAAACTCTCAAACTTCAGTTTTATCCTTCCTTTCTTCTGTCTACACAGGTCTTTCTCCAGTCTTTTGTTTTCCTACCATGCCTTTCTTTGGATGTCTCTTTTTCTTTATGGCCTTCTTTAGGCCTCCTGCGTTTGCCGTGCAGGGCGACTCGTGTCGGGGGAGGATGGGATCCTGGAAGTTGAGGTCCCTGGTGGGTTGCAGCCCATCATACCAACACACCTCTTTGGCCTGGACTTGTCCTAGACGGGAGGTTGGTGTGGCCCACACCAATCAACTGGCTGGTTGTGTATTGCCCTAGATTTGCTAGAAGGCTGCGGCAGCAGTTCCGTCCTCCCAAACGCAACGGACTGGTTCAGTCTGACTGGTGGATGGATGTTCTATTTTCACAGTGGAACTTCATGCCATCTTGCTTGTCTTGCAGCATGTTCAACACTCTTCAGAGCACAACATTTTGATTATTTCAGACTCTCTTTCTGCCCTCCAAGCTCTCCTTTTCAATGATTTTGACCACCCTCTTGTAGTCCAGATTCATAAAATTCATGCAGCACTCATTCAGCGAAACAAGGACAGTGTATTAAGTTGGGCTCATGGCCATGCTGGTATCCCAGGCAATGTCCAAGCAGACCAGGCTGCCAAGGCTGCATGCCAGTCCCCTGGCAAATTACAGTCCCTTGTTTCATCAGACTGTAAACCTTTCTTCTCGGCCTATGGTCAGTCCTTATGGCAATGCCACTGGGACACTCTGGGCCAAAACAAATTATGTGCCACTCTTCCCTGTCTTACCGACCACCTACCTTTGTGACTTCCTGTGAGGTGGGAGGAGGTGGTTCTTGCAAGATTAAAGTTAGGACACACCTATGCCGTGCAGGGACACCTCTTACGAGTGAACCACCTCCTGTTTGTCCCTGGTGTAGGGGAAATTTTAATGTGTTACACATTTTGATTGTCTGTCCTGAGCTACACACTATCCGATGGCAGTTTTTTGCAGATAACTCTTTGTTTTCCTTGTTTAGATCCGTCCCATTGGCTGCAATCTTTACATTTTTTAGGAGGATAGGACTTTATCATCAAATTTAAGAAATTTTATGTCCTGATAGTTTTCTTTAGATTTTTGGTATGTTGGTGGCCTTTTTCGGCTTCACCATCCCTTTTTTACGCTTTATCCACTCTTTTACATTTTGTTTACTTATTATGTTTGCTTTTGAAAGAATGTTATGGTTATATGACTTGGGAAGATTTATCCCTAAACTTTTAAAGTTAAAACTACTTTTGTTGCTGTGATATATCCCTAGTTGCTGGCACGGCATTAAACACAAACACTACCTGTATCTATTCGGGTAGGCGATGCTGATGTTCCTTTTGTAGCTTCAGCTGTCCACAGTCCCTCATTCACAAGCTTCAAAAAGTCCAGAACTCAGCAGCTAGTCTCATTTTCAGGACTTGCAAATCTGAACATCACACCACTTTCTTCACTGTCTACCAATTAAAACTAGAATAGACTACAAGCTCTCAAGTCTCTGCTATGGATTCTTTGATAGTTCCTCCCCTCTTGACTTTACTGAAATCTTGTCTGTCCATGCTCCTGGTGAAAATCTTTGCTCCTCATCAGACTCCCACTATCCATTTCTCCCTCAAAGACAGTCACATGTGGACAAAGGAAATTCTCCCTCTTGTGTTCTAAGCTGTGGAAGACCACATCACATTTGCCACTCTGATTCCAAGGCTTCATTTAAAGGTTATCTGAAAACATATCTGTTCACTAAGTACTATCCCTGAATTACTATTCTTAAGTCCTTTTTCAATATTGTCTGTCATGTGAACCATTATGTAACTATTCCATCTCTACACCATTTATAGTACCAATATCCTTCATACCTTTATCCATTGCAGTATGTTCTACTCTTGTACTTCATCTTTATGATGTTCAGTGTGCCTACATGGATCTCACTGTCCATTATCTGCTACCTAATGTTCATTTATCATTACTAGTCAGCACAGAGTGTGACTTATCTTGGTCTTGATGCTGTGAGATACAAGTACACATATTATTATTAAAAGAATTATCTGGCCATACCCTGTAGACTTTGCTTACTGCTGCTTGACATGCCTACGTGGCGAGCTTTGTCAACCTCTGGTTATCAGCTGGTACTAGGGATAAATAGAATGAAATGACTGCTCACTGCGTTTGTTGCAAGCAGCTAATTTGTACTGTAAGGTTTCAGTTTCTCTACGAATTTTCAGTAGTTTTGGGAGAGGCCTCTTTTGAGGTCACTAAAGTAGTCCTGTTATTTAAATAAAAAGAAAGTTGCTCTTCAATGAACCTTTAAAGGTAAATTGTTTAGAATAACTATTGCCAGACTTGGTCCTTTTTTCACAGTGGATGAGATTAGAGTCAGTGTGGAGCATATGAAAGTCAACCGTTTTTTCTGCAACAAGATCTGGCAAGCTTTTCGTTTTGTGCAGCAACATTTGGGTGCAGATTTTGTGCCACTTCAACAATTCAAGGTATTTTTAATTCACTTAAAGTTCAACTTTTTTCAGGTCATTCCAGATAAAGCAATTTGTTTTGAGCTCTAACTTTTCAGACTTTTATTGATTCCTGTTTCAAGTAAGGTTTAAAATGCTTTCTGTTTTCTGTTTCTCTGCTCATCATTACACCATACCCTGTGGAGTCATATACATTTAACTGAATACCTTGATGGCTAAATATTTCTCATGTTTATATATTTATTATATTACAATATTTAAAAAAAATAAGTACACAATAAAATTTTATAATAATAATGGCATACTGAATCATTAGACATGAAGCCAGTAAATTAAAAAAAAATTATTGTAGGGCCTGTAAGTCAGTAGGACAAATGCATATTAATTAAATCCTGCTGATTGTGTGAAGCATTTTGAATGCAAATCAATGAACTGGTTGTAGTGTAACACATCTCCACACTTTGTTACTGCTGGCCATAACAAAGGAGACAACTTCCATCAGAAGTGCTTATTAATAAAATAGGCTAGCCGTCCTTATTTTAAATTGCTTTTTTTATTATTTACCTCCAGCTTTTTTGTTTCTTCTGACATTCATCTGTAATGTGTCACTGAATAAGCCATAACATTAATATGTGCAGTTGAGTGGTAAAGAAGACACAGTTGACCTCTGGATTCTTAGTCGCTTGAGTGAGCTTGTTGCACTGTGCAATGCATCCTTCATCTCTCATGATCTTCAAAAAGCTATAAGTTCACTCCACACTTTTTGGCTTACCTACTTTTGTGACATATATCTGGTAAGTTCGTAAAAGTTTGCAGTGATATATTATATTTTGGCATCAAATAACTAAAATTTCTTTATTACAGTATTGCCAATTGCCCTGCCATGGCAAATATTGAGAAAGCTCTGAATACGTGTATCTTTACTGTCAAAACTTGTTAAAATGTTTCTGCCCAGCAAACACAGGATTGGCAAAAAAGTGCCGTCATAGTGGCGTTTTCTTGGTTGCAGTATTGGTGTTGAATACAGTTTTCAGATGCGCACTTTTTTGACCACCCTCTTGTGGTCTAACTTCATGAAATTCATGCACCACTCATTCATTGCAACAAGCACATTGGTTTCATCAGGGTTTCCTGGCCATGCTGGTATCCCAGGCAATGTTCCAGCGGTGCCTGGTCCCCAAAGGTGCGTGTCAGTCTCCTGACAAATTACTTCCTGGTGTCATTAGACTGTAAATTTATCTTCTTGGCCTACATTCAGTCCCTGTGGTAATGCCACTGTGGCAATGTTTAGTATACACCTTTGCCACTCAATTACACCTCTTATGAGGTGAACCACCTCAATATGTCCATGGCGTCGAGGAAATTTTGGTGTAGTACATGTTTTAATTACTTGTCCTGAACTCCAGAGTATCTGCCAGCAGTTTTTTACAACAGCTTTGTTGTTAACCTTGTTTAAGTCTGTACCTTCCACAGCTATTTTTACATTTTTAAGAAGGATAAGGCTCTGTCATAAGGTTTAAGCTTTTTTATTTCATGATAACTGTTGTCTTTTGGTTTTTTTGGTTTGTTTTAAATATTTTGGGGTTTTTGATTTGTTGGTGGCCTTTTGGGCCACATCCTTTTTTTCTTACTTTACTCACTTTTTTGCTTTGTTCTTGCTTATGTTGGTTTTTATTAAGATTTTGTGGTTGTATCGCTAGGGTGATTTGTCCGTAAGCTTTTTAAAGGGATTCTAAAGGCAAAATAAAACTGCTTAGAATCGCATAAAGAGTAGGATAAATTTGAATCTCGTCTATTTATATGTGTTCATTGTCAGAAACGCGCTAGTTTTAAATCTCTTTCTCTCACAACACGCACGCGTTCCCTTGCGTGTTCTTTCAACCATATAACACAAAGATTTGTCGAGGGCAACAAAAACTTTAACGCAATCGATATTAACGAAATATATACAAAGTCCGTTTCAATCTGCACTGTTCGTGTGCTCAATAACGTTCAACACACACATACACACAGTCCGTGTACCGTCTTATGGTGTTCTCGACACTCCACTGCACGAATTTAGGGGTTCAACAAATGAACCAAAGCTGGCACCACAAATATACTCCCGGCACCACACATATACTCCCGGCACCACAAATATACTCCGGGGGATCAACACATGATCCCAGGCCGGCACCACAAATATACTCCGGGGGGATCAACACATGATCCAAGGCTGGCACCACAGATAAACTTGCAGGGATCGACACACACACAATATCCCAAGCGAACACCACACACACTTTACATCCGCCTTTCTTCCCTGCTCACAACCGTCTGCTCTCTTCCAAATATTTTTTCACTTGCCTTCAGACTAAAATTACGTCATAAAATGACGTCGGGTTCTGACGTGAAACCGCGACGCAATCAACACTCTCTTAAATACAAGGCAAGGGCAACAATCTCTAACAAAACGAAAAACAGGGGCAACAACCTCCTGTCCCTAATAAACTGGTCCCTGACATCATGTGGAAAACGTTGAAGGATTTTAGTAGAATGCTGTGTTTAATAAGAGAAATTACACGGGACTCTTTTTTTGCTTCCACAAAGTCTCGTTCTCCGTCACGTGACCCTATGACGTGTGGTTTCCATAGTGAGAACCATGCCTCGAGAATGTGCTGCACCCGATTGCCACGAAAAGATGGAAAAGATTCAAAATTTTCTTTTCGTCAGTTTCCGAAAGACAGAGCCTTACAAGCCTTACAAACAGAGGCTGTCATACAAATAAAAAGATGACGTCAAATCTTCGCAACGACCACAGACACTTCCTGTGTGTGTGACGTCACAAGGAGACTGATATGTCACATATGTCTGTTTGACTATCTGGGGAAGCTATCGTGGTTACTTGGCGGAAGGACATAACAGTCGATTTCACGGGATTTTTTCAATTTTTATAAACATCGGCAACCGAAATAGTGCTAATAAGTGGTAATTAAGTGAGAAACGAATCCTTTATTTCTCCTGTATTGCACTCGTGCTCTGTAATTGTAACTAAATATATTTTTGAAACGTTTGACCGTCGCCAGAGCCTTATCACAAGCCTTGAGTATCCCTTTAAATAAGATTACTTTATGTCGCCGTGATATAGCCTTAGTTGCTGGCACAGCATAAAACACAACCAGCTTTCGTCACAAGCAGGACGTTTTCATTTGTGTCCCTGGCCGTGCTGGCATTCCTGGAAATGTCCGTGCAGACCAGGCTGCCAAAACCACTTGCCAGTCTCCTGGTAAATTGTTGAGTTCCCATGGCAACTCAGGATCGAACGACCTATACACCACCCTTCCCTGTCTTTCTGACTGACCGACTCCTTGCCATCCTGCGCAGTGGGATGAGGTAGTTTTCACTAGATTACAGTTAGGACACACCTAAGCCATGCAGTCGCACCTCTTACAAGGTGAAACCACCAGTTTGTCCTTGGCGTCAGGGAACGTTTACTGTTGTGCATGTTTTAATTTCTTATTCTGGTCTCTGGAGTATTGTAACGTTTTACGAAAGAGTGTGTAGAATGTGTCTGCGAGCGCGTGTAAACATCTGCATGTAAACCACGCTCGCAGCACTCTTTCACCTTTTTCAACAAAAAGGTCCGGTCAACGAATAACACATTTAATGTTTATGAAATTAATTAACGATGAGATGTGGATGAAACAAAATAAAAGAACGCTACTCCCCAGCGTCAACCTCCTCCTAAGGTTTCTCAGACGGGCTGGTGAGATGACTGACTGGACCAGCAGTTTATATCCGACGAATTGTTTCACGAAGTTCGTGAATCTAAAAGCCACATTAAAGCCACACCACTTGTCTCGGCGAAGCTGATGTATTCCAGTGGGATTAATTGCTACACCACAACTTGGAATACAAATGGTAATCTTCCACTGAAGTACGTTGGATATCCGTTGCAGGCAGTTGACCACACACTGCTCACACTCCACGGAGCTCTGTACTCTCCAACTGCTTGGTCCCGACTGTCCAGAGAAACGTTAGATCTCCTAAGTTAACTCGTTCTTTTTCTCCTCCTGACCAATCAGGCACCCCTAGCGACCAGGTAACTAGGACGACCTCCTAACAGTCTTTCTTGGAGACTGTGTCAACCAATCATGAGTACTACATGGCTCTCCATTGCCTACCGTCGTCCTAGTTACACTGTGCTAAGCTCATTTACGTCATTCCATCCATGACGTAAAAAGAATTAGAACTGACGCAGCCTCCGCGCGACTTCCCTCCCCTGACATCAAGGAGAATTAAAAATAAAAATGAATCTAACTAGATTCGCCTGAATCGCGAATCGTTACAAGTATCTGCCAGCAGTTTTTTTTTTTTTACAGCAGGCTCTTTGTTTTTCTTGCTTAGGAACATCCCGTTTGCTGCTACTTTTTCATTTTTAAAGAGGATTGGGCTTTACCATAAGATTTAAGGTTTTTATGTTTTGTTAGATTTTGGTTTCAGGTTCTGGTTTGTTGGTTTCTTTTTGGGCCACAGCACTCCTGTTTTACATATTACTTACAGTTTTGTAATTTTGTTCCTGTGTTGGCTTTTGTTGTTAAGGATTCTATTATATCACATGGGACATCGTGTATCTCAGCCTTTTTTATGCAACATTACCATTTCTCGCCATGATATAGCATTAGTTTTTGGCACGGTGTAAAACACAAACAAATTCTTAGTCCCTAACCTATTTTCTACCTACTTTTCCTGTTACGCAGTTACCGGTCACCCCATTTTGCAGCAAGTCAATTTCAAAATTGACGCCACCTGCTGACCTTCCTACCCCTCCCACCAGGATAAAAATCC
The DNA here is from genome assembly GCA_004794325.1 of Pomacea maculata. Taxonomy (NCBI): domain Eukaryota; kingdom Metazoa; phylum Mollusca; class Gastropoda; order Architaenioglossa; family Ampullariidae; genus Pomacea; species Pomacea maculata. The sequence continues at coordinate 25,000 of SRHC01003047.1, forward strand.
TTGTGTGGACCATTTCTCTTGTGATTTGCTGTGATAAACTTGAGTTACGTAAATAGTGAACTGTATTATACCTTTTGTAAAATAAAACCAGGTCGGAGGAATTTCCTATTTTGTCACAACGAGGTTATTCATCGTGTTGTTTTTTGCAGATGTGAATAGATTTAGGCAGTATAAAACTAACTTGTAAATTTGAGTCTCTAAAACCTGTCTGTTAATTAATTATCCAGTGACAAAGTACTCTGTGAATCAACAAGTGCTGAAAATAGTGTACTACGTTATAGTAGTACACCAATCACAAGATTACCAGCAACCAACATCAAAGAAAGAGTTAATGAACAACATTTCGGATTATTCTGGGGCTAAAAGTGTGCATTTATTTTGTTATAGTAGCAGTTTTTAAGAACCAGAGGAAACTGCACAAATAAAACTGTACATGTTCAAGCCCCTGGCAATTCACAAATTAACGAATTTTTGTAAGATGCTTTCTAAATTATCCACTTACTTCCCATTAAGTCATGAGATGCTAACTACATGACATGCCTCCATTTTACTACGTAGATTGTACAATATTACACAATATAATACATCTGAATTTTTTTTCAAACAGGAGAGCTGTAAAGGGATATTCCAGCAAGATGATTTGGAGCTACACCAGACTGTTCGTCATATTCTGTACCTGATAATGCACACTTTTTTGCGTGCAATGGCACCATTTATGCCATTTCTTGCAGAGGAGCTGTACCAGAGACTGCCTATGAAAGGAATTAACTGGCCTGAAAGTGTGTGCATTGCTTCTTATCCTCTTTCAGAAGAGGTAACCATAAAGATGGCTTTTGTACTTTTATTGCCAGCAGCTTATGGGTAGCAGAAATGTTTAGAATCAATATAATACAACTGTATTGAGCCCCAGGGGCAATTCAAAATAGTGCTCATACTAGCAATAATATATAAATATACATGATATAAAAGATAATATAAATGTATGTGTTGAAGTGGTGTCTTTCACACACACATTCTCTCTCACACACACACACACATATACCTAACAACAGCAGATACAGCGGGTGACCCCTGACTACCTTAGGCTAGTACAAGATCACAGTCAGTAGAGTTTATAAAGTGAATGGCACGTGGAATGAGTGAGTTGCAGTGACGAAGGGTTCTGCATGCAGGCATAGTGTGCCTACAGCCAGACTGCAAGAGCAAAAACTCGCATGCCAACACATGATCAGAAATAGAAAGGATGTGTGATGCCTTCCTGAGTATTTGCTGATGACAAAAAGCTGCCCAATCCCTCTGCCTGGTTCCAGTGATCTTGGAAGAAATATTAGCAAGGGAGACAAGACTGTTCTTGTTCCCTAGGGAGAAGCTGTGGAACCAAAAGATGAAAGAAAAAGTGATGAGACTTTCAGCAAAGGACTGATAGAACCAAGTGAGGATGACGGAGCTGACAGAGAAAGATCTGAGTCTCCGAAGGAGGTACAAACGTTCTTGGCTCTTACGGAGGATCATGTCGGTGTTGATGTCCCATTTAAGCTTATCAAACATAGTACCTAGATATTTGTAAGAGTTGACTACCTCAGTGGCATCATCATGGATAATACTGATGGCTGCCTTTAGCTTGTACATCCGAAAGTCGAAAATCATTTCCTTAAGTCTTTGAGGTATTCGAGACAAGAAAGTGTTTGTCATACCAGCGCAGGAAGAGCACTGCTATGATCGTGTTCTCTATCATATAGTGACAGCATGGCAGTGTCATCAGCAAATTTTACAAGGAAGCTCCTATCTGTAGTGCTTCTACAACTGTTAGTACACAGTATGAACAATAGTGGAGATCAACACTAGCCTTTAGGAGAACCTGTACAGGTAATAACAGGATCTGCGAGACCGTTAACAAAAACTCTCTGTTGCCTGTTTGTTAGGATCCAGAGAAATGGTGAGACAGATGGAGTATGAAGCTAGACTCTCCACCAACAAGTGAGGTTACACAGTGTTAAAAGCAGAAGGAAAGTCAGCAAAGTGAAGCCTGACATGAGCTCTGGGTTTCTCCAGATATTTGTACTGAGTATTTAATATAAACAGCTTATCATCATGGACACCTCTTCCATCTTTGTAGACAAACTGCTGCGGGTCAAGATGTCGGTCAACAGCAGTCATAATCTCGCTTCTTACAATTTTCTCAAGTGATTTCATGATAGACGTAAGAGTGACTGGTCAGAAGTGGTTAGGTTGACTGGGCCAAAGGATTTTAGAGACAGGTACAATGTGCGAAAGTCTCCAAATATCAAGAATGTGACTGGAATCTACAACAGCTGAAATAGATGTAAAACTCCACTAAGTTTGGCACAGTAATGAAGGGTGGGTCCAGAGATCCTGTTTGGACCTGGAACCTTGTTAACATTTACTCACCGTACGAGACCTTTGACAGAGGACTGAGCAATGACTAATTCATGCTCAGAGACCAGAGATTTTTTTAGTGTGGAAACCTCATGAGAGAAGTCATGTTTCTCAAAGTGGGTATAAAAAGAATTAAGCACATTGAGAAGACCACACTCATCAAGTGCCACTGGTTTTTTAAGAGCGTTTTCCTTGCAACTGACAGAGGACATGTTCTTAATACCATGCCAAGCTGCCCTGAGGTCGCCACTACTGAACTACAACTCAACTTTATCTTTGTATTTTTTCTTTGCCCCCCGAATGACATCATGCACCTCCCTGTTCGCTACTTTTCTGTCATGTGCAGGTCCTGTATAAAACATTTGCTTCTTATTGTTCAACACAGATTTTAGTTCCTTCGTTACCCATGGCTTATTATTAGGAAAGATGACATTTTCCTTGGAGGGTATGACTGTGTCAACACAAAAAGTGATGTACAAATGCACAACATCAGCCAAGTCATCCACACTGTCACTGGAATTATAAAAGACCTGCCGTTCTGTGCACTCAAATCACCCCTGCAGGTGGGTGGTATTCTCTTCAGTTCAGCATTTAACTGTCTTTACCACCAGTGTAAATTGCCAACACACTGTCATACACCGGCGCCAGGAGAATGCGGTTATGATACTAACACTCCAAGAGATATAAGCAGCAGGGACAGTGCCATAACAAAGGTCAAGAATAGAGTTCCTGTGTGGCTGAGCAGGATACATATTGCTCATAGTTTTTGAGTTTCTTGTAAGCCAGCAATGATTAAAGTCCCCAAGGATATACGTGGGAGCATCCGGCAAATGGTGTCTAGCTTGTGCATCATGTCTGGGTGAGTGCCATTCTTTGCATTGGCATGTGGGTGTATATACACAAGCATGTAAAACAGCTGAGGACGGAGGGAAATGGACAGCAGTTCAAGATCAGTGGTGCACAGTCATTCCCTGACCACAACAGTAATGCAGAACTGTTCATTTATATAAAAACACATGCCTTGTAACGTTTTACGAAAGAGTGTGTTGAATGTGTCTGCGAGCGCGTGTAAACATCTGCATGCAAACCACGCTCGCCGCACTCTTTCACCTTTTTCAGCAAAAAGGTCCGGCCAACGATTAACACATTTAATGTTTATGAAATTAATTAGCGATGAGATGTGGATGAAACAAAATAAAAGAACACTACTCCCTCAGCGCCAACCCCCTCCTACGGTTATCAGACGGGCTGGCGAGATGACCGACTGGACCAGCAGGTTATATCCAACGAATATTTTCACGAAGTTCGCGAGTCTAAAAGACACATTAAAACCACATCACTTGTTTCGGCGAAGCTGATATATTCCAGTGGAATTAATAGCTACACCACAACTCGGAATACAAATGATGATCTCCCACTGAAGAACGTTGGATATAACGTTTAAGGCAGTTAACACACAATGTTTACTCTCTCACTGCTTGGTCTCGACTGTCTCGAGAAACCTTAGATCTCCTAAGTTAACTCGTTCTCTTCCGAGCTCTCGACCAATCAGGTCCTTCGCGACCAGGTAACTAGGACGACCTGTTCACAGTCTTTCTTGGAGACTGTGCCGACCAATCATGAGTCCAATGTTCAGGCATGGCTTCTCCCTCCATTGACTACTGTCGTCCTAGTTACGCTGTGTCGAGCTTACTTACGTCACTTCATCCATGACGTAAAAAGAATTAGAATTGACGCGGCCTCCGCGCGACTTCCCTCCCCTGACATCAAGGAGAATTAAAAATAATATGAATCTAATTAGATTCGCCTGAATCGCGAATCGTTACATGCCTCTACTGATTTTTTTGGTGATAGTAAGACCATGCAAATTCTGCAGCTGTGCTGCATATATAATGATATGCTTAAGCTAAAAAACAACTTTTTAACAACTAATTACATAGAATTATGAAATCATGTGATTAATAATTATAATTTCTTATAATACCTTTCTTGCTTGTATGGATGGCCCTTCATACCAACACACCTCTTTGACCTGGAATGTGGCCCACACCAATCAACCAGCTGGTTGTGTACTGCCCCAGCTTTGCTAGAAGGCTGTGGCTAGGGTCAATGTGGTCTTTATACCTGGAAGGCCAGAGTATATTCCTTTTGTATCCCTGGTGGAAATGCCTTAAGTGGTACCACTCAGTCTCATTGCCTTGTTGGAGTCTGTGGTGGGTGGGGAACATAAGAAACAAACTATATTCCTTTCATTATGGCGAAAACAAAATCTAACCTGGGGAAAAGCATACAAAAGGATGAATCTTCTGATAGTGAGAATGAGATGTGAGAGATTGTAAAAAAAATGTATAAGGGGGCCTGTTGTGAAGGGTGCAGAGAGAGCGCCCCAGCCACTCTCATCCCTCTCTCCTTTCGCTATCGCTAAAGGTTTTAAAAATATGTCCTCTAACTTCTCTTTTATTAAACATTTGCTCTCTGAACAATTTCTTGTTCAGTACACAAATTAGAAGGCAAGTGAAGCTCTTCGCCAATGGGATAAAAAACAGTCTGCTGACTGACCTATAAAAGTAACACCAATCCCTTAACTCTTCAAAGGGGGTCATTTGTTGCCAGGATGTCAGAGCTTGATATTAAGTCAGAACTGGCATTCCAGGGGGGATTCAGCGGAACAGAGAGTCATCCTGAAGAAGGACAGGAAATATATCTCAACCTAAACACTTTTTCTAATTTCTGTTTGCCCAAAATACTTGACTTCATTGAGGTCGGATATTTGCAGGTCAAAATGTCTCTCTTTTATACCTTCACTGTTGTGCTGCTTCAACTGCTGTCCGCGTTATGATCATGGGACTAGCTTTTGCAAGTCCCAAGCCCACTGCTTTCACTGCAGCAAACTACTGGCCATGCTGCAGTTGATTGTTCTTCAATGTGTATCTTTTGCTGTAAGCTCCATTTCCTACCCGGCAGTCATTTCAAGACGACTGTCAGCCTCTGTGCCTATCCAGACGGACATGAGATGGCTCCAAAGTCCCAAATGGTGGTCTTGTCACTGAGGTAGCAGTTCCATCCTGCCAACTGCAACGGGCGGCTTCAGCCCGACTGGCAGATGACTGCTCTGTTTTCATTTCATGCCATTTTGTTAGCCTTGCAGCACAGCATGTTCACTGCTCTTCGGAGCACAAAATTTTGATAATTTCAGGTTCCCTATCTGCCCTCCAAGTTCTTCTGTCCAGTCATTTGACCACCCTCCTGTGGTCAACTTCACAAAATTCTTGCTACTCTCATTCGTCGGAATAAGGTCAATCTCATTAGCAGAAGTCTTTACATTTTTAAGGAGGATAGGACTCTGCCATCAGATTTAAGATTTTTATTTCCTGATGACTGTTGTCTCTTTGTTCTTTTTGGTTTCTTGGCGGCCTTTTTGGGCCACAGCACTCCTTTGTACACTTTACCCACTCTTTTACGTTACTGTTTACTTCTTGCATTGTTTTTTTTTCTAAGAATGTTATGGCTATATCACGTGAGGGTTTTTGTCCCTAAACTTTTTAAGGTAAGATTACTTTTTGTTTCTGTGATCTGGCCTTGGTCGCTGGCACGGCATTAAACACAAATTCCATCAGATTTAAAGTTTTAATTTTAATTCACAGTTTTGTTTTAATAATGGACATTTTGTATTATTCTAGATTATTTTAAACATGTAAGTATAAGTACCAAATGTTAATAATAGTAGATAATAACCTTTATTATTTTAGTGGCACCTTGAGTAGTGGGAAACTAGTTTTTGATTTGTTGATGAATAAATAGGTTTAATCCATAATATACATAAACATATACTTATATCGAATGCAGTATCCCTGGAGAGATGAAACAGCAGAGAACACAATGGCTCTAGTGCAAAACATCTGCAACCGCATTCTTTCAAAGCGCCATGCCTGTCATGATCTAAAGTCAGCTATCCCAGGTAGGTACATGTATGGATTTTCAGTGCTGTCTTTGTTTTGTGCCAAATTTTTGTAGGCTCTTTATTGAAACTTAATACTATTTCTGTTAGTAATATTTTTACTCTAGCATCTTGTCATACAACTTATTAGGCAGGTTAAGTTTTTTTATGTTCTGATAGTTTTGGGATTTGATTTTTTCTTGAACCCTTCTTTTTACACTTTACTCACTTTTTTACAATACTCTTGCTTTTAGGTTTGGCTTTTATTAAGATTTTGCGTTAATGTCACTTGGGGAACTAGCCCCTAAACTTTTGAAAATAAGTTTATTTTATGTTGCCATGATACAGCCTCAGTTGCTGGTCACAACCAACCAACCAACCAAGGCTACTGGCCATGCTAGTATCCCAGGCAATGTTTGAGTGGACCAGGTCGTCAAGGCTGCATGTCAGTCTCCTGGAAAATTACTATCACTGGTGTCATCAGATTGTAAATCTATCTACTGGGCCTATGTTCAGTCCACTGGGACACTCTAGGCCAGAATAAGTTACATGCCACCCTTCCCTGTCAGACTGCCTCCCTTCATGCAGCCCTAGGGAGGAGGAAAGAGTTCTTACAAGTCTAAGTCTAGGACGCATCTTTGCCACGCAATCACATCTTTTATGAGGTGAATCATCTCCAGTTTGTCCATGGTGTCAAGGAAATGTTAGTGTGGTTACATGTTTTAATTACTTGTCCAGAACTCCAGAGTATCTGCCAGCAGTTTTTTGCAGCAGACTCATCATTTTCCTTGTTTAAGTCCATCTTAACGGCAGCTGTGTTGAATTTTTAAGAAGAATAGGCCTCCATCATAAGGTTCAAGTTTTTTATGTTCTGATAGTTTTTGGTTTAGGCCACTTTAGGGTCTTGATTTGTTTTTGGCCTTTTGGACCACAACACTTTTTTACGCTTTACTCACTTTATTACATTATTCTTGCTTTTTGTGTTGGCTTTTATTGATTAAGATTTTGCATTTATTTCACTCGGGGGATTTGCCTCTAAACTTTTAAACATAAGATTACTTTATGTCACCATGATATAACCTTAGTTGCTGGCATGCCTTAAAACACAAATGCTTGGTTATTAATTTTACAAAGGGCAAGGAAATATACCGCTTATTAATCCTATTAAACTGAATGACTTTCTTTAATTTTAAGCTGAAATTTTTCCTCTTCTGTTTCAGTGGATTTAATTGTAGCAGATCAGCACTTACAAGCAAACCTTAAAGGGTGCATCAGGGTGATCAAACGATTAACTAGAGCAGACCCTGTCCATATTACAGGCCCATTTTCCTGCTCTGTTGATTGTGAAGCTATTGTTATTACTGAAAAGGTTCACCTTCTGGTTCATCTGCAGGTATTTAATTTTTGTAATTATGTATAAACTTTTAAGTACTTCTTACCTACATGAACTATATTTAAAAAACCTGTATTCTTCTATTCATATAGAAAGGTGAATGACCCTGCATAAATCAGAATCCGTTCATGACTTAATAGAGATTTGAATTCATGGGAACACATTCAAATTTCAATAAAAATCAGATTTTCCTTTTTTAGGAAGTGGTCCAAGGAAAAAAAATATGAAACTTTCCAAAGACCTAGTAAAAGTCCTCTCCAATCATGTGCTAAAAGAAGTAAGTTGCAGATCCTAAAAACCCTAGCATTCCTCTTTTTGATTTCACTGAAAAGGATAAAAGTTCCCAAGTGGAATTTTTATTAGTTCTAATTTTTTAAATGTCTGTCTGCTAAGTTTTTCTGATTTCATTTCCTTTTGATGTGCCCCCATGGGCCCAGCTTCTTACTCTGGGCTTAACACCCAGCTTTTCTCTGGCTGGATGACTAAGCACCTATTTTTCTTTGGCTTTTCCTTTTTCTTCCTTACCTGGCCCTTGCTTCTATATTCTTCTTCTAGAAGTAAGTTGCAGATCCTAAAAACCCTAGCATTCCTCTTTTTGATTTCACTGAAAAGGATAAAAGTTCCCAAGTGGAATTTTTATTAGTTCTAATTTTTTAAATGTCTGTCTGCTAAGTTTTTCTGATTTCATTTCCTTTTGATGTGCCCCCATGGGCCCAGCTTCTTACTCTGGGCTTAACACCCAGCTTTTCTCTGGCTGGATGACTAAGCACCTATTTTTCTTTGGCTTTTCCTTTTTCTTCCTTACCTGGCCCTTGCTTCTATATTCTTCTTCTAAACAAACATCTCCCTGTCATACTAGAGTTTTATCTTTCCTATCTTCTCCCTACACTGGTCATTCTCCTGTCTTCTTGTTTCCCATCATACCTTTCTTTTGATGTCATTTTTTCTGTGGCCTCCTTTGGGCCCCCTGTGTTTGCCGTGGGATAGGATCCTGGAGGTTAAGGTCCCTGGTAGGTGGCGGCCCATCATACCACACCTCTTTGGCCTGGACTTCTCATAGACATTAGGTTGGTGTGGCCCACACCGATCAACCAGCTGGTCGTGTATTGCCCTAGCTTTGCTAGAAGGCTGTGGCTGGGCTCAATCTGCTATTTATACTTGGAACGCCAGAGTGTATTCCTTATGTATTCCTGGTGGAAATATCTTCAGTGGTACCGCTCGGTAGTATCCCCTTGTTGGACTCCATGGTTGATGGAGAGCATAAGGAACGAACCAAATTCTTTATATCATAGCACCAAAATAACAAAAACAAACCTAGGAAAATGCATGTGAGAGGATGAATCTTTGGATAGTAAGGATGAGGTGACAGAAAGCATGAGAAAGAATGTTGAGGGGGTCTGGACCTTTTCTTGATAAGAAATATTGTCTGGGCCCGGTGCAAAGTCCTTGCACTTCTGAAGGGCCTGCTGCAGTTCACAGACAAAAAAAGGTAGATTGTACTTTTCAGAGTTATCGGAGGAAAAGTTAGAAGATTAGCCAGAAGATTCCAGAACAGATTTCAAGTGCTGGAAATCAGGAGAGTAGTATGAAGAGGAGGAGTTGTGAACAATGGTGGATGCCAAGGAATTAGCAACATCTCGTGCCTCTGTGAGAACAGAGTCTCCAACCTGCAGATGGCCTAGTGAGCCAGCCTGACACCTTCCCTTTATCTACCTCATGGCCGCTCACACCGCTTGGGAAGTGGTGCAGGAGGACAGTGAGGACACAAACCTCTGCCACCTAAGTTTTCTTACCTGTTTAAAAATAGTATGAGCATAAGCTCTACTACATTTAAAACTTATCACATTTTCAGGAGTGGGTTAGTGGAAGGCAAGGCGCTGGGCCTTCTTCCGAGTGTGCTGGGCCACCCTACACTCCTCTGTAAACCAAGACACATGTGGATACCTTCATGCAGGAATCGTCTCTGAGGTGATTTCATTCAAAATTGAGGTGAAGAGCTAAGCAGGATGCAAAATGTGATTATTTCCAAGGTCTTTTACCTCAAAATTAAAACTAGAACTTCGGAGGAGGCTTATGGAGCAGAGGGTCTGAAAGGCAGGCCAATCTGCCTTAGTCAGATTCCACCTGCCATCATAAAGATTCTCGTCCCACTCCAGACTAATTAAAAATTGTAAAATTATATGAAAGTGATTGCTGCTGCACAGGTTATCATGTACAGCCCAGTTAAAATCTAATAACAGGGCTGGACTGACCATTGATAAATAAATTGCTGATACTGTGCTACTATATGGACGTCAAAAGGAGTTAAAACCGTCGTTCATAAGGCTGAGATCACTTTCCTTAAAAAAATGATCCCAACAACTCTCCTCTGGTGTCAGTCAAGGTCCCGCCCCACAAGGGGTGCTACCCTTTTAAGTCCCCCAAAAGAAGGACGGGAGCAGGAAGTTGGGTCAAAAGACCCTGAAGGTCCTGTCGGGATATCCGAGCAGAAGGAGGAAGATAGACACAGAAAATAGTGATAGTCTTGTCCAGGGTAACCTGGGCAGCAGCAGCTTGAAGAGGAGTGGAAAGTGGCATCTGATTAAACAAAAGGTGGGAGCGAATGAGAAGAGCAGTCCCAGCTCAAGTGACGTCAGTCTGTGAATCCTGATGTAAAACTCGAAAGCCTTTGAAGGAAAAAAAAGGGGGTAGAAGGTAGGAGAAGAGTCTCCTTCAGTGCTATAATATCAAGAGAGAAAAGAGATGCTAGGCATCTGTTGTCTGAAACTCTTGCTATCCTATGTCTGTTGTTTAAAAGCTCATCCTGGAAACCCTGCATACCGTGGTGTTTTCGGACCTCAGCGAGCTGCCCTTTATGCCATTCATACCAAGGAACAAAAGCCACTATCAATCTGTGTAGCACCTCACCTACAAGCAGCAAGATATTCAATAGGTAGAGCCTCTCCCTCTACTACCCGCTCCTCCTTGGACCCTTCCTGTTCCAGAGATTCATCTTGATCTTACAGCTTTTAAAAAGGGGGACACTAGGGATCTCATCTTTCTCCAACATTTTCATGAACTAACCCTAAACCCTGACTACCCTGAATTGTGTTGCATCTTTACAGATGGCTCCAAAGTCCCAAGTGGTTTCCCAGTCGCTGCACCATCAGTTCCGTCCTGCCAACACCAGCAGGCTGCTTCAGTCTGACTGGTAGAGGGCTGTTCAATTTTCACTGCGGAACTTCACGCCATCTTGCTAGCCTTGTAGCATGTTCACCACTCTTTGGAGCACAATTTTTTATATTTTTTCAGACTCTCTTTCTGCCCTCTAAGCTCTCCAATGATTTTGACCACCCTCTCATGGTCCAGTTTCATACAATTCATGCACCACTCATTCATCGTAATAAGGACATTGTTTTTATTTGGGCTCCTGGCTATGCTGGTGTCTCAGGCAATGTTTAAGCAGACCAGGCTGCCAGGGCTGCATGTCAGTCTCCTGGAAAATTACATTTGCAGAAATCATCAGACTGTAAACCTATATTCTGGGTCTATGTTCAGTCCCTGTGGCATCACCACTGGGACACTCTAGGCCAGAATAAGTTACATGCCACTCTTTCCTGTCTTTCAGACTGCCTCCCTTCATGCAGCCCTAGGGAGTAGGAGAGAGTTCTTACAAGTCTAAGACTAGGACGCACCTTTGCCACGCAATCACATCCTTTACGAGGTGAATCATCACCAGTTTGTCCATGGTGTCAAGGAAATTTTAGTTTTGTTACATGTTTTAATTAATTGTCCAGAACTCCAGAGTATCTGCCAGCAGTTTTTTGCAGCAGACTCTTCATTTTCCTTGTTTAAGTCCATCTTAATAGCAGCTATGTTGACATTTTTAAGAAGAATAGGGCTCCATCATAACATTCAAGCTTTTTATGTTCTGATAGTTTTGGACCACAGCACTCTTTTTTTACACTTTGCTCACTTTATTACATTATTCTTGCTTTTTGTGTTAGCTTTTATTGATGAGGATTTTGCGTTTATATCACTCAGGGGATTTTCCCCTAAACTTTTAAACATAAGATTACTTTATGTCACCATGATATAACCTTAGTTGCTGGCATGGCAAAAACACAACCAACTTCAGCAAGAGTGTGAACATCTGTGAAAGTTATTACCTGTTTTAGAACCACTGTCAACGTGATTCAGTTTTAAACAAGACTGGTGAAAATTGATTTCTGTGAATATGAAAAATCCTGCTTTAAAAGAGAAAACATTTTTAAGGCCATTGGCCTGCACTACAAACTAAGCAATTACCTACCCCTCCCCACATATGTAATCACTGCAAAATCCTTACAAGCCCCTATCTTGCATCAACACCACCTCCCAACCAAACCTTCTGGACACACTTATACACAACAGTTATGTGTCAAAAGAACACATTAAGGACTAAACTGAAAAATGCATCAAGGCCAGAAAAAAGCCAACTAACCAGTTAATGCCAATGTTTGGTTTTCCAACATCACAAGTACTAAAAAAAACCCCAAAAATATTCCATTTCATTAGTACTACAAAATTTTCATCTTTACTCATACAATATTTTCAGTACATATTGTCCATTAGTCAATATTTTGTGATATTTATATATGAACTCTGCATAAAGAGGGTGGGAGGCATTTTCCGTGTCTATGATGTTTAATTTGTGCGACTATATATATATTGAGAATAAAGTCCTTGGGGTAGTCTCCCAAAGTAGCCTTATAAATCTGTCAAAATATCATAAACAGACTTATTTGCAGTTGTTGAATGCCAGATATATGATACCTAGGTATTAATTTATTCAAAAATAAATGGTTATATAACCAAGTGTTGTCAAAGGAAAGGAACGGATACTATTAATGCACACAAAGTATTATTATGAAGCCAGGACTTTTTCTTCTTTTAAAAATCAAGGTCAAGATTCTAAACTAGTATTAATGCCAAAGTCACTTAAATAATTAGGGTAAGTTAAAATGGTAAAAACTTTCCATATACTAATGGTGGACTTCTTTTGTAAACAGAAACAAGTGGACTACTCCAAAGAACTGAAGCGTCTTTCTCTTAAACATAACAAGATTCTTTTTTCCAAAGAGAAAGTGGCAGCCAAATTAAGCAAACTGCAGAGCACAGGAAAAGGTCATCTTTCTGTCACAACAAAGCTGCAAGAAAAGGTCAGCTGTCATAAGTATTATGATTATTTATAGGTTTGATGCAAATTTAGCTAGTGGGAATACCTCCAGGGAAAAGACACATGTAATATTATCTCAAGACACAACTCAGTCTTGGAATGTGTATGCTTTATTCACAGGTTCTAACAGTCATTGCTCCCAAACCATTTTGCTCTCTGACTAATCCTTTTGTCTGTCTCTTGTTTTTAGCAACAATATATCTCTGAAAAGATTATAGGTTACTATCCTTACATTCTGAGTCACTGGCATCTAGATTAGAAGAGGGTCAAATACCTAACCCAAAACACTGTCTTCCAAAGTAGGTCACTTGGATATAACAACACACATGTATCACAACTGTATGTTTTACTCATAGTTACAGTAGCACAACATCATTTTCTTTGATAACTACGACAGCTATACAACAATTCTTAAACCAAACATTATGCTAGATAAGGCCAGTGAAAAGGCCAGTGGAAAATCAAAGTTTTTGTGTCATTTTATATGGTCAATGCAGCCACACCCTTACAGGGCGAAGTTCAAACTGCCCGTGCAAGATGTATCATCCTGCTGGCCATGATCATAGCCAGTCTTTTAATGTGTTCTGGAGATGTTGAAATGAACCCTGGTCTAGTTGATGTCACGATGTGCCAAGCGACTGACTCACTGGATCAAAATGTAATCAGTTAGAAAGTAGACCTAGTTGCAGTCACGGCAAACCCTACATGCCTCACCACACCTAACACTGGGAACGTTTGTGAAGTGTCATGGGAACCTACTCCTGAAAGTTTGGCAAGCACTATTTCTTCTTTTACCAGTTCTCTTTCTCAACTAGAACTTGCTCAACTAAATTTGGTGTCGACCATTGACAATCAGATTTGGAATGTTGGAGAAACCATTACCCATCAGATTTCTGAGCAATTTCAGGCTACGCAACCAGTAAGTGCGCAACTTATTAATAGTCTCTATAAGAGCAAAAAATAGAGAATAAAAATCGTATTGTTGCTGTGGAAGTGGAAAATGAACAGCGAGAAAAGACAGGAGGAAACTGAAGGTGAAATCGACAGCTTGGAAGCAGTATTACGTTGAAATAATGTTAAAATCTTTGGCTTGTATGACACCAGTCAGGAAGATTATGCTGTGTGTGCCGAAAAGGTGGTTGGACTTCTGAATGAGCTCATGGCACAACGATGACAGAACTTGGGATGATTTATGTCCTAGGCCTCTGATCGTGAGGTTTCAAAGATGGTCAGACAAAACGTGTCTTATTGGAAGGAAATCCCTCTGAGACAGAGGGAATGAGTGGCAAATGATCTGACCAGGCAACAGGTGGATTGTTCACAAAGAGCCCGTGACGAAGGTAAGATCGCCTTCTATACAAATGGGAAGCGTCATGTGGAAGACAGATGACAGATGCTTCCTGCAACAATTACTCGCGATCTGCGATGCCTTCGAAGAGGGACGGGGGGAGATCCCTGAAAACTTGCAGTCTCTTAGTTGCCAACTCCCTGTCGGCCTCTACAAACCTGATATGCTAGAGAAGACAAAGTTGTACCCCTGTGACAACAACAACCATTGCCACGCAAATAACATCATAAGGTCCCGAAATGGAACAACTGTGCAATCACCCACTACACTCGGAAAATACTGGCACTACATGGATGCAGAGGACACTCCATCCCAAAAGCTCGTGTGAACTGAGACCACTAGCCAAGCTCGCTACAACATGAGATTAAAACGAGACACATCCGCCAGTGCTACTCAACAGCAATTGCCAGGCAACAAGCTGGGCTGCAACTACACTCCGCCATCGGACCCGGTTCTGGGCATCCCTTTCCAGTTGGGACCATATGCCAGCTGCCTCCCACTGTCTGTGGACTGATCTCCACATCTGTCTGGGTCTCCCAACCCTTCACCTCCCCTGTGGGTTCCAGCCTAGAGCTTGTCGGCCGGCTTTAGCAAGGTGTAACCGATCCAGCCCCACTTCCGCTTATTGATGTCATGGCTGGCAGGTTTTTTGTTGGTTCTCTCCCACAGGTCTGCATTGGAGATCTTCTCGGGCCATCTGATGTTGAGGATGGCATAGACATCTGTTGACGAATGTCTGAATCTTGTTAGTGATAGTGTTTGTCACATGCCATGTCTTAGACCCATATAGAAGGACTGATTTTACATTTGTGTTAAGGATCCGGATCTTAGTGTGTAAAAAAAATGTTGCTGATAGGTCGTAGGGTGTGGAATGCAAGCCTGGCTTTGTTTATTCGGCTTCTTACATCTTCATCTGTACCTCCATCTTTGCTGACTATGCTGCCAAGGTAGGTGAAATGGTCCGACTCTGTAATACATTCCCCATGTAGTTGGAGTAGGGCTTCTTGCTTGTTGTTGACTCACATTACCTCCGTCTTCTTGATGTTGATGGTCAGGCCAGTCATTGCTTCTTCTGCGAGTCTGTGCACGTTGTTGCTTGTGGGACAACGGTGATGTCATCCGCAAAGTTGAGGTCCTCAAGTTGCCTGGTGAAGGTCCACTGAACGCCCGTGTTGCTGTTAGAGGTTGTTCTGCTCATAATCCAGTCTATCACAATCAGGAAGATTGTTGGCAAGAGCATACATACAACCTCGCCTCACTCCAGTCCTCACTGCGAAGGGGTCAGTCAGCTTTTTGTTGTGGATCACCTGGCATATCGAGTCCTCATACAGCTGCTGGATGATGGCAATGAACTTTGGTGGAAATCTGTAGTGCTGAATCAGCTTCCAGATGGTTTTCCTGTCTACGGAGTCAAAAACCTTCTCAGAAGGATGTAATGTGATAGATTATGCTTTGTTGTCAAAATCTTTGTTTAGATAATGCAAAGCCTTTAATGTTATCTCACAGACGGAGTCCAAACATATGCCTGTTGAACTCCACATTTCGCTTGAGTTTGATCATGCCAACCTCATGGTGAAATAGAAAAGCTATGGCTATGCAACATTTGTTTGTAACAGTGTTACACTAGACGAGTTATAGTTAAGATTACATTCAGAAGAAGTGAAGAGTTTTGATAAATGTTTTGAGAAAGCAACCAGTCTTATCCAAGGAGACTTTATTAAGGCACTTCTTACGTTTAATGAAGGTCTCAGACTAGCTGGGAGTTGTATGAAGAGGACTATAAGGAGTACCAATAGATGCAGCAGAAAGAACGTTTGGTTTGATTTCGAATGTAGAAATGCCAGGAAATTATGAAAAGATTGTTGACCTTCACTAAAACCCAAAGGGCTAGTGCTAGATTATCTTATATAACAAAGAGAAAGGAATATAAAACTTTGCTTCAAAGAAAGGTAACCACAAAATACAAAATACAAAATACAACACCCTGAAGAACAGAATTTCTAATCCAAAATTGCTTTGGGGGAACTCTCGAGAGAAGAAAATTTACTAGTATCTATAGCCCTTGAAACCTGGCATTGTCATTTTAGAAAGATTTTTAATTCCTTTGCTGTTCCAAGCATGTCAAGCATAGATAAACGCAAACACTACACATATTGCTACTGCTGTTGTTGTTGATGATGATGATGACCTTAAGTTAAATAACCCTATTATCATTGAAGAAGTAATGCGAGCAGTACAATCTCTGAAGAATAGGCGGAGCACATCGCCAATGCCTTCGTTGAACTTCGTTGGAGCTCACTTCAAGATGTCAGAGCCTACAGAGGAGCAGACGTTGCTAGAGACCACACTCTTGTGATGGCCGCAGTTTCTCTGAAGCTACGTCGATCGCGAGGAAAACAGGCGCGCCAGCAGAGAGTGGACTCCGTCAAACTGAAAGATCCAGCCACCAAACAAGCCTTTGCTATGGAAGTAAAGAACAGGTTCCAGGCTCTAGGAGACCAACAAGAGATGACCTTAGATGACTTCAATATGTACAGATACCTCAGTATAATTATGTTCACTCATTGTGTTTTTACACATGCTCATGAAGACCTTGCCTCTAAAGCTCAGTTTGGTGTCATAAGTATTCTCCGGGTATTGTGGACTCTTAATGATTGCACCCCAGCTTTGTTTTTTAAACAATTTGATTTGCAAGTGCAACCCATATTACTTTGACTCTGAAATTTGGGGGTTGATGGCAGATAATACCATTATCAAAAATGTCCGTTTGCTTGCTATAAAAAAATGTCTTAATGAGTAGAACTGCTAATACATTGGTCTATAAGGAAGGTGGACTCATTGCCCTGTACATTAATTCATATGTTACATGTATTGCTTACTGGCTGAAGATACTACAGATGCCACGTGAGCGCTTCCATAAAAAAAGCCTTGAAATGTTTGCACAATGAGAACAAGGTTACTTGGGTTTATCACATTGTATAAATATGGTTAAAGTTTTGTATGGGAAAATCAAGGTGTTGCCAATGTCAAATACTTTCTTTCCCTATAATTTATACAAATCTTCCACAAAACTGAGCAGTTTTCTTGGTGATATTAAGCATATTGGTATGAGAGATGCCCTGGTAAGATTTAGGCTAAGTGTTTCAGATTTGGGCTGTCATAAGCTTTGCTATTATGCTGAAAATCAGAATAGGAAATGCCTGTTCTGTCAGGATGAAGAAACTGAAATACACTTTCTATTTGTCTGTCCTATGTATTCTGATTTACGAGAAGGCTAAATCCCCAAAACATATTACAAAAGACCTTCTCTATTCAGATTCCAGTGTATAATGTCAGACACTATAATTAATATTTCTAACCCCCTAGCCACATTTGATCGGAGAGATAGGTCCCTAAGATAGTATATTTTTTCTGTTCTCTTAGTACTTGTGTTTTTGTAATTACACAAGTAACTTGGTATATCTGCTACAATTATAAAATTTGTGTTGATAATCCTACACAATTTGTGTATAACCGTGATTTTTTTTATGCTCCCCTTGAAACTGGCTGATGGCCTATTCAGTGAAGTTCTCTTCTGTATGAATGATTTCTGGTGGCAGAAATATTATTAAATAGGAATGGTTCTTCTGTTTCTATGAGGAAAGTCAAAGCAGCCTTTCAAACAGTTCAGATTACAACATTGGTATACATTATATTATCCTATGCCTGAAATTAATGGCTAAAAATAAATTATGCTCTATTCCTTTAGTAATTTTTTTTAAAAAAGGCATTACTTATTAGGATATGTTCAAACTGGCAATTGAATGTTCACTACTTTAATGATAACAAATAATAATAAATGCATGATTTGTATAGCTCACACACACTCGTAAGGAGTGTGCTCTTATCACTTGAGACAAGAATAAGACAACATACGAATTAACGGAAGGATGAACGACAGTACTGATGACTAATAAAAGACAAATATAGAAAACACAAAAAGGAATAAGGTAACAAGAACTAAGAGTGTCGTGATTCAGCGGAGGAATACAGTAGGGAATTAGCAATAAACGTAAGTGAGGGGAGGGTTGAAAATGGAGAAGCATTCTGTGGCCTGTTATTAGGAGTAATGCTCAAAGAAGAGGTGTGTGTTCAGTGCACATTTAAAGGATTCAGTTGTAAATAGTGGATAATGGATTTTGAAAGGGACAGAGTTCCATTGAAAACAATGGATAAGCTGCACAATAACTAAAAATCTTGTGACCCTATGTTGTTGTTCTAGCGACAGGAATAGTGAAGATAGTCATTTATTTAATGCCTTGATGATGTTCCTTAATGCCTTTTATTGCTGGTTATAATGAGCAATTGAGCATGTGCTACACTATAAATGCTATGTCATAAATGAATAACTTGCATGAAAAAGATTGATGTGACATCACATAGTTTAGCTTGACCCTTTCTCAATCAAGTTGAGTTCTAGTGAAAAGTATGATGGATAAAGTATATTATGTATAACGATGATAGTGAAAATAAAGGGGAAATCATCAAAAATACTGACATCCCTAAACTAGTAAATAACAGTAAAATGAATTTCAGATGATGTTCCAAGCTGTGTAAATGATAGTTATATAAGTAATGGGTGCCAAAATCTTTCAGGACTTTCAACTCTTAGTATGGAAATCATATATGTATATTTTTTAGCCTTGAGTGCAAAGTATTTTGTGCAAAGGGCATTGGATATACCTAATGTTTTTCATATTTACGAGAAAGTAAGAGAGTGTGACCTATCTTGGCTATGATGTTGTGCGATACTACACATATTATTCTGCAGATTTTGAAAATTTATTCGTTATTTTATTTGTTCTTATTATTTATACTATAGTTTATTTTTATGACTTTTTTAAAATAGCTGAATTCTCCAATAACCTTTTGCCACAACTTAGTGCTCCTGGCATTGCAATAGTTGTATATTCCTGATGTGGGACTAATAGTGTTTTTCATTTAGAGCAGGCATATTGATATAATATTTTTCTTAGGGGATACAGGAAGTCAAATGTCTTGGAGGGGGTTGTCTTCAACTGCAAACTTTTTATGCTTATTAGGTATTATGCTTATTAGGTACCATTTAATTTCATTTTTGCTTGTCAGATTAACCTTTTTTAAGCTCAGTCTCTGACATTTTTTTAAGACACAAAAGCCAACTGGCAATGAGAGAAAAGCAGAACGATGTCATGAAAAGAAGTCACAGACAAAAAGTGGATATGTCGTAGGATACATTATTATTTGAATCAGAATGTCATTATGAAAGAAAATTGTTTCAAAACTTTCTTCTTTTCTGTTTATTCATCGTGTAACTCTGACCAGAATCGAATTTTTTCACATTGCTTCATCAAATTTTAATAAAAGTTTTTTATTTGTTTGATTTTTGTTGGGCAGGAAGCATCGCTACAGACAGAGCTGAAGACCATAGTTGCTGCAATAAACAGTCTAAAGAGGATACTTGAATCAAAATCATGAACAGTGGAAGAACTGAGTTCCATTCAAGCACCCTTAATTTTGAAGCTAATAACTTTTCAGCAGATACAAAAATTGCATCAAACGAAAACATCAAAAATAAATTTCCATCACCTTCAAGTTAGCATTATCTGGCTTTGATTGTATTTGATATAGAAACAAAACTTTTATCGTATATGGGTACAGACATCTAAGTTTTAAGATGTATATAAACAATTTGCAAAACACTTTGTGTTAATTACTCTGATATGATGAATTTTAATTAAATAAACAAGACATTGATCTCAGCAAGTAAGATTTTCTATTTTGATGAATTTATATGCTCTAAATATTCAGATCACGTTTGACTTGAAGATTCTCAGCTTGATCTTCTGACTGATGTTTTTTGCCTTCCACGTGCTCCTGAGTGAGTCGAAGGCCTGGATGGCTTTCGCCAGTCGGGCTCGAATCTCCACCTCCGCATCCCCATTATGGACCCAAGATAAGTGAAACTGTCAACTTCCTCAATCTCTTCTCCATTCATTTTGATGCTGTCTTGGACTTCTTGGCGTTCACTCTACTTCTTTTCGTTTTCTTTGCACTGACCTTCAAGCCAAGGTTTCCAGCTGTTTCTGAGAAGGCATTTGTTTTTTCCTGCATGTCTTGGTGGCGATGCGACACCAGGGCGATGTCATCAGCAAGGTCCAAGTCTTCCAGCGTTGTTGCTGTCATAGTCGTGGTCCATCTGATTCCTCTCCTCTCACTGTCGGTGGAAGTCTTCATAATCCAGTCCATGGCCAGGATGAAGAGGAACGGCGACAAAATGCAGCCCTGCTTCACCGCAGTACTGACGTTGAAGGGGTCTGTGAGCTCCGTGTCAGAAGTGTTATTCCCCTCCAATTATTGCAGTCTCCAAGATCTTTCTTGGGTAACTTCAAGATGAGTCCTGTCTTCCACGTATCAGGGAGCTGCCCCGATACTGGCCTGAAGATTTGTCAGCTTGGGAGCTGTCACATTCATATCTGCTTTCAACATCTCTGCTGTTATTTCATCTGCCCCTGGTGCTTTGCTGCTCTTCATTGCCTTGATTTCTGCCGTCACATCTTCCAGGCTTGGCGAGTCTGCGCAGATGTCAAGGTCTATGGCTGCTGGCTGGATGTCTGCAAGTTAAGGGGGTTTTGGACTGTTCAGAACTGACTCAGAATGCTCTCTCCAGCGCTGTAGTTTTTCTTCCTCTCCCTCGACTACATTAGCTTCCTGCTCCCGTCCTTCTTTTGAGGGACTTTAATGGGGGCCTCGACTGACACTAGAGGAGAGTTGTTTGGATCATTTTTTTTTTATGGAAAATGACCTCTGTATTTTGAATAACGGTTCAAACACCTTTTGCCATCCTTACAGTAGCACAGTCAGCAACCTGCGGCAGCGATTTTCCCATTTTTTTCTTACATTTTATAAACAGTCTGGAGCGGAACGACACTCATGACTCATGGTGAGCGTAGGTCTATATAATCTTTGAAGCTGGAGTTTTACTATGGAAGTCTACACTAGTGTATAAAGCTGCATAAATCATAGCGAACGTAGGTCTATATTATCTTTGAAGCTTGAGTTTTACTATGGAAGTCAATAATAGAGAGCGTAGGTCTATTTTGAAGCTTGTGAAAATTTCCTTCCTGATGGCTACAATTTGGGTGTTTTGAAAACCTTTTGTCTCCTAATTACTGAGTTATACTAAGGCAGTCATAGTCTACAATAGTATGTCTACATCATCTGGACCAAAAAGTTGTAAATTGAATTCTTACATGTCCTGTTGGAAGTTTCAACTTTCTGTGACTGAGTTAGGATGACATTAGGATGGAAATTTCCAAAAAATGCATTTGAAATTTTTTTTTTTTTTTTTTTTTAATTTAAAAAAAAATTTTTCTTCCTGATTACTGAGTTTTACTATGGAAGAGTACAATACAGTCAAATCTCCCTACTATGCCACCTACCGGGACCGAGCAAAAGTGGCATAGTAGCGAGAGTGGCATAGTAGAGAGGGTTCGTAAAAACGGCTTTATTTGTTCAAGTTACCCGTCAGTCCAAAGCAGGGGTGGGCAATTAATTTTCCCAAGGGGCCGCATGAGAAATTGGGATAGTTTTAGAGGGCCGGACTAATATAGTTAACTCAGTTTTATCTAATACTGTATGTATAGTATATATACTGGCGGGCGGGCCGGTCAGAGACAGGAGGCCTTTGCCCAGGTCTGGTCCAAAGCTGTCAAGAATCGTCGGCTTCGCTAGCTGTCTCCTCTCATTCTCCCCCTCACCTCTTCATCCTCCACCCCTCCCAACCACATCCGCGCACCTGCATCCTGTCGCAAGTCGACCCCCTCACACCTTCCCTCTTGTCACGTGACTGTCACCCGGCCAGCGACCAAACCCCCACATAGCCAGCCTCCACCCTCCCTGTGTGCGTGCTATGTTCCATCCCACCTAACTGCAATGTCCCACACTGCCATACAGTATAGTAATCGAGCACTGCGCGGAATTTCACAACTTGTGCCTTTTAACAGTCACAAAAAAAAGTGGCATAGTAGCGAGTCTGGGGTGGCATTAGTAAATTTTTTTTTTTTACATTGAATTTATAGTCGGGACCGAGCAAAAGTGGCATAATACCGAGAGTGGCATAGTAGCGGGGTGGCATAGTAGGGAGATTTGACTGTAGTGTATCTTCTTCTTCGTCGATCACTCAAATGCCTCCTGCACAAATGATGCTGTGCGCCTCCAGGCTGCCGTGTAGCTTCCTCGATACTGGCGTCTCATCAGTCCAAATGCGGTGCCTGGGGTCTTCGTGCATGGGGCATTCTTGCAGTAGATGAGTTGTTGTCTGGCACGGGCACTGATCTGTCTGGCCGATCCGGAGCTTGGTGTATAGGTGGTGATTGAGACGGTTGTGGCCTGTCCTCAGCTTGAAAATAATGACCTGCTCAGCCCTTGTAAGCAGGTAGTATGGGTCGTTTCGGTTGAAACGTGGGTGCTGCTGCAGCCACTTGTTGTGCTGTTTGGCCTTGATGATGGTTTTGACTTCACTGAAGGTGGTGGACCTGTCTTGCTGCTCTTTTGTGGATCCTTCCTTGGCAAGTGTCTGCGGCTTCGTTGCCAAATACACCACAGTGGGAGGGAATCCACCGTAGGACGACTGTGTAGTCTCCGCATAAGGAGGAGAGAGCAGTGGTCAGGTCGTTCAATTCCTTGTCTCTGGCAGTCTGTAAGGCCTGCAGAACAGACAGTGCATCTGTAAAGAAGACGACGTTGTTGGTGGTGTCTGGACTGTTCTCAACGTGGGTGGCACCGGTCTGAATGGCAACTGCTTCAGCCTTGAAGTTGGTGTAGTAGAGGCCGGTTGCGAGGGAAAGTCTTCTCTTCCTCCTGGGTACCGGATGTAGATTCCGGCGCCACCATTCTTCACGGCTTGTTCAGCTGACCCGTCAGTGAACACAGGAGTCCACTGATCTTGTGGGAAGTTGCTGTGGATATACTCCATAGTACAGGACTTCTTCACAGCGCCGTCTTGGGTGTCTTTCTTGCTGACACCAGGGATGCTGCAGTGAATCAGGGGGAAAGCAGTTTCATTCCATGCTGGGTTTGTTGGGCACAGGGGGATATCTCTGGGGTCGTGTTCCAAGATGTCTTGGTGTTTTCGTTCAAGGATCCTCGCCTGGTGGATGAAACTTTCCCTTTTCAACCTTCCCTTTGTCGGCTGAGCCAGTCTGTTTCTCATGGGGTGATTTGGAAGTCTCTTGAACTTGGCGGCTTGGACGAGCATCTTTGTGTCACGTCGGTCCTCAAGTGGTTCCAACCCTGTGATTGTCTCCAGTTCCTGTATGGGCGTAGACTTCATGGCTCCAGTGATGAGTCTGGCTGCTTGGTTCTGAACCTTGCTGACCTTCTCAAAGTTGGATTCTGTGCCCCATGCTGTCATGCCATACTCTAGGACTGGTCTGACCCTTCCGGTGTACAGCTTCTTGAGGATTCTGTCATCCGCGCCCCAGTTGGTGCCAG
This sequence comes from Pomacea maculata, assembly GCA_004794325.1. Classification (NCBI taxonomy): domain Eukaryota; kingdom Metazoa; phylum Mollusca; class Gastropoda; order Architaenioglossa; family Ampullariidae; genus Pomacea; species Pomacea maculata. The sequence continues at coordinate 48,785 of SRHC01003047.1, forward strand.
CCAACTTCTTCATAAGTGCAAGTCGCACCTTGGCTCTGGCTTCGACCTTCTTGGTCTGAGGCTTCCAAGTAAGTCTCTTATCGAAGGTTACCCCAAGATAGGTAGGGTTGTCCTCCAGTGGGAGAATCTGTCCATCGAACTTCAGAGTGGCCTTCTGTTCCCTAGTGGACAGACTAAAGATAGTGTAGGTGGTCTTTTTGGGGTTGACTTTGACAAGCCACCTCTTCGTCCAGTCCTGCAGGACATTAAGCGCTTCTTGGAGTCGGTAGTTGGCAGTTGTCAGGTGTTCTTCTGTGCACCAAAGGACCAGGTCATCTGCATAGATGGATCCTTGGACATTTCGGGGGAGGTCCTTGATGATGTCGTTTATGAAGACATGGAACAGGGTAGAACTGAGTACTCCCCCTTGAGGAACTCCTTCTCTCAGCGTCTTCTTTCGGCTGTATGTTCCGCCAACGTGGACTCTGGCCTTCCTATTGTTCAGGTATTGAGAGATCCACTGGTACAGTCAAATCTCCCTACTATGCCACCTACCGGGACCGAGCAAAAGTGGCATAGTAGCGAGAGTGGCATAGTAGAGAGGGTTCGTAAAAACGGCTTTATTTGTTCAAGTTGCCCGTCAGTCCAAAGCAGGGGTGGGCAATTAATTTTCCCAAGGGGCCGCATGAGAAATTGGGCCGGACTAATATAAACTCAGTTTTACCTAATACTGTATGTATAGTATATATACTGGCGGGCGGGCCGGTCAGAGACAGGAGGCCTTTGCCCAGGTCTGGTCCAAAGCTGTCAAGAATCGTCGGCTTCGCTAGCTGTCTCCTCTCATTCTTCATCCTCCACCCCTCCCAACCACATCCGCGCACCTGCATCCTGTCGCAAGTCGACCCCCTCACACCTTCCCTCTTGTTACGTGACTGTCACCCGGCCAGCGACCACCCACCCATCCACCCCGCACATAGCCAGCCTCCACCCTCCCTGTGTGCGTGCTATGTTCCATCCCACCTAACTGCAATGTCCCACACTGCCATACAGTATAGTAATCGAGCACTGCGCGGAATTTCACAACTTGTGTCTTTTAACAGTCACAAAAAAAGTGGCATAGTAGCGAGAGTCTGGGGTGGCATAGTAAATTTTTTTTTTTACATTGAATTTATAGTCGGGACCGAGCAAAAGTGGCATAATACCGAGAGTGGCATAGTAGCGGGGTGGCATAGTAGGGAGATTTGGCTGTACATACAATAGTGTATGAAATTGCATCAATCAACAACGGTGTATGGAAATGCATCAACCAAAAGGGAGACATTTGAAATCAATGCAATTTACTAGTTCTTGAAAAAGTTGAAGGCGTTGCACAAGGTAAGGTTGGTACAGCAAAAAATGGAGCGCGTCCGCGCCGATCAGGTGAACGCTCTGCACGTGGAAAGCGAGTAATCGGTTGCAGAGCGAAAAGCAAGCGCCGTTCGGCGAGCACGTAATTTCAATAATGTGACATTCCTTAATTTTTTTTTATTTTTTTTTTTTTTATTTTAAAAAAATTTTTTTGTGTCCTCCTGATTTCTGAGTTTTACTATGGAAGTCTACAATAGTGTATGAAACTGCATCAATTAACAACGGTGTTGTGAATTGAATTCTTACATGTCCTGTTGGAAATTTCAACTTTTTTTTGACTGATTGCCTGCCTTAGTAAAACTCTGTGTTCAGAAGAAAAAGTTTTTTAAAACACCCAAAATATAGTCATCAGGAAAGAATTTTCTCGAAAGTTCGATTGAAATTTTTTTCTTTCTTTCCTGGTTACTGAGTTTTACTATGGAAGTCTACAATAGTGTATGAAACTGCATCGGTCAACAACGGTGTATGAAGCTGCATCAACCAAATTATAGCCATTCGGAAAGAACTTTCTAGAAAGTTCGATTGAAATTTTTTTTTTCTTTCCTGGTTACTAAGTTTTACTATGGAAGTCTACAATAGTGTATGAA
>SRHC01003048.1:8695-54102 GCA_004794325.1 Pomacea maculata
CAATCTCAGGCATTCGGGCAAGTTTGGTGGCCCCACATGAGTATTTAAATAAACGCCAGACATGTGTAACATTTGGCGGACGGCGAGAGATCTTCCCGTTGGCGAGAGTCCAAGTGAGAACTCCATTCTATACTGGGCCCCTCACGTGTTGCGTGATCAAAAGCCCCATCATTGACCTAATCATTGGAAATGTTAGAAGAGAAGCTACTCGTTGTGATGTAGAATCTGAGAGGACCAAGGCTCAAAATGTGTCACAAACACAACAGCCGACAATACCGAGAGAATCGACTCCTCAAGAGGTTCATGAAACACTGAACGGTAAAATCAACGACATGAGTGATGAAATCAGAGAGTTGCGACAATGTTTACAGAACTTTAAAGAAAATACTGAACGTGATGAATGCAGACTGCAGAGAGAACTCAGAGACCGGGACAAAGAGATTATTCGGTTTAAAGATGAGACAGAGGTTTGGCGAAAAGAAAGAGACGAATTGTGTAGACAACAGTGGGTGACAGTTGGTGATTTTGCAGAAAAGTTTCGTGAACTTGAAATAGGTCATAGGAAACAGTCTAATGACCTACAGAAAGCCTTGGCAGAAATTAAATTCTTCAAGGAGCGTGAAGAAAGCATGAAGAAAGAACTTGAGAACACTGTAACAAAAGAGAAATATCTGGACAAGGAGATATCGGCCAATGGTGAGACTAACAGGGCGGAGGAACGATTGACAAGACTAAAAAGAGAACCCGAACAAATCTCCGAAGACAAGAGAAAGACTACAAAAGTGTATCTGGACTCGAGACATCAGATGTCGAGTGAAGTAGAGGAAAAGATGACAGACGCTGGCATCGTGACCAAAGAGTTTGAGGTTCATCAGACCTTCAAAGAACTCAAGACAGATCTGGGAAAAGCCAAGAAGAGACGACCATTTTCAGAGGACTATTATGGGACAACTTTCGAAGAATTAGGATAACTGCTGCTAAGTTTTGATCCGGAGGACAAGGACAAGAAAGACGAAGAATGTGAGAGTATTCAAGAACAGAAAAAAAGAGAACTATCAAACTAATCTTTTCATGACTCTATAAGGATAGAATACAAGCCTTCTATGACTGTTGATTTTCAAAAGGGACGTGTCATGAGAAAAAGGATATTGTTATTTAATGTAAAATCAGAAAAAGTGACTACGAACATTAACATTGGGAATAGTATAGTGTTTGTCATGTAACCTAGCTTTACGGACAATGAAAAAAAATTAGGAAAATTTTTTTTCAATGGAAGGGGGGAGAAATGTCACGGATCTAGTCAGAGTGCTAGGACTGGGCGCGTGTGTAGATGAAAGCGTGGGAATGATGGACGTTCTCTAAATAGAACGTGAAAAATGACGTATAGTGACGTCAAAAGAAAGAGTGAGGTAAGGGAGAGGAACGTTGGGAAGGGATATGGAAGCAGAAGGACGTGAGAGGACATTTTTAGAAGAAGAGGACGTTAGAGAGTAGATAGAAGAGGAAGAAGGATAGCGAGTGGAAGAAGAAGAAAGTAGAGAGCGGAAAGGGAGACGTGAACGTATGTGTCAAGACAGTGAGTTTATAGCGTGTGAGGTGTTCGATGTACTTTGTAGAAGTGGAGGTTGAAGGATAAACTGTGGTGTTAGAGACCGTTTTGCTTTTGTAGTTAGGATCTATTTTTTTAATTTTTTATCATTAAACAGACAGATTCGTACAGGCGAGTCATTCTTCAATTAGAACGCGCAATTGTCCGACCCGCTGGTGAGTTGGAGAGAGCGAGAAACGATAGGCACCGGCGGCGTCGTGACAAACACACTCACAGACTGTGTCCTCCTCAGGCCACGATGGCGATGTTGTCTCTGTATTGAAGTCTTTATCACATCAACGACTGAAGGAACTAAGTACTCACCTGTCCTTAGGTAAACCTTTCTCGCGCTTTTGCAGTGGAATAACTGAGTTATTTCTCTTACTGTGGTCAGGACGAGGAATGGCAAGATGGCGGAACTAAGAGCTGTGTACTCTGTTCTAAAAATGTCCATCTACTTTATTGGAGTTTTCCGAGTCGCGGAATACTACAGTGTATAAGTATTATAGATCAACATCCGTGTTCGATGTTCTAATGAGTGTGACCGTTGGGGCAGGATGTGGTCTTCGCTGGTTTTCTCAAGGCTTAGGCCCCAGTGAGTAGATTGAAACACTTGATGACTCGTTTGAAATGTAGCGAGTGGTTAAGTACATATTAGCTTACACAATATCTCACATTGAATGGATAAGATTTAACTGCTGTTAATATATTTGTTTACACCGAGACTTGGCTGAGAGAATCTGACAGTGACAATGATTTACATGTTAGCTGGTTTGGCCATCCCATTCCCATGCACAGATGTCCTTCTATCACCAACAAATCCACCGGAGAAAGCGTGTGTTTTATATAAACTAACTGTACTGCAACACCGTTGTGGCCAGCGAACGACTGTGTACCCCGATAACAAAATCCGGCAAAGACTAGAAGACAGTTTTACGCGGAACTGGCATTGCGATTAAGAAACAGTTCATGTCTAGAAATGTAGGCATCGTATAAAGTTATAAACTCTCTCTCCAACCTAAACAAAAGATTAACCTCTACCAAGTGCAATGTTTCAAAGTACCTTATACCTACTTTAGATGAGGAATATGTGATATAACAACACATAAGCTACGATACAGACATAATGTGGGCCCACGTGACATGTCCTCTGTGTAAAGTACAAACAGAAGATGAAGCACGTGTACTCTGTGTCTGTAAAGCTTCTACCAACATCAGAACACGCCCCAGCACTGCAAGACCTACAGACCCTAACAGTGGGTCAGAGGTCATGAGAGATACCTCTGAGGTAGCCATTAGGCTGGTTTAACGCTTTGTGTGTAGAGTCTTTACACTGCGCCCTGCTGGTGTCAAACAAGATGAACCACAATAGCATAATGTGATATCATGTCATCAGATGGAACGGGTAACTGTGGGGACAAGTTAGGGGTCAAGGTGACGTGACGTCGGTGACTCAGTAGTCGGCCTTTGGCGTAACTGGACCGTCCGATGGACAACAGGCATGATGAACTTGTGTCTCTTCCACTCCATTCACCTACACATCTCTTCCTCCTCATTGTCATCTGCAGGGCTCGTCGGGCGTGGTTTGTTTGTTTGTGTGTGTGTAATACTTCGTGCTAATGCAAGGTAAGTGTACGTTCGTCTTACTACATTGACAATGTCGGACTGGGGGCCTGACCACCTCTCAGACCCATATTTTCTTTATTACTTCCGTCACGTTTTTGTCAGTTGAATTTAATTGTATTTGTGTTTTATCATTCATGCTGTCAATTTTTTAAGTCTTTGAACTCAACATTTTTGCCACAGTTGCTATGGACAGTAGCTCTTGTGGTGTTTATGGTGGATAAGTCATGCTGCTCATGCACTTGTCTAGATGACAATGTCGATGTCGGAAGCAGAGCCTGTCTTTGAGTAGGATGTGGGCTGCTTTCCATGTCTCCACATCCAAGTAATCCACCCACTATGAAGACGATGGTCACAGAGGCTACATCATAATAAGAGGCTGATAATAAAAGTCCACAAGAAATGGCCACATGTCGCCCGAAACTGGAGATTATGGCTTAGCATGCTGTTTATAACATGGATACACACATTGAAAGTAGCACAATAGTTTTAAATATAGATAATTAACCAAATAATTAAAGGGTTTGGAACAAAACATCCGACCTGTTCAGCTGAGAACCTGTGTGTGTGTGTGGAAGGAGAATTGTTTTGGTTTTTTTCCGCAAGAGCAGGAAGTGGGAGGAAATGATGCACACAGGAGTAAAAAGGTTGTCTCCCCTGACATGATACATCTTACTTTCTCCCTTTATATATTTGTCACCTTCAACACCTATTTGTACAATTTATTTTTAAATGGAAGAGAAAAGGGAAGCTAATAAATTTTACAAAAATTGCTGAACTTCATCCTTTCAAATAATACAGAAAAAAGTTGGGTTTTTTTTTAGGGATTTAACACCTGATGAAAAAGGTGAAATTGATGGCGTTTTGAAAGACTTCATATCTACAATTTTAGGGCTCCCGGTATTGTAGTGGTTAAAACATTCGTTTGTCAACATTGCATTGAAGGTGTCAGGAATCAGATCTCGTCTCAGGACATTCTCTGTATGTGACACCTGTGCGCAGGGCTGGACTTTGGGGATTTCCTCCCGGTCCTCCATTTTTCTCCCCCTTCATAGTACGAAATCACCTCAAAGTGGGAGCAGTTTCCTACTAAATAAACCAACTAATTTAATGAGCTAGGAGATTTCGACACAACGCAAGAAGAAAAAGAAGGCTTTTTCCTTAAGTATGCAATTTATTTACCTGAAAAATCTTCATGCAGGGTATTTTACAATATTTACAGGGTAGAAAAGTTATCAATATTTACACATTAGACAAAAAAGAGTAAAGAGAAAACCTCTAAAATTATCAACTATTAGCTGGAAAAAGGCTTTATTTGATGATTCTTATTTTCCATTTTGTTTCTGCTCTGAGATCAATGTGCAAGAAATTCCACATTTCTGTCTATATAACGAGCATATCTAAAATCAAAGGATTGTGTTCACCTTGCTGTGGGTTTTGTATGCTATACTGTAAGTTTTAATACATGATGAAATCAAGAGTGCAAAATTTGATACATGATAATCATGAAAATCTGATACATGGCTCACATGCAGCTAAGCAGATAGTGCTACTGTATTTGTACTGTACTTTATACTGTATTTATACTGTACTTTATACTGTACTTTATAATGTACTTTATACTGTACTTTATACTGTATTTATACTGTAATTTATACTGTATTTGTACTGTACTTTATACTGTACTTTATACTGCATTTATACTGTACTTTATACTGTACTTTATACTGTACTTTATTTTGTAATTTATAATGTATTTTATACTGTAATTTATACTGTACTTTATACTGTAATTTATACTGTAATTGCCAGCAACTTTATGTGCTGTAACCAACACAAGCAAAGAATGTCCAGGTGCAGAAATATAAAATAGAGCTATTACATCGTCCATGTTATGACCATCTCTGTCTGTGTCTGGCTGTGTGTTTGTGTGTGTGTACCACACCACCAGTGTCTCTATCAATATGTACTGATGATATTTCATGCCTTCACTTTACCAAAGATAGTCAGTAGAGAGATGAATCACCGGAACATAAACAGAGACACGGACTGCACCTCGTCTTGTGGGCAACTATAATTACGTCATGTGTATGACGCCATGAGGTGATGACGTGATATGATCAGCTGTTTGTATAGGTGGACAATCACAAGCTGTGACGTACATCGGGACATGAGGTGAAGTTTGACATCAACATCGTCATTCAGACATATCACGACTTTTCTCTCCAGACCACGAACAAGATTTCCATCCGCCAACCACACCACGTTACTGCGGGCCGTGGCCACGTCGTCGATGTCATCGTCCGTCATCACCCGCACTGGGATACCCGCTTTTTGAAGCGCCTTCACCATACGCAAGTCGTCGTTATTGTAACTCCAGTACAACATCAACACATCTCTCCACTTTAGACAGGGTGGTGTTGTGCTGCCACTGGTGGAGTTGCCGGTAATGGATGTTGTCGGGAAGCTCTCTGTGAACATTCAGTCAGTTTCTATTGTAAGTCACATGTCAGAGATGCAGCTTGCACACTGACAGACACAGAAATAAACAGTGACATTTCAAAGTAGTGTGGCAACATGACAGACACATGTGTAGAAAATCTATTTTCTACTTTTAGTGTGTTTCGTGTGTTTAGTATGTTTAGTTACTTTGTTAGGGTAAAGTTTTGAGTAGGGCACTAAATCACACTAAAAGTAGAAAATAGATTTTCTACATGTGACTAACTCACTGTCACATTCACAAGACTGTTTCTCATCTGTTTGTTATTTATCACACCGTTAAACGTTCACCTAGAATCAGACGTTACACTACACACTACCCACACCTACCTGTGACACCAACACGGAGACTGTGTAGGAAGCTGGCCACGTCACGACCGCACGTCACACAGTCAACTGGCCTGTCACCTGAGTGACCCAGACCTTGGTGACACAGTCGTTTGACTGGCGGGCCGTCTGTGTGGTCGGCCACACCTCGCTCACTGTACGGCTTGACAAAACAATGATCAATAAAATATCTATTCTCCATGACTTCCCTGACGACGGCCGGTGGAGAGCGGAGGGGTCTGGTTAAACATTCCACTTGCCAGCCGGCGGGTGCGTCTTTATGATAACAACTTGCCGCCCACAGATGGAGATGAGGAACTTGTGTCAGCAGCTTGTCACAGAACGTTTTGAAGTGTACTGACCTGTCACAGACATGAATGTTACAGAGGCTAAGATGCACGCGTTACACTGTCTACTGTAGTTAGTATGTGTGTTTATGTTTGTGCATTGTGTCCGACGTCATTAGTTAATGACATCACCATAACGCTATGCAAGTGACGTCAAAATAATGACAAGACGTGTTCTTTAGAATATGTGTAACAGCCGATGTAGCATCTACTTTTACCTGCATCACATCACACACTGTAGTACTCACCTGGCCGCTTCATCGGCGATGACGTACAACGACCCTCCGCTAGCCGCCTGTGACAAGTTGTTGACGGCCTTCTCCACGTCTTTACGGTCATATAAGTCGAACAGGTGAGGCTGACCGGGTGATACACCTGCTGACTGTTGTGTCTTTACTGTCTGCAGCAACAGGTGATACAGCATGGTGCACGCTGCACGACTCGCTGCACGACTCTTTTTGCCAGTTCTGACAATGTAGACGGGGTGACCACCAAGCAGCCATTTTATGCCCATCAGCAGCAGCACCACAGTTTTACCTGTTCCGGGTGGTCCGGTGACATAAACTCTGGGAGGCGCCGTGTTCAGCAGGTGAACTTGCTCCGGGAAGAGTGTGATGACAGCAGTATAGCACTCTCCTGTCCACCACACGGCCTGACCCAGGGTCTTGACACTCACACGTGGAGGACATGTACATGGCACAGTCACTGTTGTCGCCGGACCGCAGAACCTGTACAGTCACATCAATAGTATTACTCAATAGATATGTTTTACAGAAACAATAAGAAGTACACTGTATAGTATAAGTCAATTGTTATGTGCATTGCCTCTAGTAGCAACTATCTCACGTTTCTGAAAAAAAAATCAGTTAAAACCTAAGAGGAAATTTGTTTCGCTCACTAATTTATGCTACTTGAAGACGACTTCTGTAAATCATTCCTTTAATGGACATTATGACCTGCCCAAAATTGAAAACGGAAATACTCCAGAACAATGCAAAACAACACCTACTCAGCACTTTGAGCGGGTGATGTATTTATAGTTTACAGCATATAGTGAATGAACTAAGATAGAACAAAATACTACTTGGAATAAAAACAGGATAAAAATATACTTATCTGAGCAAATGTAGTTACAATTTACTTGTTGGCAAGAATAGACTACAAGGTCTGAAGTCTGAACTCATTGCTGTGACAGTGTTGTGACTACACATTATTGTCATATTTACCTGGCTACCAGTTTCTTGTACACCCCAGGTGTCATGTGACTGACAGGTCCAGCCCCAGCCACACGTCTCTGCCACCAGTGTCCCAGTTCCCTCATCACGTGACTACTGACGTCACACGGAGTCTTGGGGTCAGACAACTGATCACAGCACAGATACAGACCTGGGATGTTGGAGGGATCTGTTGTTCCCAGACACCGACACAGGTCCTGTAAAAGAACCACATCCAGGGTCAGTTAAACAGTTAGACGATCTAGGCAGTCACGGGGAAGCCTCGGGTGACCAGACGTTTCGGGAGAGAAAGTGTGACGAGTGCTGTCACGAAACAGTGGTGATAGAGCTGTCGCGTGCGTTGGCACGTCTGTTCTACTCACAAGACAGGCGGACACACGGTTAAACTGACAGACAGAGAATGAAAATTGTTGGCCTCCGGCGACGCTGACCGTCAGAACAACGAAATCCGGGAGGTATAAACGCACTTGCATCACCTACAAATAAAAGGCCGTTCACGCCAGGATGGTCACATGAGGGTCACATGATGTAGGACCAGACGAGGCCGCCGCTAGCGTCGTAACACAGGCCTTGGAGGGGCAACATTGTCGTAATACGAGAGACTGGATGGAAAACCGGACTGGTTGGCGCCGGATTACGTTTAGAGAAGGGGACAATGTTGACACAACCGAACTAGAAACGAGTAAGTCAGACAATTAGGCAATTAAATCACGTGACACAAGCAGAGTATGATAGGAACTTCGTCTCATGACAGCTGTGAAGCGTGATTGGTGGTGGCGGTATGTCATGTGGTGTGACTGGCCAATCGAATGCATGTATACAACGTGCTGGATGTTTCGACATTGAGTTTGGAGGTAAACTCGAGGCTTTTCGTGATCAACTATTGGGGAGGAACATCGAAGTAAGTTCGCAGCTCGTCTTCGCTACATCGTGGTCAGCTGTAGACAATATACAATAGACAGCTATAGCCTCAGACAGAAAACTTGGGGGAATAGGGACGAGGACCAAGAAAGTCATCAAAGCCCGCTCAGACGAACTTGAGCGTAAAAGAAGAGTGACCTTTGTCCCTGTGAACTACGACCGACTCCTGGCAGCGTAGTGGGAAAAGTCGCTGTGGTCACAAGAGTCGGCGCTGAGTTCTACGTCAAGAAACTCCAGGCCTCTGGTGACAGTACCAAAGTGCACGAGGTGCACGGGGACGATCCGTGTGAGAATCCGTCCCAACCTTCGACATCGTACATCTCTCGTCGAGGAGCCATGACAGCAGAAGACCGAAGTCATCAAACACTATTATTGCTTCTGCGGCATGTCGAGACAGTCCTCCACACAGCGAGAGACCATCGTGCGACATTACAAGTGACAGTTGTGGGTGTCCAGCAGAGATATGCACATCACACGGCGAAGGCTTGGGTGAAGGTAAGTGGCACGTGTATGTGTATTGTACGGAATGAGTGAGTGTGCAGGGTTGTGAGTGTGGTAGTAAAGAATAGATGGACTCACTAGATATCTGGATTAGTGTTAAGGAGTATAGTTAGTGTTGACGGGACACCTAGATAACTAGCCAAGATAGGGAACGAGATCATTTGCAAACTTGCCTGTTCTTTTGTATTCACTTTATCATTTAGTAATTTATATAATCCTCTCGATGATTAATAACTTTCTTTAATACTAAATTGTCTTGAGACGGAAATCATAACCTCTACCATCTCCACCCCTAGAGTTTAGACACGTGCCATCATGGTGTCGTCGCCAACAAAGACCGCCGAGAAAAGCAAAAGGGGACGGGAGGAGGAAACGCCCAAAGGAGACAAATTTGAAATCGTTAATCAAACGATTATTAATCAAACGGCGATAGGCAAAACCAAAACTAGAGCACGTATACGAATCAATGTACGGTAATAAAAGCGGAACATGATCGACCTTTAAGATGACAAAGGGCCATTGGGAGTTCCGCCGGGACATTTTATAAGGTGGGACACGTGGTCAAAGGTGGGACTGTCCCACCTACATCGGGACATCTGGTCACCTTAGGGAGGCACAAACATATTTTGCTTGTTTTTTTTTTTTTTTAGAAGTGATGAATATTTATAGGAAATGATTACAGAATGTCACTTGCTAGATGTCTTGTATGTTGACTTCACCAGACCAGTTTCTCAGTTAATGTATTAAAGGTAAGTCTCATCATTTTTAAATACTCAATATCTCAGTTAAGAAACCTGAATGAGGAGGTTGTCACCGGAGATGGCCTGTTGAAGTTGACGAGCCGTGAGGTTGGGGAAGGCGATGACCTTAGTGGCGATGTCGGACACCAGGTGAGACAACATGGCCTCCGCCTTGTCCAGCTGTGACACGGCGTTACTCAGTTTCTGTCTAATGTTGTTGTCTACATCCTGCTGTGACATGTTTACAGACTGGACATTGTCACCCACTGCCTTCACCTCACAGACTACCAGTCCGTATTGTCGATGAATGAGAAGCACATCAAAGTCTCCCTGTTTCCACTTGTGTGGTAGAGAAGGAGGAAGGTTGGAGGGTCGGGGAAGGTGGGTAGCGGCGGCAGCGTAACAAGGTTCACCCAGGTACTGTCCAAACTGAAGCTGAGTCAGTCCAACCATCACATCGCTGTTCTCTTCAAACATTTTCTGAAGACAGACAAACATCCGCTGCATGGCAGCATCGTCTCTCACATCACTGTCCTGAAGGCGAGGAGGCTGAGGAATGGACGGATGAGCAGGAGAAGATGAACTCGTCGGCACTTGGCTACACTGACCAGCCTGTCCAGGTGCTGGTTCAAGGACGAGAACCTGCTGACCAGCAGCTGCCTGTCTAGTCATGGGCACGCGGTTGACGTAGACAGGAGGCAGGAAGTAGGCGCGAGAGTCGAGATGAGGGAACGCGGCCTCCACCCAATGTAGCCAGAATGTCTGGGCCTGGTCTGGTAATGGGTCCTGTGTGAACACCAGTCTGGTCAATTAAATAATAACTGCCTTTAAGTCATTTCTGTATTTCTGTTTAAACTGTATTAGTATTGGCTACTGCCATTTAATACTGGAGGTGGGCCGTTGTAAAGTATGTTATCTCCGTTACAGTCTGTTACACTTTGTAGTTAGATTTATTTGATTGTCAACAAACAAACCTTTAAACCAGTCTTCTGGCTGATGAGCCTGACTGCCGCCTCGATCTGAGAAGGAAGACCGCGGATGAAAAGAATCTTCATACCTGGTACAGGTGAGGGGTTGGGGTCAAACTCTACATCAGTGCCTGTAGTTTTCTTTACCTCTTGCAGTGGGCGTGGGTTCACTTCAAAAAAAAAAAATATAAGGGACTGTCAATGCACAAACACATTTCTTTAAATTATAACAGACAAATGTTTTTGAACTGATTATTTATCATTACGAGGAGCTGCAATGGCTGATTGCGCTAATGATATGTTTTATTTAATCTTCACATGGAACACAGATCATCGTCACTGTACTCGTGATCATAAAGCTGTTCATTATGATTATCGTTATTATTATGATTATCATTTCTCTGTCGGTTATCCGCCATTTTAATGGCTTTACCCATTATACTTACATGTGAATGTTATCACACTACTTTTTATCCTACTTTCATCCATTGTCAGTTAAAAAAGTAAAATATTAAACATACAACCTACCTGTATCTGTAAGTAGTGCCGCCTGTTCATCAGTCACAGCGTGTAGGTAAACTTTGACCCCGCCACCGCCTCTACAACTCTGTCTACCACCTCCTCCCTGAGGTGGCTGTCGCTGTGATAGTCATTACAGTGAGAGGAGAACATCGTGAGACTGAACACCGGGTACATCACTGAGATGATGATGTACAGGATGACATTCAATATCTACACCAGCATTATACTAGCTTACAGGTGTTTATACAACAACAGTAGGAGGATACAAATAGTTTCAGTACTGTAAGCGTGCAGGGAAGGAGAGTGGCTCACCTGACCAGACGGCGGATGACCTGACATTGTTGACAGTGGTCTCCCCTGTACAGGACCAGCGTCTGCACCACGTGGTCTACACTCTTTGTGAGAAACCAGCAACTGTCATGTGTCTGTCATAGGGTAATATAGTGTCAGTGGCATAGTATCAGTGACACAATGTCAGTGGCATAGTGTCAGTGACATGTTATCAGAGCCATATTGTCAGTAAACTGACAAAACTGTTTCTGTAAGTTCTATTGTCAAGTAGGTGTTGGCAGCTCGTTGTGTTATTTACGGGAACACAGCCCAAACCCTAACTAACCTCAGCGGCCATTTTGTAAGACGAACCACAATGCTAAACGATAATTGTCTGTGGCCTCGGTTTGTCTTCTCTTTTAATTTCTTCCGAATTCTAACTTTACCCATGTGTTTATTTAGGCTATATGAAAAAATAAAAGTATAAAACTACCTTCCCCTAGATTATGATAAGAATTGAGAGTGAGGATGGCCTGACAAATCGAGTGGGCACAACACATTCGTGTATACAAAGAAACTAAGTAAATTAAAACACTAATAAGCTTGAGCTTAAAACGAGTATTCTAGATGTTTGACATAACAACATCAGCTAATTACAATGTATCAAACACTATGACAAATTCCTCTCTCACTGTCCTGCCTTCAACAACCCTGTATGGAGCCATGTCGCTATTCCCAGCAGCTGCTTGACGAGAGAAAGTTTGCTGCGCCACACGGGTATCGAACCCACGAGCCTCTCAGATCAGATGCCAGCGCTCTTAGTACTGTTTCCCCAGCTAGTGGAGACAACTACTCATTACTTTATAGCTGACTTCAGCATTGTGATATACCCAATATACACTCAGTACACTCAGTACAGCTAAGTATTGCTCCTTACTTGTGAAGACCTCAAACACACTCACAGCCTGTGTCCTCCTCAGGCCACGATGGCGATGTTATCGCTGTACTGAAGTGTTTATCACATCAACGACAGGAGGAACTAAGTACTCACCTGTCCTGAAGTAAACCTTTCTCACGCTTTTACAGTGGAATAACTGAGTTATTTCTCTTGCTGTGGTCACGACGAGGAATGGCAAGATTGCGGAACTACGAGCTGTGTATCTGTTCTACAAGTGTTTCTCAATGTCCATCTACTCTATTGGAGTTTCCCGAATCGCGAAATACTAGCCGGAGGTGTCACCCTCTTCATAACGTCACTGACACCTTTACCTCTGCTTGTAGGTTAGCTTCATTGCTTGAGTCTCGTAGTACACGTATTACAGAAAATCCCCAACATCCGAGGGCGCATTTGAAGTGACCAGGGGTAAATAGAGGGCGGAGAGTTAAAGAGGGCGAAGGAGAGGTGAAAGGTGAATGGTGGCGCAGTTGTAGAGAGGGGTGTAAAATGATGATCTGCTGTTTGGGTTTATTTAAAAGGAATGAATAATGTTATGGAAAAATTCATTTTCATGGAATAACCACATGCCAGCTCAACTTTCTCTCTTCTATACTAAGTCGAAAGAAGTTCCTCACTTTTTCATAGGAAACCCTGCAGCTTTATTCAGGGACAACAACCCTAACCCTAATTGTGCCACGCATGTTTATTCCTGGGTATGACAACTGTTTTCTGCTCAATAGTTTGGACTCTTACAAACTTTGAGCCCGAGGGAACTGAGCTAATGTCACGATCGCGTTCTTAGTCAATAACAGTATAAAAGCCTTAACAAACATACATCAAGGTAGAGTCAGGTTAAGTTAATATCTCTATTTTTCTTGTCAAATTTAAGATCAGTTTATTTAATTCCTGTCACAGGCCTGTGTTCTCGTTAATGCTGTGTACAGCGGTGACACTACTGGGGATGGAGACTTGATGACCTGTTCAAAGAAGAAAGAGGACTAGTGATGCGCCGACAGGAAGGGAAACACCCACCCAAAGGAACAAACAAGACAGTCGGGTACAAAGAAAGAAACTTCACTTTTCCGGGCGGCTGGCTAGTGAGCGGCCGACAGAGAGTCCGTCTTGCAGAAGACGTTAAAGTGTCCGTGGGACTTGAAGAACTAATAGTCAATGTTTAGAGAAGTGATAGTGAACTGGAAGTACGCCAGCTCAGTATAACTGAGAGTATTGATGAACATTGAAACAGTGAACTGTGAACTTTAACTTTTGACCTGCGAACAGTGAGCAGTGGAATTATTATTGTGAGAACACTAACAAGAAGAAACACCAGAGAGATAAGTTTTTAAGATTATGTCAATATTTGTAAACTATTCCTTTATATATCTGTACTCTTTTGTTTAGTTATATTCTTTTTAATTGGTACTGAAGTATCTTTATTGAGACCTTTATGTTGTAATTAGGTGTGGGTGAATGGTAGCTAAATGCATGAATGCAAAGTTAGCCATTGCGCGCAGGAACGCTATTCAGTCCATAACAGGTGTCATGAAGTGTCTTGAGCATATCTTCAGTAGTGATAAAAGGTAATATTACTAATAACATGCATGCTTGTAATTACAATGACAATGACCAACTTTATTATTCCACAGTAGGCAATTCCTTACATCTAAACTATTCAAATGCACACACACACACACGAAAATTCATCTGTGATTTAGCAGATGGCACAAACTTTTAATGTGCCTATTACTTCTTTACACAGGAATAGCATAGTGTTCACCTGAACTAAATAACACAATGCTCACAAATGCACTCATCTAAAACTCTGATAAATGAATCTATGTACACACACACATTTAAACTGCAAAAATATAATTTAAAAAGCATACACATAATAGCATAAAGCAAAGGTCTCTAACTGAATTCTATGCGAGCATTAACAGGAGAACATGATTTCCGCAGAATGGGGTCACTCTTGCCGTTTTGCATCATATACTTCTTTCTCCCATGGGAAGCAATTCTATTTAACAGTAACTTTGAATTCTTAATTTAAAAAAATTACAGAGATAATGAAGAAAATTATGTGATGGCAGTGATAAAAACATTCGTGAAAGTGTTTTAATTGATAGTGTATACGGACCAAAAAAGATTGACCCCAAATTTTATTCACAGTTTCAACAATGTATTAAACAGATAGGGTAGAAAATATTGTTATAGGATAAGATTGGAATATTGTTTTGAACTTTACACTTGACTGTAATAATCACAAACATAACAACAATACTAAAGGGCAAGAAGAAGTTGATCAGATGATGACAAACGTTTATCTAGTAGATATATGGCATGAGCTCAACACACAAGCACTGAAATACACTTGGTGTAGGTAAAGACCATTCCAACAAAGTAGATGAGACTTGTTCCTGATGTCACATTTACTCTCAAAGCTGGTGATGGATGCAAACATTACTGCCGGCTACCGTACGGACCCTTTGTTGATTACTTTCTCATTAGCTACAGATTAGGAGGAAAGGAGATTTAACCTGTGGAAGCTAACCTCCTCACATTTGATGGACAAAGACTAATTCAAATAAACATTGTCATTAAAGAAGTTACATAAGAGTACTCAGCGTTCCCATATGACAAGGATAGGTTAGCAAACATTTCCCCACTAGAACTAGAGCTTGTAGTATCTGATCAGATATTTCTAGACACTATGCTAATGAAAATTATAAGGAAAACAATGACCTACTCTAGCAAGGAAAAGAAGAGAAATAAAGATAAAGAAAAAATATTAAAAAGCAATTATACAATGAGAAAGTAAAAATAAGTTAAAGGAAGAAGAAATTCTTAAACTTGATGAGAATAAAAGTAAACTTTTTTAGTTTCAGAGAAAAAAATAATCGAGGGTGTAATGATTCACTCCAGAGCAAAGTGGACAGCAGATGGAGAGAAAGTAAGTATATATTTCTGTTTACTGGAAAAAACGTAATTATATAAGTAAGCAAATTTGAAATCTACAGAAGCAAAATAGGGAAAGTATTAGAAAAACTGAAGATTTCAGAGCGGAAGTGCACACATTCTTTCCAACCTGCACTCAGTGCGAGCTGTCCAGGACTTAGACTTTACCAATATTCAAGAAGATATACCAAAACTTATACAACTTGAACTCAATCTGTTAGATAGAACTATCACTTAAGTCTTAGGAGGAATCAGCTCAGGCTGTTAAAAATATGTGCTATAAGAAAACCCCAAGGAAAGATGAATATACTGTGGAATTTTTTTAAGGTCTTTTAGAAACAACTTGGTCCTTTCATTGTTATATCTCTTAATGAAGGTATTATTAAAGGTGAATTATCGTCTACACAAAAAGGTGTAATCATATGTACTCCCAAAGTAGATAAACATAGAGATCAAATCAAAAACTGGAGACCAATTACTTCATGAAATGTGGTATATTAGATTGGCTCAACATGCGTTGCAAAAAGAATGAAAAAAGCTGTATCATCTCTAATTCATAAAGACCAATCTGGTTTTGTCTGAGGGAGATACCTACTGCATAATGATAGACTGATACAGGATTTGATTAAACATTTGCATATAAATGAAGAATCTGGTTTGTTGGTATGTCATGATTTTGAAAAAGCCTTCGATAGTATCAGCTGGTGCTCCATGCTGGATGTTTTGCACTTTTTTGTTTCAGTTCACATTTTTTTAAGTGAAAATAAATTTTACACAAATATCAAGTCTATTGTGTCAGTTAATGGGACATTATCTGAATGGTTCTATGTTAGAGGAGGATACAGGCATGGGTAGAAATGTCGCCTTATTTATTCACTCTATGTGTAGAAATTTTAGCTTTTATGATTAGAAAAAATACATACATTAAAGGTATAAAAATCCAAAATACGAAAGTGACATTGTAAAATATATATAGACGATACGGAATTGACTTTAGGGGGTGATGGACAGCCTTTTGAAGAATTAATGAAAACATGAAAATTATTTGAAAAAATATCTAGTTTAGTTCTGAACACTGAAAAATCGAGTGCAATATGATTGGGAAGAAAAGCAAATTCATCAACTCAGTACTTACCCAACTTATAAATGCATAGTATAGAAGTTGGGTAAACAAAGGTATATTTGTAATTAAACAGTTACTGGATGAAAGAGGAAAATTCCTGTCATGTTAAGATTTTTATCTCTGATTGATTGCATAAATTCCACAAAGGAATACATACATCCAAACAAAGAGAATATAACTGAACCATCATCGCTTGCCTACGATACAAAAATAAAACTATTAGTCTAATTCAATCTATGAAGAAAGGTGCAAGAATGTATTAGGTTAAAATAGTCACTAATATACATCAAGGCTTCTGCTTACGCAAAAAAGTTCGGAGGACCCCTTCAATTGTCGTCAATGGGGTCCCCTTCAAATTTGGGCAAAGATCATGGACCCCTTAAAAATCTGAAGAAGGGGTCCCTGGGACCCCAAAGAAATTAGCCTTAGCAGAAGCCCTGATACATGTACCTAAACTTTAACAGAAATAGTACTGGATTTAATCTTACTGCTGGCTAAATCATACATATACTATTGCAGAGAAAAAAAACACCCCCTAGTTGCAATCATTCATCTGTATACTGCAGCATAGATATAAACTTGACATTTTTAATGCACCCTTGGAAATGAAATGTCAAAATTATAAAACAGTGGCTACCTTACATGCAACTTGTCTACTAGAATGTAAACAGTGACTAGACTTCTATACAGATATTTTGATATGCATTATCTTATATGTGTGTTATATTTTTATATATGTTATATTGCAATGGTGTACGGGTATCAATTGTTTAAGCATATACTGTATTAAGCCTCTAAAATATTTGATGTGTTAACGGAAAATAAATAATTAAAAAAGAAAAAAATGAGACAGTTACAAGAGTACAATGTGTCACAGGTGTGTGACCAGCAGGCTAGTCGTCACTGGAGACAACGAGAAGTTGTGATGTACACCGTGACATGTTGTGAAGTCGGACATAGGCATCAGAACCATCCAGACAGACGACGACTTTTCTCTCCAGACCCTGAACACGATGTGAATGCGTTACCCAAACCACGTCACTGCGGGCTGTGGCCACGTCCTCGATGTCATCGTCCTTCATCACCTGCACTGGGATACCCGCTTCTTTAAGCGCCTTCATCATACTCGAGTCGTCACCAACGACATCCCAGCCCAACATCAGCACGTCTTTCCACTGCAGAGAGGGTGGCGCTGTCCCGCCTCTAGTAGAAGTGACAGTGGTTACGGTTGTCGTTAAATTCTCTGTTAACGTTAAAAAGTAGTTTCTTGTCAAAGTCACATGTCGGAGAAACAAAGTTTCACACTGAAAGACACATGAATACAAAGAATAGTGTAATAACGTGGTGACGTTAAACATTACACGTGACTAACACACTGTCTTCTTTACAATATTGTTTTTAAGCTTCTTATTATTTCTCACAACGATAACTTTTTGCCTGTCAACTGACGTTACACTACACAATACACACACCTACTTGTAACACCAACACGGAGCCTGTGTAGGAATCTGGCCACCTCATGACCGCACGTCACACAGTTAACTGGCCTGTCACCTGAGTGACCATGACCTTGGTGATACAGTCGTCTGACCGGCGGGCCGTCTGTGTGGTCGGGTACACCTCGCTGACTGTACGGTTTGATCTGACCATAAAGGATATCCTCGTCCTTCTTGACTTCCCTGACGACGGAAGGCGGAGAGCGGAGGGGTCTGGTAAAACATTCCACTTGCCAGCCGGCGGGTGCGAATCCATCAAAACACCTTGCTGCCCAAAGATGGAGATGAGGAACTTGTGTCTGCAGCTTCTCACAGAAAGTCTCGAAGTCATACCTGTCACAGACATGATTATTAGAAAGAAAGAAAATACACGAGTTACACTGTGTACTGTCATTGACACACGTGTGTGTCAACTTTTGCTTGTCACTTAATAAGTCATCATTAACGCTGTTTAAAGGACGTCGAAACAATACCAGGTTTTCCTATAGAATCTGTGTAACAGCTGTTGTAACACAACAAATCTCCTTCTACACTAATAGCATTAAGAAAAGGGGCCACTGTGGGACCCATGTCATAAGCATACAAAGATTATATGGGATACATAAAGGGGTCGATGTGGGTTAACAATATGGGATAGCCAATAGATCTCAGATATATCCCATATTTCTATCTTCAGCTATTGGTAATTTTAGGTATTTTGCCATCTTCTCATTTACATCGTTTTAAATCGGAATATGCCAACATTCCTACTAATACCAATAATATTAAACACATCTAAATAACCCTATAAATGCCAAACAAATGGATTAATAATGTGTGTTTTTCAATAATTATATAACAAGCAGCAAAAAAGTGCACAAAAATGCAAAATGTTACAAAAATCAAACACGATTTGTCGTTTTCTGACGTTTATTGAAGTAGAAATGTCAGCAAAATTAAGGATAAAAAGTAAGGTAATAAAAAAAAATAAAAATGTACAAAAAGTTGCAATGCATTGTCTCATTGATACTTTTTTAAATACATGAAAAAATAATTTCTCATGACATGTTAATGTAACATTCGTTATTTGATTATGAGTTATAGAAGAAGTAAAAACATATTTCCATTGACAAAACCATTAAAATTAAATTGCAGTTTCCTTAACACTAATTACGTCTACGACAATATATCAAATGATGAGTATGAACTGAATTGCTTTCAAAAAGGAGTGATTTGAGCTTTAATAGACATTTATTGAAATAAATAAAATCCATGAAATTAAATATAAATGGTTTTAGCCTGGATTGCAGCTTCTCTGTGTATGATATTCTGAATTGAGCTTGGACATTCCTATAATTAAAATATCAATAACTATGATAATTTAGAGTATATAAAATATCCGTACTGTTAATGACGAGTCGAACACATGTATCAGTATTGGCATTGAGCACTGAAGAAGCTTTCCTGTTGCAAAAAGCATAGAACCACAAATTTACAAAAGGTGGCCAGGATATATGTGAAGCGCATGCTTTCGATCGTTGTCGTACGCCATTGGCTAAAAGTCATTGCCATTATTAAGGGTAATGGCCCTTGCTTGGTGTCATAGCAATGCACGTGTCAGAAGACTCGATCCCGTCAATATGGGTAACCCATATGAGACGCTTAAAATTTCCGCTTTGGATGCTGCTAGGGTATCTACATCCAAGCACTTCCATCAGGTGTCACATAATGGTGATCAGATACAAGGAAGGGCGATCTACCTGTGTGTCTATCATCACATCACACAATGTGCTACTCACCTCACTTCATCAGCGATGACGTACAACGACCCTCCAATCGCCGCCTGTGACAAGTCATTGACGGCCTTCTCCGCCTCCTCATCGTTATCAAGCTCATACTGCAGGAGGTGAGGCTGACCGGGTGATACACCTGCTGACTGTTGTGTGTTTACTGTCTGCAGCAACAGGTGATACAACATCATGCACGCTGCACGACTCTGATCCCATGTACCGACAATGTAGACGTGGTGACCATCAAGCAGCCATTTTATACCCATCATCAGCAGCACCACAGTTTTACCTGTACCGGGCGGTCCGGTGACAAAGAGTGTGGGAGGCGCCGTGTGTAGCAGGTAAACTTGCTCCGGGAAGAGTGTGATTTCAGCAGTATAGCACTCTCCTGTATGTGACACTGCCTGACCCAGGGTCTTGACACTCACACGTGGAGGACTTGTACATGGCACAGTCACTGTTGTCGCCGGACCACAGAACCTAGTACAGTCACAAGAAGTACAAAGTATATTACAAATTAATGGTAACGTACTTTATTCCTTTAACTAAATTCTGCATTATTGTCACCCTAAGAAAATTGTTTTCCACTGCCTTTTAAGACTTTAATTCGCATTTTTTTTTGAAAAAGGAAATTTAAATATATTTCTAAAGCTTTTTTTAAATATAAGACCTGAGATGTTTAAAATTACTACTAAAATAGTATGTAAATAGCATAAAATATAATGTAAAATTGCAAAGAACTGTTTAATTAAAGGTATATTTATAATTAGTTATTGTGGGTTATCAAACTAAGCGAGAACAAAACTGATGAACATTGTGCAATAACATTAGCCAGAAAAACATTTTTCTTATAGCCGCTATGACGTTTCAAACCATTTACCTTAAATCAAATAAAAATTGTACTTTTAGTATCAAACTGACTACCCAACCTTAAAGCTGTTTTGATTATTAGCTTCACAAGTTTTTACTGATACAAGCTTTTATCAATGCTGTTGGTGGAAAAGGGGTGATTACACAAAAATCTTTGTTTTCAATTTTAAGTATTTGATAGAAAATCAGGAGAAAAATATCGCTTTTAAATTACAATAAAGAATAACGGTTTATCATGTTTTCAGAGTATGTCTGTGTTTTGTGTGACAAAGAGAACAATGTGTGCATTTTGTGCGGTAAATGATACCCAGCATGATAACTCTCGTAAGGTTGGAAGAAGGGGGACATGAGTCCCATGTCGTGAGTATCTGGGCTCTGTGGCAAATCGATATATGTCTCACCGGCGAAACGCAAAGTGATTTTTGAAGGGACCCATGTTAACTTTACCAGGCAGAACCCAGATAGATCCCAGTTGAATTCTTTAGATGATTCTCTTTAGATATTATTGGTATTTTCAGGGTTTTTGGCATAGTTTTAAATAAGGATATACTTAAGTTATAAACATACCAATAATATCAAATACATCAAAAGAACCCAGTAAATGCAAGGGAAATGGATTAATAATGAATGTTTTGCAAATGATTATATAAGAAGCAGCAAAATGTGCACCAAAAATGCAGAGTGTTACAAAAAACAAACATGATTTGTCGGTTACTGACGTTTATTGAAGTAGAAATGTCCGTGAAAATAAAGATAAAAAGCAATGTAATTTAAAATAATTAAAAATATACAAATAGTTTTAAAGCATTCTTTTATTGATACTCAAATACATACAAAATTTTCTGATGACACATTAATGCAACATTCATTTTCTGATTAGGAGTTGTAGAAGAAGTAAAAATATATATCCATTGACAAAACAATTAAATTAAATTGCAGTTTCCTTATTACGTTTTAATTACATTTTTCCAAAGAAAAGGTTCAAAGAGCTACGACAATAAATCAAATGATGAGTATGGACTGAATTGCTTTGAAAAAGGAGTGATTTGAGCTTTAATTGACATTTACTAAAATAAATAAAATCCATGAAATTAAATATAACGGTTCCAGGTTGGTTTGCAGCTTATGATATTACCAACAACCTTGTAAAAATATGCAAATTTTAACATTGTACTTTTATAATTAAGACAAGGTAACCATCAAACACATGTTTGATACATGATAATGTTTAAGAATTTTAGAAGGTATTAGAAAAGAACTGTAAACATTTAAATGATTTTGAATTTACTACAATACATTTCTTTTCGGATAGAGTGCAAATACCCTCACTGATAAATTAATGGCTTAGAGTAAATAATAATCATAGCAAAGTTTTATATAATGATATATATATCCAGAATTAGTATATGCAGGTTTAGTACAAGACTTTTACAAATGATTGTGGAAAGTTGTACAGCTTTACTCATCTCCCACTCCTTCCTCCACCCCAGAACAATTTACTGACTTGTACATGCTGTGCTCAGCCCTTTTTCTTCTGCCATTCTCTCGATCCCTAGCACCAGCTAAACAAGTCGATATATGCACCTGCAGGTAAGCCTACGTAGCTTTAGGATAAATTTTTCTTTCAGCATTTAAAAATAGAACAAAAATAAGAATATGAGGTCTGCATAAAAAATAATTGCTTAATTGTAGGTCGCTGACCCTAAAATCCAGAATAAAATGTGAAGTAAAGAAAGGTACAAGCAGAATATTGATATGTAAAGTGGCATACAAATTTAAAATATTATAAACGGAAAGGAATTACAAGTGGAACTTCATCTGAATTTCAGTTAGAATTTCTATAGGCAGGAAAACTCTGGAAATGCTGATTAAAAAAAATCCCAATACATGGGAACTGTAAAGATGTCGTTCAACTGTCATGTAAATTCCTTTTTACACAGTGTTAACCAGATGATTAAAGGACTAGACATTGCATAAACATATTTTATTATTGCTATGTAATTGGATCACAATGAGATGAGGTAGGGACAGTTCTCCAGGCTTGGTTTATCTTCCTGCCATAGTGTTTAAACAGTTCAGGTAGTATCTTTTTTTTCCTTCTTTTCTCCTGCAGCACACAATGACATAGTAGTCATTTTAACCACTAATGCTCACATGCCTCATAAATTTTCTGTCTGCACAAGAATTAGTTATGAATATTATGAATCAAAAAATAAATGGCACTTACTTAATGACTTGTGCAGGAGAACTGGAAGCATAGGACATGAGGAATCAGCTTTATAGCTCTAATTAATGAAGCTTGCATCTGGTTCAACAGATTGTGGTGGCCAGTTGCACATCCTGTGACCACTTTCATCTTTATATGCTATCAGTCAGCTATCTAGAATAACAGTAAAATAAATTATTGACCATCATACATTTATGACCATTTGCTTTCGAAAAAAGACCATTAAAGTTAATTTGTCTGAGTTGATACTTCCAGTCACAATCAGCTGTCAATGGGCTATCTCTATGAGGTTTTTTGGGTTCATCATTGGGAACAAAATGCTCAAGCTGCACTTTGTCAAATACTCTTAAATACCTGCTGCAGTGGAAAGTTTGGTGTTTGAACAAGTTTAAGCTGGCCTAAAAAGTTATAAAATTGAGAGGCAGAGTAAGCGTCCAAAGGACCAAATCTGTCAACATTATCAGTAATTTGTGACAAAGCAAGTACATTTTACACCAAAAATCCTTTACCATACAAACACTGATTCTTGTACAAATAAACATCAAAGGCTTTGAGCCTAATCAGCATAGCTCACACACAGCCCAGGACTTGCAAGACAAAAAACTAACAAGAAATAAGAGAAAAACTTATTATACTGCCTATAAGAAAAATGACCTTTTAACGCTACTATACCAGTAAACATAAGGAACTGTCGAAAATCTGTTGCTTTGCAACAATCAAGTTCACCTACACTTTCGTAATGACAATTTATTTGAGGAAATTCTGACAGCTCCGAATTCTCTGCATCTCTAACGGCTAAAGAATTATCAAATTGCAAGCGTTCAAAACTGTTGAGCCCAATTTCTACTTCTGTCTGGAAAACGTTTGCATTTATTGCGTTAATGTGTACTGTAATCTTTCTTCTCTCAGCATGATATTCTGCACTGAATTTGGACATTTCTATAATTAAAATATCAATAACTATGCTAATTTAGAGCATATAAATTATACGTACTGTTATCGAAGGGTAGACCACTTGTATCGGTATTGCAATAGACCGCCGAAGAAGCTTTCCTGTTGCGAAAAGTGTAGAAAAATTTGTAAATGGCGGCCTTGCGTGCTCATGTAGAGCTCGTGATTCCGGTTGCTGTGTAGTACCCACTGGCTAAAAGTCATTGCCATTATTAGGGGTCATGGCCCTTGGTTGATGTCATAGTTAATGCACATACTTGAGCACCATCCATCCCGTCAATCTGGATAAACTTTATGGGACCCTTGAATTTTCGGCTTTCGATGCTGTTAGGGAATCGTCAAGCCGCGCGGTGGCCATTGTCTGTGTTTGTCGTGTAATACGTGTTGATGGTTGGGTCGGTATTTGTGCTCGAGTTCACAAGCTTTCTCTTGGATACGCATGTGTACACATAGAATTATATCAGCGAAGACTGGCAAAAGTGCCTGTATATTTCTTCATGAAATGTAATAGTTCTAAAGCACAATAATGACGTTGCTCGATCCAAGTGCAAATTGCCAAGTGATTGTCTAGTTGAGCGTGAAAGAGAAAGTACACCAACATGAACTTCAACAAAAATATCAAAATTACAAAACTATATATGCAGTGGTAGGTATGTGGGACCATAGTTGTGGGAATTCTCTGGGTCTAGTACAGTGTTCCCTCGCTACTTCTCGGTGCATCTATCGCGGATTCACTACTTCGCGGTTTTTTTTGAGTGAAGTATTGATCGATACTTCCGCGCTTCTACAAAATACCATAGATACTTCAACAGGAAAAAGACGAAAAATGTAGCTATATTTGTATTTCTATTAAAATACCATGGTTATTTTGTAGATAGAAAGAAAGAAATAATAGTGTAACAGAAATCCATTGCTATGCGTAAGCGACGAGCCATGATTGTTATCTCCCATCTCGCAGCCAGTTAGCATCAGTTTTTTGGGTTTCTCTGAGTAAAGTTATAATTTTTTACACTAATTTGTTATTGTACTGTATTGATACCATGATTACTGTATTACTTTACACTCACATGATATTGTTTTACATGTATATATTATTATTGCATGTTTGTCCCTTCTTCGCGGAAATTCGTTTATCGCGGCTGATCATGGCACCTATCCCCCGCGATAAACGAGGGAACACTGTACATCTACATTTTTTTTCCAGAATTGTTGTATTTTTTTTATAAAACAGAACGAAAGAAAAAAATAGCACCCACTTTTTAAAAAAGGGGAGGTGACAGATGGTTGTCTTCCTGCCTGTGGCGGAGAAAATTGAGGTCAATATTCAAGCTCCGATTTTGATGATTTAAATAACAGTGTAAAAGGCTATTTTATGGGATGATCATAATGATTGTGAGAGAATATTTCCTGCATCTGGTGTGATATTTTGTGAAAATAAGAACTTATGTTCGAAATAGTGAGCTCGAATGGGTCGTTACCATGAGAGGACAACCAGCAGTACGGAAAATAGATAGACCGACTCACTCTAGGGACCGGCAACAAATATCACTTACACAGGCCTTCATAATTAAAAAAAAGCCGATTACGAGAGTATCACTATTGTAGACAGACTGGAAATATTTCAGAAAGCAACAGATTCTCTGAAGCTACTGGTAGAGAATAGTACGCGTTCGCTAACACAGAAAATCGACAATAAAATAGAAATGCTTACAAGCACCCTGTTCGAACTAAAAGCAAAAAATCAACAACTCGAACAATCATTACAGCAAACTCAGAAACAAATCATGTGCTTAGTCTGTCGAGGAGACCCAAGACAGAAATTTTTCTTTTGCTCACAAGGGCAGGCATACATACTCATACAGACATTTAACACACACAGTTAGGAGTAAGATACATTATCATGGAAGTTGGATCTCCGTCAAATGATCAATGAAATTTCAATACCTTATATTTCTTAATAGATATATTTAAAAAAAATGCGTTGGCAATGCAGACTGCAACGAAATGTGTCTGAACTGCATAGCCGTCATCCTCCTAGTACTTTGTCAGTTGATACTACTATCTGTTCATCACCTGTAGGTAAACAACATTACAAATTGTCATCTATGTCATCTATTGGCCTGTGACAGAAATCCCTGCATGTCATTAATTGTTTAGATGGAGTGCAGAGAGTTCGTCTTGTTTGTTTTGAAGCGAGCGCACATTCAACAAGGTGATGGCTGATAATGGATGTCAGCACCCTCTTCTCTTCAGACTGTTTGATTCCTCCTGAGTCTTTGTGCCTTTATTTAGGATTATGATGGCTGCTGGCACAAAGTACCTCTGGTAGGCAGCTTTCCGTACACGTGGCACTTTATAGCGCCTGCCTGAGGGCAACAGCTGGAAGTTGGGATGGAGAGGGTGCTTTAGGTCGGAAATGATGTTATGTGCCATCCTTCTGAATGCATGAAGGTACAAGTCAGAAAGTGGCAGCTGTGACTAACCAATAATTTTATTTGCCTGGTGGATGACTCTGGCCAGCCTTGCCTTGTCTTTGACGAGGAGGTGACCATACCAGGCAGCGATGTTAAATGAATCTGTGCGTGTGTTCGGGATACAAGGTGACACAAAGAAAGAATCTCCTGATGATTGTGAAAAAAAAAATTGTATATGACTCAACATGTGCTTGGTCTGACAGACATCGACAATGCCAAATTCTAGACCCTTCATTGAATAGGCAGAAATAGGGAAAATAAGCCTCTACCAGTGATTGTCAAATTTGTGTGGCGCAAGAACACAGATATTGTTTTCAAAGCGCGCAGTCAACTCAAAGGTTCAAAAACTTTGATCACAAAAGAGGTCACTAATTTAAAGCACAAACATCAAATCGTCTCAGACAACATGAGGGAGTACTAGATGCTTGGTGCACGGCAGGCGGACGGCTGTTTGTCAAACTGCTGGACGTCAATAATGGAAGCGAGAAACAGCGACACAAACCCTATCGAGAAGAAACTTCTAGGAATATCAAAGATCGCCAGCAGCAGCAGAGCTGGGGACCACAATCGATCACATCGTCACTGTCAAGCAGAACAGCGTCGACAACCTGACCGGACACAACACCAGAGGTCAGGACAAATGAGGGGCAATGGCCACCAGTGAAGCAAACGGGCGGGAGACGTTTAATGCGATCTTAAAGTTAAACTGACGAGGGCGGTGATAATGACGCGTACGTGTACCTTTTTCTCTACAGCTCGCTACCTGCCCTCGATTTCGCAGGCAAGTTGACACGTGATCGAGTCGCACCCCTCTCCCCTCTGTTCCCCCCCTCCCTGCGTGTAGCTGGGACAAGTCAAGGTCCAAGGTCAGGGTTTAGTCTTCGCTTTCACCAGCGAGTTGACTTTTCGTACTGTACGCCCATCTTCAAGTGAAGCACAGCCGATCTCTGAAGTAAGTCTTAATGAAGTTGAGTGAAAGATGCCATTAAAACACCTGTACTTTATAACAGTGGATAGTCATGAATAATTTATGATCATCAGGGCTTCTGCTTACGCAAAAAATTGCGTACAGTACTCATTAAAAGTTCGGAGGACCCCTTCAATTTTCGTCAATGGGGTCCCCTCCAAAGTTGGGCGAAGAACAGGGACCCCTTAAAAATCTGAAGTAGGGATCCCTGGGACCCCAAGAATTTAGCCTTAGCAGAAGCCCTGATCATATATAAGTATTGTAGTGCTTTTTGTGAAATTTTTCACGTGTTGTACCCGGCAGGTCTCACACATACTACGTCCGCTAGCAACTCGCTTTTACATGACGCTGTCTTCTATATGTGCTGTAAATAATTTAAATGGTTTAACCATATCCTTCTTGTTGTAAACAATCAAATTGCATAATCGTATCTCTTGTCTACTAATTGCACGTATTTACCAAAACCAAATGTTAAGAGCGCGAATACGATTGACGAAGGAACATGACAACCAAGGGCATTATGGATTAAAATTAACTGTCAAGTAATTTAAGACTTAAAGGCTAAACACACACACACACTTTATCTCATATTTGTGTACTATTGATAATTAACTTCGGAGTTGAAATCTTTGAAATGATTTTATCGAGCCATGCTCGAAATTTGTCGTCTGGTTTCTCAATAACACTGGCGCTACGATGTTTGTGTCCGTCTTGGTACATTCAGGATAGTTGTTGTTGTAAATAATAAAATTATTTAATTACATCGTTTGCCTCCTAGTTGTACGTAGCTGAAGTTGAGGAGATGAAGAGATTTTGAATGTTCAATGCTTTTTACCATAGTGTGCCAGCCTGTTTACTGGGGGTGTTAAAGGAGTGTGAGATTGAGTGAAGGATGCAAGGTGGCTGTTTGAAGGGTTAGATGCGGGCTACAAACGGGACTTTTAATGGAAACGACGCTTACACGCGGGAAGACTAACGGGTTGTGTATGAGGCTTTCGCGGGAAATGATGGTTACTCACGGGAATTCCCTTAAGGGCACCGCTTCCAAAACCCGCTGGGTTCCCAAACTGGTTTCCAAAAGGGTCCCAGCTCTCTGCCCGCAAGTGGCCCCAAGGGACTCACGAGTTCTCGCAAGCTGGGACGAGTGCAGAAAAAGGTAAAAAAAACGCGTTGTCAGCTAGAGACCTCTTTACAAACAGAAACAGAAAGAAGGTCTTAAGATTCTAAAGATGTCAATGTTATTAATTCTTTCATTTGAAGACCAAAATAAGTTGAATTTGTTATAGAGGGAAGTAATATCAGACCGCGGAGTCTACTGTGAGAATAAAAGTTAATAATTTAGTGTAAGTGTTTGTGTATACGCATATGACCTTGATCTTGAAATGTAGGTAATCCGAGAAAGCGGCTTGCTTACAACACTGTCTATTCCGCAAACAAATTTTCGAAGCTTTCTGACAGTTTTCAATCGCAGCAAGCTTTATCAGAACTGCAAAGAAAATCGCTTTTTTTTGTAATATGCGATGAAAGAGAAAAGGAAGATTACACAAGTCCTCGGCATTTCCGTTTTTCTTGCACCAGGTGATGGCAGTATGGACAAGCAGCTACATCGAAGACTGCGATAAATTTCTTCTCACGTCAACATCAGTGCACATCGACCATTTCGGTCACTTAAGATTTTAGGCATCAAACATGGTGAGCAAATTAAAAATATGCAAAATTTTCCCAGTGGGCACTCATCACTTGGGCTAAAGAATTTTTATTTCTCTTAAAAATACCTTATATGCCACTAGCTATATTGTCCAAGAAAGAGAAAAAGAAATTTTGCGCCAAATATCACAAATGACAGGGGAACACAGGTACCGTATTCTCAATTGCTTAGCTTTTCTTGCTTCGTCAAGTCCGCTGCCTGGCTTTAAGTTGCCAGATACGAGTGTCCTATCTTTATGAATTTTTGTTTTGTTTTGCTATTGCTCCTAATTACTCACCTTGCAATCAGAAACTTGTACACGTGAGGAGACATGCGATCAGAGTCAGGCGCTCCCAAAAGTCGCTGCCACCAGTGTCCGAGTTCCTTCAGCACGTGACTGTTGACGTCACACGGGGTCTTGAGGTCAGACAACTGATCACAGCACAGACACAGACCTGGGATGTCGGCGGGGTCAGTTGTTCTCAGACACCGACACAGGTCCTGTAAAAAAAAGTTTAAGGTAAATTATATAAAATATAAAGATATTTTTGGATAATAGAAAGTTATAATGAGTAAACTAACAGTTTTTAGTATGAAACATTGTCAGGGTTAGTATTGTCATAGCATAGCACTAATATTTTCTAAGATACAAAAGAGCTTCCCTTGAGACGACTAATTGCCAGTAAACATACATCCCAATGACTACGTCAGGAAGGTGCTGGGTCACGGTAAAGTTAACAGAACAATTCTGGACATCGCAAGCGACGCCGTGCATTTTGTTTGACTGTTTTTTACGGTCGCAATTAGTTTGCTAACATAAAACTTTTATTATTCACTTATATATATATATATAAACATCAACCAAACATTTTTTTAGTATAAAGTATAATTGTTATCGTGTGATTGAAATACATTTGAAGAAAGAGGAAGTCTGAAGGGGATTTTGTGAAAGTGCACACAGAAGAAACAGAAAGGAGTAAAACCTGAGTTAGTTTGGTTTCACCAAGGATGGCCTGTTGAACTTGTTCAGTTTTGAGGTTAGGAAAAGCGATTGTCGAAGTGATGCGCAGACCGGGAGCGATGTCAGACACCAGGTAAGACAACATGGCCTCCGCCTTCTCCAGTTGTGACACGGCCTCTTTCATTTTGTTTATAATGTTATCTTTTATATCATGCGGTGACATATTAAGCGTCTTGTCACCAAACGCCTTCACTTCAAAGACGACCAAACCATACTGTCGGTGAATAAGAAGCACATTAAGTACGCCCTGTTTCCAGTTTCGAGGGAGATCAGAAGGGAGACTGGCGGGTAGGGGGAGCTGGGCAGCCGCAGCGGCATAACAAGGTTCCCCCAGGTACTCAGAAAACAACAGCTGGCTCATTCCAATCATAACTTCTCTATTTTTTTCAGAAATTTCTTTAAGACAAATGAGAACACGCTGCATGGCAGCATCTTCTCTGACGTCACTGTCCAACACGGAACGAGGCTGAGTTTTTGAAGCAGCAGCAGCGTAAGTGGTCTTTGTCAACTGGTTGGATTGACCAGCCTGTCCAGGTGCTGACGTAAGGACATGGACGTCCTGGTCAAGAACTGACTGTCTAGTCATGGGCACGCGGTTGACGTAGACAGGAGGCAGGAAGTAGGCGCGAGAGTAGAAATCAGGGAATGCAGACTCAACCCATTTTACCCAGAATTCCTGGGCTTGTTGTGGGAATGGTATCTGTATGAAAATCTTATCATTGAATTATCTATATGACTTACAAACCTTGTTTTAGTTCATCTTTTTATAAAAAAAAGTATCAAATGCTATTATCTTTGAGTGATCACTTTTTAATATTAATAACTTACGACATCTCTAACCAAACTTAATATGCTATTGCTTGTTGGAATGCTAATGCCCAAATTCAATATTCCCATTTGAAGTCACATTCGTCTTGCTGTGTGTTATGTTGTGTTAAAGACTGCTGAAACTGTCATCTGCTTTGAAGCAAACAAACGAACAGTTAAACCTTTAAACCAGTCTTCTGGCTGATGAGCCTGACTGCAGCCTCGATCTGAGAAGGAAGACCTCGGATGATGAGAACCTTCATACCTGGTACAGGTGAGGGGTTGGGGTCAAACTCTATGTCAACACCTGACTTTTTTTTCACCTCTTCAAAGGGACGGGTGTTCGCTATAAACAAGCAAAATATTGATTAGTGATTGTTGCACTATATTGACAACTTTATCAATACTTAACCCGCAACTGCTCTTTACTTTGGTATTAATACATGCGACAAACTATGCATATATATATATATAGAGAGAGTAACCTGTTATTACTGTTTTTTAATTAAAAGCTTCTTAAAATGATGCACGCTAGTTCAAAGAAACATTATTAACATTATTCTTTAATTTTTGTAAGTATAATCATCGCATCTGCAAAACCTAAATGTCATGCCTGTATGCAGCTGAAAATTCAAACTTAATACTGTTTTACAAAGAATTAAGTACATTTAAAACTTAGCCAACCTGTCTCTGTAAGTAAGGCAGCCTGGTCATCAGTCACGGCATGTAGGTAAACTTTGTTCCTACCACCGCCTCTAAATCCTTGTCGCATTCCCTGTGACATTTGTTAGAGGATAACATAATGAGACTGAAAACCATATACATAAGATGATAATGTACAGGACTTGATGTCAAATATGTGTACGAGAATTATACAAACATACAGAAAATAGGTATTTTGAAAACGAGGACGATGACATATATAATAGACACAGGATATAAGCAGTAAAATACTTTTATTTATGCCATACATAATAAATGTATTATTTTCTACATCGTAAAACACACTGTAACCAACACAATTCGATTTTTTGTGCACACGCTCTGTCTCTCTGTCTCTCCTACACTCATACATTGCCTCTCTCTTAAAAGGGTAATCCGATCTGACAATAGTTTTGGTTTAATGTGCCACAGGTAAAATATTTTCTGCACGATTACATTAAGCATTTGTTTTTCTTCTATGCGATAAAAGTCTGCACCTACTCCTCTAGCCCTCCCCTCTGGTGTCCTCACATCCAAGCCCAGCCCGTACGTCATCACATCCTACTTGTCTCACCTGCTGTGGATCAGGTGGTGGATGTCCAGAATTTGTTTACAGTTGGTCTCCCCTGACAAGGTCCCACCAGGTCTGTCGGAGTCGGTGAATGCCGCTGACACTCTGTTTCAGGTAGGGAAACACGCGGACGTTTATTTCTGCTAGGAACCTGCTCCTTACACCACTTAGCCAGAGGGTAGGACACCCGGCATTGTAAAATGTCGCCTGCAACGTATCATGTCAAAACATGTGTGTATGTGTATTTGTTACAACACAAATGTACACGCCATGTCACTTAAGTACAAGATACATGTTTGTGTACTTGTTAGAATTGTATATTGTATAGAGCAATGAATTGGATCGCAGCTTATGAGTATGATGTAAATGAAATACTTTTTTACCGACTTTTTCTCATAGAAAGATAGAGGACATTAAAGAAGATTCCCCTCTTGGCGTCACATAAGTATGTTAGTGAGACTGGTGGTGTCATACAGGCATAGGGAGTCGCTCCTGTTACGAATTAAATGCTGTAGCGGTCTGTGCGATACATTTTTGCTGTAATTTTGGTACACAATCTGCCTTAAACCTGAGACTTGAGAAGTGTGAATCATAGTAGGGGGTCTTTGTATTTAAAAAACTTGTTTGTTGTATTGTAAGGGAGATTCATCATTATCTATGTTATAAGGGGTGGATAGCATGCTCTGTTCTAACCATCTCCAATAAAAATGTAACAAGCTAAAAAACGAAACTAGGAAACTAAAAGAAGTATTAAGTCAGTATTAGACCAGGACTCCTTTTAATACAATTACTGGAAATCCTATGGCCGATATTTGTTGTATGTAGAATTAAAGAACACGTGCCAGTGCCTGTATCCAAGTCTGTGTGCCTTGACTCAGTGTGCTAAGTTCTGATAGTTACTTGTGTTAACCCGGGTACATTTCTGCAACCTGTATGAAGGACTACAGTGCTGGTTGAATGTTTGAAAACTGTATGGCTGTTTACGACATCTGAATGTGTGACGACAAACGGTGGGATATTTGTAGATTAAGTAACAGGAAGAGAGTGCCAGTGGGCGCGTCAGAGACCTTTTTTCTTATAGTTTGACTCGTGTGTAACTATAACGATTGATTTTCAAGACTACAGTCTATATTTAGAGGTAAACAAGTATTTGAGTGTATGTCCCATGCAACTTTGACGTGTTTTATCTGCACGTTATTCGTGCAGCCCTGGCCTATTCATTTGACCACACCGAAGAAAAGAGAAACATGATTGCCTCAGGCAATCGTTATTATATATAATAAAAAAAAACTCGCACTGTCCGGTGTGTGTTCCTTAAACCTTTAGTCCATGACAACTAAAACCAACGTAAGGAAAACGTACTGTCTAAGGTGCTAGTACTGAAGCTACAACACTTTTAAGGTGCTAGTACTCTAGTATGTACAAAATGGTTTCACTATATAACCTGTTGTAAAGTTCAGACAGACGTATACGAGCACATTTGTTTAGTAGCATGCGAATACACATTTTAATATTTGGAACAAATTTATTTATATTTAAACAATGACATTTAAGGACGATTTATGTCATTCTTCTGATAAAAAAACGTTTTCTCCTTCTCCTAAACTACTGACATAATTTCCCTTATCGCTGGTGTTAAAGTGATAGAAACAGAGATTCAGATTCACTTGTCACGTGTTGGAAAAACGAAAACACAAAAACAACCACACCTACCTTCTTTCCTCTGCAGCCACGTCAGCGAAAACAAAAGAACGGACTTTGAAGTCAGATCAGGAAGCTAGGAACCGGGTCGTGTGTTGCTCGCTACCACCGCCACAAACTTTATCTGTTGTTGGGAATATAAGTGACAGCTCAATCAAGCGTGTCTGCTCTTATGCTCGCTATTTGCCAAGTCCCTTGTGCTTGTGACTAAGCCTGTCACCTGGTGCAAAGTGTTTAGGTCTATAGT
Source organism: Pomacea maculata (assembly GCA_004794325.1). Lineage (NCBI taxonomy): Eukaryota > Metazoa > Mollusca > Gastropoda > Architaenioglossa > Ampullariidae > Pomacea > Pomacea maculata. The sequence goes on from SRHC01003048.1 coordinate 42,742, forward strand.
TTACGATTTTAACCTATAGCAACGGTTATAAAACGAAGCTTGCACCTGTTATGGTAACATTCAGTCATGTCTTCGTCATCAACCTACGACAATCGAAACATTTGCAACAATTGTGAAAGATTTCTTTTTCATAGATTCTCTGTATAACACTGTCTGGAAACCCACCGGGTAACCTGCCGGTCCCAAGCCCGCATAAAGGAGAAGGGTTGAGCCTGGGGCAACATATGAGCTATGTGAACATTAGATCTAAAAACCACAAGACAGTATGGACGCCAAGTTATACAACGGAGGAAACTCCCTTATAAACGCCACCCACAAACGAAAAGCAAGGCGCAGTATAGCTGTGAATGTATTGAAATGTTTTGCTATGCATGGTAGCGGGCACATAGATGTAACCAGCGACGCCGAATATTTCTAATTGTCTCAGTGCATGCGAACCTGTTGTGCTTTCCTTTTTACCTTTAATTCATCATGAATTCTTCAGTGTAAGGCTGTGTATGCTGTCCATAGGCTAGACGTATACATGACAAACACACACTGAGCGCCTTTGTATCCACACCTGGTCCCACTTCCAATCCGCACCTGTTGGCAATAGGTGAGAGCTACGAATTTCTATCTGCTCAGACCGTTACCACAACCTCTGTGACAATCTACACGACCAATTAGACACAGTTTATGTCCGACTGTATTATCCAATCCTCGTAGGTAACTGTGGGTTTGTAGATTTCCATGGAGCACTGGCTGGAACCGGTTGATATAATACTCAAGGAGCAAAGTATGGACAAGCGGCTTCTTTCTATTTTCCCCTACCCACGCAACTCCCTCTTTCAGTATAACTTATATGTATATATACACACATCGTAAGTGAAATAATCAGTAAACATCCTACAAATTTCTGAAATGCTACTAAAGGTGGGTATTGCTGACCCTCGCCAGTGACTGGTCAGTTGAACATCAACAAATAACTATACAACCATATCTCCTGACCAATCTAACGACAGCACAGCCTGTCTCTTTAACTGTGACACTGTGTTAGACTAACCAACGTAAGGAAAACGTACTAAGGTGCTAGTACTAAAGCTACAACACTTTTAAGGTGCTAGTGCTATAGTATAGTTTCACTATATAACCTGTTGTTAAGTCTGAAAAAGGCTTGCAAACATGGCGGAATCCGAGAATTAAAATTTTCACAAAGCATTAACGGTGTGTTTAACGAACATCATTAGTTGTACATGTATATGGTAACTACAGTGGGTAGACCACAAAGGGAGGTTTCTCATTATGTCTAGATGAATAAAGAAAATTAACGAAAGTGTTTTGCTCACCAGCCTTTTATGTTCCATAGATTGCAATACTGTGAGCATTTGTGCATGCCGTCTTTATCTAGCGTTACTAGACCTGAAAATATTTAACTTCGCAAGGCGTCTGACTAACAAGACTGTTGATATAGCTGAAGTAACCACTTTCTGCGCTTGTCACTGGAGGTCTCACGGCTCGCAGCCAAAAGGTTGTTTACACCAAACTGACATAAACACTTGACGTTACCCTTGCAACGAACACAGAGGTCGAATCAGTTATAGATTATCTCCCTGTATTAAGTAACGTGTTGACACACTAAGCCAGAAACTTTGTACACACCTGACTCGTTTTAGTAGTTAACTGGAAAAAAAATCGTCTGCCAGCAGTCTAGTCATACGTCGCGTGATCTTGTCGCACACACTCTTCTTCCTTCAGTGTTTCTTGTGTGTAACTGGTACAAGGGCCAAAACCGGTTCTGTTTGCTTTGATCTTTGCACAGACTTGCAGGATTATTTTGTACTGTACGTCGATCTCGAACTGAAACACCGCCGATTTTTGAGGTAAGTCTGAATAAAGTTGAGTCAAAGAGTGTATTAAACACCTGTTAGAACAGTGGATAGTCATATATAAATACTTTATGATCGTATATTGTGCTGCGTTTTGTGTAATATTTAACTTGTTGTAACCGGCCGATCTTAACTGTAGCTGTCCTTTGCTCAAAGCATAGAAGTCATTAAGAGGGTTGTAACGAATGAACTTAGGATCATCCAAGAACAATCCTTTCCTTCCAGCAGAGCATAAAAACAGAGCACAGAATCGTCATGCGTGGACTTGACCACAGGACCAATAGTCATTAATTAAAACCTTTACACTTTTTGAACAGTGATTTGTACAAATATAATTTATCACAACACAGTAAGTGTTAAAATGTACGTGGTCTGTCAGTCAGACGGTCAGTTGTCTTTTTACAATCACCTATCATTGGGGGAGCACATAGTCTTCGACAGGGTGTCGTTTCCAGTCACATAATCGAAGAAGACCATCTTACGTCGCCTGAAAGTAGAGGTTCCTGGTGTCTTACAAAATCAGAGTAAGCTGCATTTAACGTGAGATCATTAGCTATAAGGAGATCAAGATTATCATTATATAGCTGCAGTAAGTATTTACCAAAAACTCTTATTGTAACATGAGCTGAGCTAAGCAGACCAGCTATGTTAGCTTCTGAGTTGTTAAGTAGACTATTTTTTACAAGTATGTCATCCATGGTACAAACATTCTTGCTAGCTGTTCTGGCAGGTAGATCACTTAGAATAATAAAATAGTGTTTGACCATCGATTTATGAGTATAAGATTACAATCTAATTTTAAATCAGAATCTAACATATTTTAACTAGAGCTTTACTAAGAGTTTTAGTCGTCGTATGTATGTACAACAAGGAAGGATTCTATTTAAGGGTTGAACACAAGACAGTTCTCTGTTGGTTGGGTTTGGCTTATGAGATAAGATAGATAAAAGCTGGCTCTCGCTCAGGATCGCCTGGTATTGTAGTATTGAAATATTCGATTGTCTCCAATGTAGCGAGAAACTCAGGGTTCGGATCTAGTCTTGAGATACTCCCTGTTTGTGAAACTTGTCTGCAGGGCTGATGTCGGAGGGAGGGGGCTTCTCCGTGTACTCAGGTTGTCCCCTCTCTTCCCCCCCAGAGTACAAAATCATCTCAAGATGGAAGCACTTTCCTACTAAATAAATGAACCAACTGGCTCGCTGTCTTTCACCCTTACACTTCACAGACGCAAGTCACGTGTTCAGGGGAGGTGAGATGTGTGCAAGAGGGAGCTATCTAAAGTAGCATGTTAGATTGTAGATGCAAGGTTTTGAGTTAAAGTTAGGTAGGAGAGATTTGTGTTTACTGTTGTAGTAGCACTAATAAAGAAGTATTGTAGGTTAGGAATTATGCTCTTGTGTTATTTATGCACTGTTAGCCTTGCTAAAATCTCTGTCCTTTGTAACAAAGCAACGTGGCTTCCAGTATATCGGGTAAGGGGAGTGACCCATAATGCTGCATACTGAGGTGCCAGTTATGCTCTTTTCTCATTCTCTCTCTCTCATTCTCTTCTTTCCTTCAAATTTTGTAGCGGAGGTACTTCTCCATGTGTAAAAGGTCGAGCGGTGTCCAGATATTTAGGGCGCTGGATATCTCGGGGACTAATTTTGTGAGCGTCCCCCTTTATAAATGTTAAGGAATCTTCAGATGTTGTAAGAGATAACGACATTTGACATAACTGTAACGTAATAGTCGATCCGGTCTTTTGATGCTATGAGTTGAAGCAAGAGCGTTACCAAAATACATTAAACACCATAGCCTCTTCAATTTTGAGATGGCGTGTAGTGCGAGAAATGGATATATGTATCTTAGTAACTAATTGCATACAGAATACCAGAAATTTTCGTCGATATATCTCCCTACCGTTATACAGTATTGTCGTAGGACCACACAGTTAATTAATCCCAGATAAACATTTGCTTCTGAGGTTGTACAATCTGTGTACTCTCAAAGAACGTCTCCTAGCAACCGGACTAGAGATAAATTAGAGGCGACGTTAACCTTGTTGAAATCTCATAAAGATATTCACATAGCATTGAAATACAGGGAGCTATTTCTATTTCTTAAAAAAGAAAACCAACAGTTTTTTTTTTAGTACAGGATGTGTTGTGGTTATTAGGAGATTGTTTAGTTATTACGTCTTGTTACCATGCGGTTGTACAGTCATTGGTATATTTTTACGATACGGCTGACTGCTGTCTAGTCACTGGTATTCAATCTACATGGCAAGGATCAACCATAGCCGTAGCCGCTTTTAGCCAAACTAATAACAGAAGAGTTCAAGCACGACTCTAAAGCAGTTTTTTAATGACAAAAGGACATAACTTCTATAGCGACAATGAAACACCGACCAAACACTGTTTGGCAGAGAGCGTTTGTTGTCGTGCATTTCATCATCATTGTCGCACATCTTTCAGTTAATTAATGTACTCTGTATTAATCTAGTTTGTTTATCAAGCGCTGAGCTATATACACAACACTTCTATCTTTAACAATAAACTTCTATCTGGCCCACTGTCCATTGTCGAACACTCTGATTTGACCTGTTTCCCTTGTTACCGATAGTTAGCTAGTGGCGGTTACGTCCCTTAGCACCGAGACAATGTAAGTCCTTCCCAATGTAGAAATTTGCATGTGTGTTGTATAGATGTTTCTCTAACAATTACACACACATACACACACCTTGTAGTAAAGTGACATAACATGTACATGTGTTTTGTATAGATATTCTTCTAACAAGTACACACACATCTTGACATGACATGACACGTTTCATGTGATGTTTACAACGCAGTGTATCCTACCCTCTAGATGAATGCTGTAAGGATCAGGCTCCTCACAGACATAACCATCCGCATGTTTGCTGACCTGAGACAGAGTGTGAGCGGCACTCACTGAATCCTACAGACCTGGTGGGTCCTTCTCATGGGGAGACCAACTGTAAACAATGTCTGGAAATCCACCAACTGCTCCACAACAAGTGAGACAAGGATGTTACATCCGAATTGGGTTTTAATGTGATTTCACCAGATGGAAAAGGTAGAGGGATGGCAACCAAATAGAGGTTTAAGTCCAGACTTGTATCGCAAAGAAAATAAAAACACATCTTCAGGGCTTCTGCTAAGGCTAAATTCTTTGGGGTCCCAGGGATCCCTACTTCAGATTTTTAAGGGGTCACTGTTCTTCGCCCAACTTTGGAGGGGACCCCATTGACGAAAATTGAAGGGGTCCTCCGAACTTTTAATGCGTACTGTACGCAATTTTTGCGTAAGCAGAAGCCCTGCATGTTTAAAGTATTGTTGCAGAAAATATATTACCCACAGCACATTTAAAAGAATACTTTTTATAAGACCGAGTGTGTGTGTTGGAGAAGAGGGTGGCGAGAGAAAGAAAGACACACACCACGAACGTGGACAGCCGACAGACGACTTTTTTCCAGTTAAATACCAAAACGAGGCAGGTGTGTACAAAGCTTCCAGTTTAGTCACATTCATTGTTACGGCTCGCCGAGACTAACAGCGGAGAACTTCGCAAGAGGCTAAGCATTGGTCTCGGCAGGCAGACAGCAGTCCACCTGTACACATCCGTGCACACACACACACTTTGAGCGTGTACAATAAGGTTGGAGTAGTTTTATATCTATAAATATACTATCTTTTTACAGAGTGATATATTTTTAACTCCTGAAATATTGTTTCTTAATCATCATCATCATCATCATCATCATCATCATCATCATCATCATCATCATCATCATCATCATCATCTTTAAAGTGTCTCTTTTTACACGTTCCATACAATGCTCGTACAAATAGTTTATATCACGTCATGTGCATCATTATCTCACGTAATGTGTATGGTGTTCGTATCATAATGTTCTTTAACTGTAATAACGATCACAGGAAAAGCGCAATAAAGGAGGTAGAGGCGGGGGTAGGGTCAAAGATTACCTACACGCCGTTACTGACGACCAGGCTGCAATTCTTACAAAAACAGGTGGTTTTTTTTAGATGTACTTTATTCTTCGAGAAACGGTAGATTAAAGTATGTATACTTGCCAACAAATTGTGTAAAGGCTGAACTGAATACTACCATGACGCACAGACTTTGGAAATTCAACCGGGATGATAACAATAATGAAAGGAGAATATTGGTGTTTTACTATTGTGCAAGCTTTTAAAAGCCTTTAAAGAAAGACATGATGAGCATTTTAAGATATTGAAAATTTATCTGATGGATTAACAACAACCTAAAATACAATTGCTGGTTGTATTATAACCTATTTAATATAGTGCAACAGCCTTAAATCAAGAGTTTTCTTGTTTATAGCGAACCGTCTCCTTGAAGAAGTAGAGAAGCAGACGGGCGCTAGCGTCGAGTTTGACTCCAATCCCTCACCTGTACCAGGTATCAAGGTTGCGATCATCCGCGGCGTTCCTTCACAGATCGAAGCAGCGGTCAAGCTTGTCAGTCAGATGACTGGTTCAAAAGTTTGTTTGTTGTTTTTTTTCAAAGCAGATGACTGTATCGGCAGTATGGAACACAATACAAAAAAGCACAACGTGTAACCAAATGTCAACATTGAATATAGACATTAACTACTAACAGTCAGCATCGTAACGCTGGCTACTAACATCGCAAGTTAATAATATTTAAAGTGACCTCTCACAGAAAACCGTGCATTATATTTGTAATATGAAGATAAAATAAAAGAGGATTTATAATTCATGTGCATATTTTAACTAATATGATTTTTCTACAGATACCATTACCAGACCAGGCCCAGGCATTCTGGCTACAGTGGGTGGAGGCCGCGTTCCCTGATCTCGACTCTCGCGCCTACTTCCTGCCTCCTGTCTACGTCAACCGCGTGCCCATGACTAGACAGGCAGCTGCTGGTCAGGAGGTTCTCGTCCTACAGTCAGCACCTGGACAGGCTGGTCAGTCTAACCAAGTGTCGACGAGTTCATCTTCTGCTGCTCATCCGTCCATTCCTCAGCCTCCTCGCCTTCAGGACAGTGATCTCAGAGACGATGCTGCCATGCAGCGGATATTTGTCTGTCTTCAGAAAATGTGTGAAGAGAACAGAGATGTCCTGGTTGGACTGACTCAGCTTCAGTTCGGACACTACCTGGGTGAACCTTGTTACGCTGCCGCCGCTACCCACCTACCCCGACCCTCCAACCTTCCTCCTTCTCTATCACACAAGTGGAAACAGGGAGACTTTGATGTGCTTCTCATTCATCGACAGTACGGACTGGTAGTCTGTGAGGTGAAGGAATTGGGTGACAATATAAAAGCTGTAAACATGTCACAGCAGGAAGTGGACAATATTATTAAAAAGAAACTGAGTAACGCCGTGTCACAGCTGGACAAGGCGGAGGCCATGTTGTCTCACCTGGTGTCCGACATCGCTCCCGGTTTGCGCATCACTAAGGTCATCGCCTTCCCCAACCTCACGACTCGTCAGCTTCAACAGGCCATCTCCGGTGACAACCTCCTCATTCAGGTTTCAGTACCTTTCTCTTACCTTATATGTCTTCTATAATATACCTTACAAATGTACCTAAATGTGTTTAAGTTTTTTTTTTGTGTCAATAGAAGACAAACTGATGGAAAATGAGTGTGAATGTGAATAAAATGTGGTGATGGTGTGGATATGTATGTGTATATAGAACAAATAATTATTTGGGGGAAGGGGTGTATATCAATATCAGTGCGAGTAGCGGGGTCCGTACGTGTGTGTAAGTGACGGTCGTTAACAAATCAAATTCACAGTGTAGTGTTACTTGGCTAATAAACGATTTCTTTTTTTATTCTTTGGTGCCCACTATTGTTTTCCTTCCATCTCACCACGACTTGTTTCAATGAAGTTTTTGCGAGTTGACAGTGTTTCTTTTTGTTTTAACAGTATTATTATCCTGTGAGACTCATTCTAAGCTGCTGATTCGTATTTACATTGTACTTAATACTTTAATGTTCAGGGTTCGTTAATTTTCGTTTATTTTACTGACATCTGTCATCTCTATATTTTACTCATTTCGCATGCCATGATGTGGATCCTTTACAGGACCTGTGTCGGTGTCTGGGAACAACAGATCCCTCCAACATCCCAGGTCTGTGTCTCTGCTGTGATCAGTTGTCTGACCCCAAGACCCCGTGTGACGTCAGTAGTCACGTGCTAAGGGAACTCGGACACTGGTGGCAGCGACGTGTGGCTGGGGCTGGACCTGTCAGTCACATGACACCTGAGTTGTACAAGACACTGGTAGGCAGGTAAATATGACAATAATGCAGGGGTGGGCAATTAATTTTCCCAAGGGGCCGGATGAGAGACTGGGATGGTTCTAGAGGGCCGGATGAGAAACTGGGATGGTTCTAGAGGGCCGGACTATATAGTTAACTCAGTTTTACCCAATACTGTATATATAGTATATTTACTGGCGGGCGGACCAGCGGGCGGGCCGGTCAGAAAAAGGAGGCGGGCCGGATCCGGCCCGCGGGCCGGCGTTTGCCCAGGTCTGCAATAATGTGTAGTCACAACATGTCACAGTCTAAGCCTGTCGTGTACGATGTTAGATGTCACATCAGTGCTCACGTCACTGTTCTCGTCAGACAAATCGTCAACTGACTATATTTGAAAATTTAGTTTTTTATCTTGAACACGGGTGGGTAACTGTTACCAGATGTTACAGGAAAAATGTGGAAATGTGATGATGATGAAGGGGTAACGATGCACAAGACCCTATCTTCCATTTCGTCGTCAATAGCTTGTCTGTTGGTTCTCAATCTACGGGGCCTACCTCTCCTAGAAACTGAGTATTTGCAGTTGAAGAGATTTCCAGCAACACTTTATTCACAGTATATACCACAGTCCTCACTTACAGACACGCTGGTAAATCGGCGACACGCGCTGTAACTACACTAACAGCCGCACCTGCTGACCACGCACCTCACAACTGTGACCACTGTCACCTGCACTCTACAGTGCCTTTCAGACGAGGAATATAAATAAAATCAAAACACAGACAACAATTGATAATTTAAAAATATAATAAAATTTAAAAATCAAAAGAGAAACACAACACAAAACAATTCCTAATTTCCCAACCCCACAGTTCGAACACACGTTTCTTCCAAAGTTTCAAAAGTATTCAATCTTCTTGCCGACAGTACAGTTCCTCTCAAAGTCTCCACTTGAAACACAATGTTTTCACTTCTAACATACACAATATATCCACGTGAAAAGAAACACAAAGTTTCCACTTCTTGAAGTTATATCCAACTCAGCGCTGGTCAGGAACCTCAGGTGGATACGAAGAATAGGAACAAACAGAAGAGAAAAACACAAAACACAAATGAAATCCAAAAGAAAATCCAAAAGAAAACCCTCAACAGGTTCAATGTTGACAAAAATACAAACAAATCTGGTAACTTCAAGTCGGTTCAGGACTTGTACAATACAATAGACATCTGTTCAGGATTTGTACTCAGGTCTGCAACAACACCAACACCAAGTCCGTCAAGACTGGTTACAAAACAAAAACCGTCCGCTCCGGACGCACTGACAGAGGAGACTGTTCCTTCTCCCCGCTCCCGTCAAGGAGAAAACCCCAGTCACACCACACACATCCAAAACACTACTACTCTCTTTCCTTTGTTCTTCCAACAAAACAACCTATCGACACAAACTTAATTGAAACAAAGACCGGCCGGCCATCCCTGTATGGCGCGGCACAATTCAGGCTGTTGACACCGACAGCCCCAGTGATAGCTGTCTTTACACCTCACCCAGACAATTACTTTTCCTAATTAAAAAATAACATTTAAAAAAATACATCACAGCAGGTTTGTGACAACCACAGTGAAACACCTTGCATTACATTTACATTGTAAACATGTCATTATCAGCTGTCAGTTGTAACTCTACAATCAAAATGACCGTCAGATCACATTATGTTGTTTTACAGAATATGTTGACAAACACTTTTTGTGTGGGCCTTGTAGAAAGTCGTTAGATTAAAAGTTTTAGTGCAACTGAAACGTTCGAATCGTTGTAGCGTGAATAGATTATATGTCAAACACGAAGCAACCCTACATCAATCATTTTTCCCTTGAAGATTGCCGCACATTCATACAAACAAAACATGCAAACCTCGCTCCTTACACACAGAAAGACACTGTTGTCATGTAATATTAATAAATACAAAATTTGTAAAGCGCAAACTCACACCTCTTATCTCTTAAGAACAAGAACGAAAAATGGACAGCATACGAGGGACAGGAAAACAAACGAACTAAAAAAACTGAATTAAAGATGAATAACAATAATAACAAGAAAAAGAACTAAGAGTAACATGATATTGTAAAAGGAAGACAATCAAGCGAAGGGAATGACAAAAGACTAGCATGGTCTTAGGAGTCTTAGGAATAATGTTTACGGAAGAGGTGCGTTTTCAGCTCATGAAACCAGTATTTATTCATTGATATAGTTTCAGGTTTAAAAAAAAAAGATATAAGCAGTCCAAGTCCGACTGTTTGCCAGAGGCGAAGCCTTGTCACAGTGTTATAATTATTCTCTTGTTTTCTTCTGAGCACTTTTTTTTTCTCCCATCTCACTAGCTGCCTGCTGTAAACTTGTTAAATTATAAACATATTTTTCCTTAAAATTTTTTATTATGCTGTTTTGTATTTGCTTAAGTACTTCAATTTTTAATTTGGAGCAGATCATCGTGTCCATTATAAAAGTAAGCTTTAGAAAGTTCCTTGAGTTAACATAATTAGAGAGTGGACAAAATTTCTATTTTTATTAGGGAAAAATGAAAAACAGTTAACAATTAACTTATTATTAACTATTAAATACTAGTAATTGTTTTTGTAAAAGACATCAATTGATGTGACTGTACCAGGTTCTGTGGTCCGGCGACAACAGTGACTGTGCCATGTACAAGTCCTCCACGTGTGAGTGTCAAGACCCTGGGTCAGGCCGTGTGGTGGACAGGAGAGTGCTATACTGCTGTCATCACACTCTTCCCGGAGCAACTTCACCTGCTACACACGGCGCCTCCCACACTCTTTGTCACCGGACCGCCCGGTACAGGTAAAACTGTGGTGCTGCTGCTGATGGGCATAAAATGGCTGCTTGATGGTCACCCCGTCTACATTGTCAGTACCTGGTATCAGAGTCGTGCAGCGTGTACCATGCTGTATCACCTGTTGCTGCAGACAGTAAACACACAACAGTCAGCAGGTGTATCTCATGGTCAGCCTCACCTCCTGCTGTATCGTCTTTATGACAATGAGGAGGCGGAGGAGGCCGTCAACGACTTGTTACAGGCAGCAAGAGGAGGGTCGTTGTATGTCATCGCTGATGAAGTGATGTGAGTAGTACATCGTGTGATTGTCAGGGACGTGTGTTGTGTACATGTATTGTGTCAGGGACGAGAGTTGTTTCCCT